>NC_061168.1:5609999-5632509 GCF_022113875.1 Hydra vulgaris
TGTGACTTTACTTGTTTTTATTGGGCTAATAAGTAATTTGTTAAGTCTTTACTTTTTATTTGTTATGTTGATAAAAAAATTTTAAGTCACGCATGCGTATTTTAGTTCTCTCAAGAACACCCTGTTCAATTTTATTTTATAGTTTTAATTTTGTTTTTCCGCTAGTTTCTCCGCTAGCCTTCTAACAAACCGATGACATTCTTTACCCAACCTCCATTTGTACCAAACACTAGTGATGTCAAGCTGCCATGTTCGACTTCACGAACTCGTTTATTTTAATTAATCTTTTGAAAATTTCAGCTATTTGTGATGCAGATATTTTGCCCACAGGACCTTTCAATAAATATTTTAAAATTCGTTTTGTTACCTCTAAGCAAACCAAAACCATTGTCTATAGATTCCGGTAATTAAACAACAACTTCTTAATATCGAAAAGCATTTAAATGACGTTTATAAAACTTCAATAAATCTATTCCATTTGCAGAAAAACATCTACATACAGAAATAATTCCACCACCATTTCGTGCTCTTGTTGTAAAATTACTCGGTAAATCTTTTTTATTAGGAAGACGACGTACAAACTTTAGGTTCTTTCTATTTATGACTTCAAAATGTGATTTGGCACTAATTATTACATGAGGCCATTAATTTCGAGTCCATTTAACATAACAAAGTTTTTACGCCAAGTAAGTCTCTTCTTTTTCTGAGCTTTATTTCTATAACAACGTCGTTGCTGTATGTAACTTTTTGAACCCTTTTTCTAACAAACGACGACAAGCTGTTCTTGCGCTAATGGTTTTTTCTTTTAGAGCATTCAACTCCATAGCAATTTTTCTGCTTGAATCAGTACGCTTTTTTTTAGCAAGTGTCACTATATAGCGGTCTTCTGTAGAATTAGGCATTAACGACGTCTTTATTATTATTATTACTATTATTATTATTATTATTATTATTATTATTATTTTTATTATAAATAACTTCATCATTATACGAAATACACACATTAAAATTAAAAAAAAAAAAATAATTTGCCAAAATAAGTTAAAAGTGTTTCATGGGTATAGCAGCAAAGCTAGTATTAAAAGGAAGAAAAACATATTTTGTTTTTATTTCTGACAGTGAACAGTACAACAATAATGCATTCAAACATGATACATTAAAAAATTTTAAGTCTGAAATCTTTGTTTATGTAAATGCCAGTTCCTTTAAGATGTTTTACTGAGTTGAGTATTTTATTTTTTTGTTGAGGAAATTCAGGAGTTTTAAAATTATTGCGCTTAGTTTATTATCTTTCTTTTGACCGATGCGATGAGTTCTTTCTATTATAATTTCATTTAAGATTCAGTTGATTATTAAAGATTTCCTCTACAACTTTTTCACAATCGTCCCAGCTTCTATTCTATTCCTAAATTATTTTTTCTGGAAAGATTTTTCAAGTCTATTGACTTTTTAAATAATATATTTATTTGGTTGTCATAACAATATTTTATGACAAGTTTTATCCTCTTAAGAGCTTTTATTATTTTTTTTAAAGTCTTTTATGTCGTTCAAATCTTTTTTAATATTCACTATTTTTGACTTGTTGTTATTGTTTTCTTTTTCTATTGTGTCTAGACTATCAGTTATAATTTTGAGGTTTTTTGTGTTCCTCGAGCTTATTTGTTATGATTTTTTTGTGTTCCTCGAGCTTACTTGTGATGATTTTTTTGTGTTCCTTGTAATGATTTGTTCGTTTTTCTTAATTGTTATATCCATTTTTATGTAAAATTTTATCGTTAATAAAAAACACGTTTTACTTCTATTCAGTTTACAAAATTAATTTCAGTTAAAATCAGTGAGTTAAATTCAGGTAAAATCAATTACAAATTAATTTCAATTAAAATTGGTGTCGGACTCAGAGAAGGGGGTGTTCATAATAGATTTATCATCAATTTCCAAAAAATTTTTTTAAATTAAAGTCAAGTTTTTTTTATTTATATCCTAAAAGTTTTTTTTATTTATCTCCTGAGTTTTTTAAAAGAATTTTAAAAAGCTTAGGAGATAAATCGAAATATTAGTCAAAACGTTTTACTGCAAAGATGGCAGTCGACTGTATACAAATATTAAGAACTTTGTTTCAATAATTGAAAATGAACAAAAGATTAAGCTCCATGTACGTCACACAGTGTTCAGAAATGCTTAAAAATGCGAATTAATTGTGTTTTCTTTTCCAAATTGTTAGAATTGGGGAAAAATCAAAAAGGAATATTTTAATATAATAAAATTTTATTGGTGTTTAACACTTTTGACACATTATAAAAGTAATAATTTTTAAAATAGAACAGAAAACATAATTATCAGAAAATAGTTTTTGAAAAATAATTAATTCTTTTTTGTTGTAACCATTTTTACAAGAACTCCATGAAGTTCAAGTTTAATTTATTTCGTTTTTAACACTTTTGACTACTTGAAAAAATAATTTTTGAATTTAATTTTTTGAAATTGAATAATATTGAAAACATCACATTGAAATTATCTCAAAAAAATTTTGGAAAATAATGAATTTTAATGTTGTCTCCATTTTACCAAGAATTTCATCTTATTTTTAATCAAATTAAAAATAATTTCAAATGTCCAAAAAATTAATTTCACTATCAGAATTTTAGAATATTAGAGAAATTTAGAATCACTATCATTACGAGAGCCTGGTGACGAGAGATTTAATTGGTTCAACACACTCAAGTAATAAAACAATTCTTGCTGGCAGTTTTAACTTCTTTTTGAATTTTTGGCGCTTTGCGACACATGATCCTTGAATCTTTGGATCACTTAAGTCTGTGAGCCTGTTGCACATGTCAGCCATGCCATAAGCCCAGGAAGTCTTTCTGGTACAATGTATTCAGAGTTGTCATCAGAGTTCAGCAAACTTTGTTTAAATGATGGCAACCACTTGAAAGTGCCGTCCAGATTGTGGCAATGTTCTCTATAAGTTTAACTGGAATTTTACAAATCTCTGCTGTAATTGCGGGGTTGTCAAATGCAGTGCTGGCAACATTGTTGGTGGTGGTTGTTGCAGCACCGTCATCTCGTCTTTTATTAACAATAATGCCCATAATGAATACCCGTAGATATTCATTGGAAGAAAACGGTATTCATTCAAGGAAAGCCTAAAATTTAAGCTCTGCAATGTTCATTTTTACAAAATGTTCTCCAAAAGTTTGAATTTTTTAAAGTAATTTAAAAATTAGGACAATAGTATCTAACTTTTTTTTGTGTACGCAACTTTTTTTGTGCAATATCTTTATCAAAAGCTATGCTGACGATCTAGTAAGAAGTGGGGGAAACAATTTTCAGATTTAATAATTTGTAAGTAAGCAATCACACAACTTTAAAATATGCATCACAACACTTTTTTAAAATTGTAAGCTTATTTAGACTGTCTAATTATATTATTTCCGTTTTCAAAAAACTTACTGTTTTTAATAAATAAACTCACAAAAGTAAAAAGTTTAAAACTTTCTAAAGAAGAAAGGGCGGTTACCCTATCGCCCCCCCCCCCCCCATCATCTTCTATGGATCCGCGCTCGCTCGCAAATTTATATCTTAGTTTTTTATTTTTTTCGTGAAAATTTAGCTGCGAAAAAAATACGGCAACGTACGTAAATTTGCCGCGCAATTCAGGATTGCCAACGAATTGTTTTGACTTTGAAAGGAGGACGGAGGGGGGTGGTTTTAAGGTATGGTTTGATTTAGGTGTGATTTTAGGCATAAATAATAAAGTAATTCTTAATCAATACTTTGAAATTTTCACAGCATTGGACAGAGTTAGCAAAGACCAGAAATTCAATTTTTCTAAGGTTTTTTTTTTTTAATTTTGGTCAAATTTGAAAACGATCTTGCATTCTTTATTCTTTGTTACTTTCAAGTTAATCCCTTTACACTGAGCTTCTTTTAAGGATAATCTTGTTGCAAATTATTTCCAAATTTGTAAAACTGTAATCAATATTTTTTGTTGTTGTTGTTCTTTATTACAATATTTGTTCAAATATATACAAGAAACAAAGTTAATGGTAAAACCATTCGTTATAAAGAGTAAAACAATATTTTAAATATGCGAAACTTAAGAACCTCTCTATTTTGCAACATGCTTCTGTTGCCGATTAAGAGGTTCAAGTTTACTTTTATTTGTACTACTCCATGCAATGTTTGCATTGTTGATATGACAATGAATTAAAGAGTGATATAATTGAATTATAATACGTTTGTTAAGAACGCTTCTTGTTTTGTATAAAATACCTATACTCTTTGAAATTTTACCGCATAAGTTAGCAATGTCTTTTTTCCATGTTAAATTTTCGTCGATATAGACACCTAAAAATTTTGTTATTAAAACTCTTTCGATTATTATATTATCCGTATAAAGAAAAGGCAAGTTACTAGGCAGCAGGTATTTTGTACCGCTTGGATGGAAAAGAATCAATTTAGTTATCAATATTTAATGATAATTTATTTAATTTAAACTATTCAATATTTAATGACAAATTAATATATTTAAACTTTTACTAGTTCATAATTCATGTTGTTAAAAAGTGTCATAATTTTATTATGAGAAAGAATTAAGTAGGAATCATCAGCATAGTTGTCGTTAGGTTATACGCTTTAGATAGCTCATTAATATATAATAAAAATAAGAGAGGTCCTAAAATGGATCCTTGAGAAACTCCACACTCCACATTCAATATATTGGATGATAAATTCTCATCCGCATAAATAAACTGCTTTCTATTACTTAGGTAGCTTTTTAGCCAAATTAAAATATTTGCTGTAATTCCGCACCACTTTTACTTTTTAAAAAGAATTTCGTGATTAATAGTATCAAAGAATTTAGTCGAATCAGTAAAAATTCCCAATTTAAGTTATTTTTTTTTCTAATGAATTAGAAATATTTTTAGTAAATTAAAGAATTTCATGTTTAGTAGAGCTTTTTTTTTGAATCCATATTAATTACTATATAGTAAATTGTTAATAGTAATATGATTATAAATTTTGTTGTCTTTTCAAAACTTTAAAAAATACTGAAAGTATTGAAATCGGACGATAGTTACTAATATTTTCATTGTGACCACCTTTTATTATTGGTATTACTTTTGCTAAATTTAAAGCTTTTGGTTTAAAACTTAATTTTAAAAAGTCGCTGTTTGATTGAAATTGAAGAGTATATCTTTTTATAAACATCAAATGAACTTATTTGTTGCCGTTAACAACCATCTGGACCCTCTGCTTTGTTACACTTTAATATTTTAATGTTTTCAAACCCTTCAAAAGATATCATAACATTTAAAAAATTTTAGCCTTAAACAGTAAAAATATTTTGATATTTTTTAGTTTCTATAATGTAATTTCTACCCAGGCTCCTTTAATGGAACGTGTAATAGTTCAGTGCACTTGAAGGTTTGAAAAATATTAAGTCTTAAAATTGAGTTTGTTTTTAAAAATTAGTATTTTTGAATTATATCGCATTTTCAAGCATTTCTGACCACTCTGCGTCATCTTCCTTTACCCCTGAAACTAGATTTTTAAATATGATGATTTGGATATGAAGGTTTGATTTAGCAGGTTTTGTGAACTGCAACCAGAAAACGTTCGGTTTGTCTCAAAGTTGTCTCACAACGTATGCGTTTGTTCTTACCACGAAAACATGCGATTTGATTTGGAATCGTTAGTTCACGTTGATTGTTTACTATAAGCTTACGTTTAAACTGGGATGATTATTCTCAAAATTTTGTTTTTAAGGACTCATTAAATGATTATTTTTATAACAAATGCAACAAATGCAAAAATCTGAAATTTTTCAAGTAATTCTTGATACCGTTAAACCACTTCCATTTGAAACAAGTTGGTATTAACGGCAAAACCATATATAAAGCGTTACGCTGTAATCGAAGAAGTTAAAAAGTTTGGAAGTGTGAGACAAAATTTCGCAACTCTTACTAGTATCAAGCGTAATAAATCTAATAATACCTAATAATGTAATAAATCTTCATTTAATGCTCTGGAAATTTACATTTTTGATTATAATGCTATGTCTCATTTTAAAAATAAAGTCGTGATGAGTGCAAGAATGTTTGTCATCTTTTAAAGAAATTTAACAAAATAATATTGGGGATGTCCAAGTAAATAATACCTCATATTATAGAGAAAGCAAAGCTGGTTACATGAAAATGAAAATGCAGTTAATATTGGACCTTTCTTATTAAATATCCAAATAAATTACCAGCGCCATCTGGGGATCAAATAATGTTAATGTTTAACAATGCATGGGATGAAGTTTATCATAAAATTGATCGTGAAGATGTTCACAAGAAAAATATAGTTTCTCTGGCTTTTGCTGGTTCTGAAGATCACTTGGCCAACAAGAAAGTTACGGATCTTGTAGGAGATGCTAGACTTCAGGGAGGGGTTTATTAAATGGATATAACCAGTAAGTTTAAAGGATTTAAAAAAACAGATAGCATTTCCTAAAGGTTTTTGTTGAGGGAAACGTTGCCAACACAATGAAGAAGAGTTTGCATAGAGCTGTATGAGGGTTATGGAGATTACTTGGACAAAAATGATATCGAAAATGACGAAGCCGAAGAGCAACCTGATCTACCACCAACTGACAGGGAAGTGGATGCAGATCCTAAAAGTCAACTTTCAGATAATTAAGATTTAAAACTTGTTAAAGAACTTTTTTTCAAGATTGAAGACGTCGGTTTTGGAACTCCTGGTTGCCATGCCTTGCAAAAATGGATGGAAAATTAAAAACTATTAAAAAAAGAATTGCAAAAAGAATCTATGTAGTGTTTGCTACTGAAATACATAGTTTTAGATAGATAAATAAATAGATAGAGTTGCAAAAAAACGCGTTTTTTTCCTCTTGCGTTCTTTTGGGTCAAAAAAACGTGTTTTTTTGTTTTTTTTTTATGTTTTTTTGGTTTGTTTGGTGTTTTTTTGGTTTTTTGGACTTTTTAAACAAGTTTTTTACTTTTCTTGGTAAATAATTTGGAAGAGTTTTTGTTTTATTCTGTTTATTTATAGTATATGATCATTATAACCACAAATACAATGTATAAACACCAATTTAAAATTAATGTTTTAATAAAAAACTTACATTAATCTTACATTGTTTGTTACTTATGTTGAATTATATTGCCAGTAAGCCCTTATAAAATTAATTCAGTGCTAAGCAGTGTAGCACTGTGTAGTGTAGTATATACACAATTAAAAAAAAGTATAAATATTTAAGCAAAAAAGCCATTAGTTTAGTAATTTTATCATGTATTTAAACTATAAAAGATATTCTAAATGGATGTGCTTTCTGAGTCCGAGTCTTCCTGCCCAAGACTATCTTCATCTAATGGTTCATAAACTAAGTCACTGTCACTTTCTATATAAACCGCTTCAGACTCTGACCAAGGCGTTGAAGTGCTTAGAAGTTTATTTACACTCGAGTTATTAATTGGAGGAGTAGTTATGCTTGTACCATTTTGATAACTGGTGTTCAATATTTTCCAGTTTTAAATTTTGTGAAATTAAAACTAGTTTTCCAGCTCTTACAGTCGTTAAACGATTTCTTTTTGCACTATGAATGTTAGAATAAGTGCTAAAACTTCTCTCACATGCTGCACTTGAAGCTGGTAGCTGAAGAATTCTAGATGCAACTTTTGATAATTCAGTAAAGGAACACAACCCTTTCCACCAATTTATAGGTTGAGTTATTCCAACTGCAGTCCAAATAAAGGATTTTAAAAATATACCACCCTTTGATTGGTAAATAGCCAAATCATACATCATAATTTCTTTGTTTACTTCAGGCATAATTGCAGCAATGTTATGTATCACCTCACATGCATCAATCTATAAAAAGATTTTTCTTTTAATAATTTTATATTTACTTTATTATTTTAAATAGTATTTTCAAACTTGAAAATAGTATTTTAAAAAATTCAAAATTTTTCAAAAATTTTACTTTTAAAGGTATTTGATTTTAAGAATCATATATGAATTATGTGTAGGAAATACCTTTTGTTCTCCAGTCAAGACTCTGCTTTGAAATTTGAGATCTAGTATATTGGCTGCCAAGTGAATTTCTGTTAAACAAAATTCTTTTCTTTTTTTGAAGATCTTTTTGGCTTCTTCTTCTTCCTTTTTTGAGAATGGGCTAACTGTTACATTTTTAAAAATGTGATCTTCTAAGAAGTGAAAAGTTTCCACAACAGTAGATGACATGGGAGCATTTGATTCAGTTTTCTTTATTGCATCAGCTCTTGGTGACAGCAATTTGAAAAAACCTTCAACCCTGTCCCAAAAAATATCTGATAGAAGAATATTTTTTGTTGCTGAATTAGGCCCACTGTTTTCAGAAATAGCCAATGTTTTTAATGGTTGCTTATTTTTCAGTATGCTATCTAAGCATGCTACAGTTGATCCCTACCTTTAAATAAAATACACAAAATTGCAATAACTTAAATAAATTTTGATTAAAGTAATTTACTAAATGAAATCTATTTTTATGAATGTATAATAAATTTAGTTACATAATTCAACATTTTTTGTAATGTACTGTATATTTATGCTTTTATTTTATTACCTAGTTCGTACTGGTAGTTTCAATGTAATGCATGTTACTACACCAGCTGACTTTTTTTGTATATCTCTAAATGCTGCAACAGATAAATGAGAATTTTTTATCTCTTTAACAATATCAGTTGCTTGTGACATTGAAACACTTAAAGTTGCCAATTTTAAAAAGTCTGTAAACAGCAAATCTAAACCATGTAAAATGCATCCATAGCAATGAAGATGGGGATAACAATCTTTTAGACGAGTCCATGCATTTTTCATATTTGCAGCATTGTCAGTCACAATGCCTAAAACTTTGTTAGGATTTATTTCTTCTAAAACTTTCTTTATTTCATTTGCCATATATTCACCAGAATGGCTTGATGTTCCAACAAAACAGTTTAGGATATATTATATATACTGTACTATATAAATATTATAAACGTATTTACTGATACTTTATTTCTGTATATTGAAATGGTTTTCAGTGTCGTTTGTTATAAATTTAATATCAAAGTTAATTATAAAATAATATGCATAAGTCTACCAGTCTGTTAAGTAAATCCATTGTATACAGTACAAGAATTATGGTTTTACCTGTAGGCAATGTCTTCCACAAAATGGATGATGAAGAAGGCAATGTCATTACAAAGTTAATGATTGCTTCATTTCTGTAAAGAAAAAGCAGCATATAAACAAATATGATCTGTTTATTTAGTAAATAATATAGTTTCAATTGCATCAACTAATTATATAAAAAAATGTTTTTGTACCTTAAACTGCTCCATCCATCACACATCAATCCAAGATAATCTGCAGTTGCTACCATTTCTTTAACATTTGCTGAAATCTTTGAAAATTCATTATCTAATAATAAGTTTGACACTTCATGTCTTGACGGAAGCTTATAAGCAGGACGTAACTTGTTCATAAAGATTTTCCAATAGTTATTTTCTACTAAATGGAATGGGGATCCACTGGCATATATTGCTCTTGCTAGGTGTGTATCAATCAAATCCTGCAAAAGATATGTCATACTGGTACATCAGTCAATCATGAAACAAATCTAAAATCTATTCATCATGAATTTTTAATAAGTTAGTAGCCATATCAGTTCATTCTTAAAATAAATCTTAAAATTATAAAAATACATTACACACCTTTTCAGTTTTTGTCATGCTATCAAACATGGAACTTGGTGTTTTACTTCTACTAATTGATTCAGAAAAGGATGTTCCAAAAGTATCTGATCGAGGATTTTTTGTTTTTGGTTCAGCATCTGCAGGAGAGTCTTGCTGTTTTTGACTATGACCTGATTTATTTGCATATAGACTTTTTACTTCACCAGGACATTTTCAATATGTTTAGTCATTCGAGTTCCATTTTTCGACATTCTGTCAAAGCAAAAAGAACATTTAACTCTTTCCATTTTGCTAATTTGGTTCATAGGTATAAATAAATTGGCAACTACGGTTTTGTTTCTCCCCCCTGAATGGCCTGCTTTACTCATTTTTATAATTAAAATTTACTATGTTAAGCAAAATATCTAACATTTAAATATAATTAAATAGAGAACATAAGTGATTATTAAAAAGAGCTTTAAAAACTGCATATAACTTTTTATTTGCAACTCAAAACTTTGTAAGTACAGTAAATTAATAATAATAACAATAATAATAATGTATATATATATATATATATATATATATATATATATATATATATATATATATATCTGTATATATATATATATATATATATATATATATATATATATATATATATATATATATACATATATATATATATATATATATATATATATATATATATATATATATATATGTATATATATATATATATATATATATATATATATATATATATATATATATATATATATATATATATATATATATATATATATATATGTATATATATATATATATATATCAAATATTAAATAAAATTAAGTAAATGTAGTTAAGTCAATAAAAACAATAAAGTCAATAAAATTTGAATAGAAGACGATAAAATTAACTAATAATTTTTTATACAGGGCTGCTATAACCCTGTTAACCTAAATATTACCAATGAAATTACCTTTAAACATACAAAAGAAAAAGAATTTTAGCCAAATTCAGCCTTAGTTTTCCTATATAAATTTTAAATTAAAATATGTTTAATAATATTGCCATCAAAGTTGAATTTAGTAGCTTAAATGATGAATTTTTAAATATTTCCCAAAAAAACCAAAAAAACGAACCCCTGCGTTTTTTTTTTCCAAAAAAACGACCAAAAAAACCAAAAAAACAAGAACCAAAAAAACGCGTCACATCTCTATAAATAGATGTATTTTTTGTATGTATAATTTTGTTTTTAAATTTTGTTCCTCGGGAAGGGGAAGAGTTTTCAGTTAGAGAGGTTGGATGTTTGGAAAAAATTATTTGTTTAGAGAAATTTTGTTTCATTTCAATATTCTTTGTGAAATTTAGAGATTTTACAAAAAAATCACGAAATTCTCTAAACGCAACAACGACAAGAGCTTACAAGAATTGATCTCCTTATGCCCGTTTCGTAATAATTTACAAACTTTTTCTCTTGCGATTTTCTTTACATATAGGACAGTTATTGATATTATTTATCATTGACCAACAGACTTGTTCTTTTATATCAAAAATTAGTTGATCATTATCTAATTTCGAGAGTTTATAATTATTAATTTGTCGGTATTTCTTAATTTACATTTAACATCCAACGAGAAAGAAAAAGAAAATCAGCACAGTTGTAAGTTAAAAAAATTTTAAGATTTTGAATCACAACTTTCACCGATGATAATCGTTTGCGATTCTGGTCTATCTAACATAACAAACAACTAGACACTGTGTAGGATAACATAAGAAAAGAAAAATCAAACTTGGAACGGTAAGATATTTTGTGTATATTTTTTTACTAAATAATTTGTTTAAGAAATCGTTAGGTTCCTAGTAAACATCTAGAGTTATATTAAACAAAGTATTTTTAAATAAAGCCAATATTTTTCACTGGCATAAACTTTCATAATTTTATTGTCAATAATAGTTTCTTATTTGCGTAATTTTTATTTATGCAATCTTAGCCAAAGTTCGCAAAACCCTTAGTATAGATGTTTTTATAACCGAATAAAAGATTTTTTGACAATTTGTTTTTAGATTGATTTGTGAGACTCGTCAGAGAAATGAAGACAAAAACCTTTAGACAGATGTAACGAAAACAACCTTTACAATGAGTAGGAGATGTTTGTGCCTTCGTCTTCTACCACGATGCGGAAACACTTCTAAAAAAACACAGCTGAGTAAAGCTATAACGTCCAGAAAAATAATGTGAAAAAAAAATAATGATACTATATTGCAAATTTTTCACTAATAACAATTTGCAAAGATCAATTTTGCGAATTGTTTGGACAAAAAATGTGTTTTTCATTTCTAACGGTGATAAAGCCAGTGTGGCCATTGGGTCATATCCAGTGTTTCAAGCCAGGTCAAGCCAGTGTGGCCATTGGGTCATATCCTGCAGCAAGTATTCAAGCGCCATTGCTGATTCATATAGAATACAAAATCAAAACCAAGGATCTCATCTTTGTCGTTGGCCCGCAGTACGTATTGGTTCCATCAGTGTTTGTAATATGAGAAGTTAAAAACACTGGATATGTATCGCAACATGGGGACACTTTCATACGCATTAGAAGTGGTTAAAACTTTTATACATGCTTTTAATGTTAAAGAGCTCATTAAAACCAAGTTGGTTGGTTAAACGTAAAACAATAAATTTAATGAAGGCTGATCAAGTCTTAGCAAACCTTAGCAAATTCGATTGACCTTTTCTGCTTGCTTGATTTAGATGTTTTACTTCATGGTGTGAATGCAACTGAACTTTCAGCCTTAAACTCCATCAAAAGAAGAATGACACCTCGTGATTTGGCTGGAGTAGTTCCTCCTCATAATTATTCGAGGTAGAGAATTTCCAAAAACTTTTAAAGCAAGGGTAAGAGTAAATAGATATTGACGATTAATCTGTTTGTTGTCAGGCATTACCAGTTAGGAAAAAATATGAACCGCCGATTAATTCTGTTTGTGTAAACAAATAATTCCAGAAATCGCGATAAAGCCTACACGAGTCATGTTGGTCACCCTTTTGAAAGAAAATGGCTGAAAATCTTCCTTAGGCGTTTCTTTTCATTTGCGGCAGTTTAAGAACATTGCGAAAATGGTTACAAAGCAATAGAGCCGGCTTCATATTTTAAAAACGTACCAAACTAACGTTTGCTCCACTGACGCATCGCCTTTTGCCGCAAGATATACTCTAGAATACTTAATATAATAAAGAGTGTTGGTAAAAAAGGGGAGGGAGTATTTTAGTCCAGATCTAATAAACGAGGGAAGGGGGTTTATAAAAGAAAGGTGAGGGAATTTTTTTATATTACAATATAACTATCTTTTATAAAAAAAAAATTAGTTTGTAAATCCAACTAATATTTTTTACATAAAATTCCCATAAAACTATTTAATTCTAAGGTAACTTGCGGTCAAATGCGCATTTTCTAACAGCTGTTTTGTAATAATTTCAATAGGATTTAATATGTTGGTATAAGTTTTATACTTTGGTGAGGAATAAATTAAAAACTCATTTTCGATAAATCGAGAATTACTTGGTCTGTGATTTTTAAAGCCTGTTTAGACTGAAAAATTTTGTTTTTATCAGTAACTGAAATAATTATTTTCTAGTTTTTAAGACCGATTTTCACTGTTTTTTTTTGTTTTTGTTATTGTTTTTTATATATATATTTTTTTTGATAACAAGTAAAAATTATTAAACGAAGAGGGGGGATTAATAAGCTTTTAATCTCCCCTCTTTGTTTAATAATATTTAAGGGGGGATGGGAAAATTTTCAAAAATTGATAAACATCCACTCCCCCTTTATTAGATATTCGAGTGCACCTAAAAAAGAATTAAAGTAAAAATTAAATCATTTGATCTATAATGGCCTTTATTGAAAGCCGAGTTGATAATGCCGCCATACGGTAAAGTAACTTTGTGCGCAAAGGCTTTAGGATAACGAAATCCATTGGCTGTGGTTGGAAAGTGTTGCCTACACTCTTAAAAAAAATGGTTTTTCAAAAAACCAATTATATGTATATATATATATATATATATATATATATATATATATATATATATATATATATATATATATATATATATATATATATATATATATATATATATATATATATATATATATATATATATATATATATATATATATATATATATATATATATATATATATATATATATATATATATATATATATATATATATATATATATATATATATATATATATATATGTATATATAATATATATATATATATATATATATATATATGTATATATATATATATATATATATATATATATATATATATATATATATATATATATATATATATATATATATATATATATATATATATATATATATATATATATATATATATATATATATAGGGAGAGAGAGAGAGAAGGATTTGTGTACTATGTAAAATTATACTACTATATGTACTTCTACTATTGTGTACTATGTAAAATTATACTAAAATTATACTATGTAAAATTATACTATATAATATTATACTACTATATCAGTTAAAAAAGAAAAAAATTCTCTATAAAAACAACTAAAAAGTGGAGAGTTCAAAAAAATAAACTTGATTTAAATAAAGATTTTGAAACAAATTAATAACATCAATTTGTTATTAAGTTTTGTAATTTAATATTATAAGTTCAAAAACTAGCAATGTTTTGAATGTTGGCAGGAAGTTTACTCCTTCGTTCGAAAACGTAATGTTCTAGAAAAGACAGGGTTTTTTGTAGTTTCTTTGGATACAAAAAGCTAAAAATAAAACAAAGAAAATGACTTCACTACGCCATTAAATAAAAAAATATCCTTGAATTCCACCCTAATATTACAAAGACTTTTCTAAAAAGTTTGGGAAGTATTACCATGGAGTAGCATATGTTATTTAGCTGACCAAAACTAATATTTGCTGACTTTTAAAAAAACAATAAAAAAGTTTAATAAACACAGAAAAATTAATTTTGAACTTCCCACGCCAAGCCAGTAAATATATCTTTAAAGATGCAACCAATTGTCTTATAGGATTCGTAGCCAAATATTTATATAAAATTCTATGAATTTTTCCTAACTTTTTTGAAAAATCAGACACATTTCCTTGACTATTTTCAATAATAGTTTTTGTAAAATGTTTGAAACTATTATCTAATGTAATGTAATGGAAATGTTAAAACTGTACATGCTTTAAATGACAAAACTTATAAAACTTAGCTATTAGTTAAGTTGGATATTAGTATGGATCTTATTATTAAGGAATACTAAGAATGAACACTAAGAAAAACAAAATTTCAAAAAAAGTAAAAAGCTAGCATCAACAAAAACATAATAGCTGAATTGTAAAACGGGTAAATTAATAACTCTAATTGTCTGAATTCTCTGACTCTGAAAAAAACCTGACTTTTCCAGGTTTTCCATGACTTTAGCCAAAATTAACGAATTTTCCAGGTACAGTACAAACCCTACTTTATTTAGTTTTATAATTTTAATTTTGTTATGTACTTTTATATATAGTTTATGTTTATTGAAAGTAAATTTCCTTATAAAAGTAATAAAACAACTGAAAAATTGTTGTTTAAGTTCTTGCATTAAGCCGCTATCAAGTTCATTAAATGGGCAAATTATTGTTCATATTCAGGAATGCTGCAGTTTTAAGACAACATTAAAAGAGCAATATACTATAGCGGCATAAAGTATACACCATTGAGTTTTGCATACATTTATTATTTTAAGCAATTAAAAACACTATAAATTGTTGCAAACACAATTTTTATTTATCAGAATCATCAAAAACAACACTCTGTATCAAGAACAGTTTGATCAATATTTAGTATGGTAACCTCGCGCTTTAATAACATGTTTCATACGGTTTGGCATTGACTCAAACAGGCGAGTAATTGTAACATCATCAATATTGTTTCATGCATCTTGCAAAATTAACCAAAGACTATCCAAGTTAGATGTTCTCTTTCCTTCAATGTTCTTTGCCATAACGCTCCACAAATTTTTAATCGGATTCATGTCCGGGCTATGAGCAGGCCAATCAAGTACTACCACCTGATAACGCCGAAGAAAATCTGTGACAGTCTTGGCCTTGTGGCATGGTGCATTGTCATGTTGAAAAAAGAACGAGTTAAATTGCCCAAACAGTGCACTAGCAGAAGGAAACATTGTGTTTTGTAGTACATCAATGTACTGGTGTTGGCTTATACTTCCAGTACATCGATAAAGGTACCCAAGCCCATTGCCAGACATACACCCCCAAATCACTAAACTCTTTCCTCCATGCTTGACAGTTGGAGCAATACAGTTTTTACTGAATTTTTCACCAACTCTTCTTCGCACAGTTACTCGTTTGGAACTAAGGAACAACTTGAAAGAACTTTCATCACTGAACAGGACATGTTTCCAATCATCTACTGTCAAGTCTTTGTGTGCTTTGGCAAATACCAATCGTCGACGAATGTTTGTAGCTGAAAGCAGTGGCTTCTTTGCAGCCACACATCCACGAAGACCTGCTTTCAGAAGGCGCTGACGTACAATTCGAATTGCCAGAGTAACCCCATGTTCTTCAGAAAGTTTTCGACCGAGTTGAGGGGCAGTGAGTCTACGATCCTGCAAGGACATTCAAACTAACACTCTGCTAGTGTGTGGAGTTGTTTTCTTTGGTCTTCCAGATCGCCTCTTATTAGCTGTTGAACCAGTTTCGATATGTTTATCTATTATTTTCCTAATACCCATTGGTTTTGCTTTAAGTTCTCTAGCTATTTTTTTTAAACTTGCACCTGTTTCTGCCAAGAACACTGCGCAAAGTCTTTCTTTTGTTGTCAGTCGACGGTATTTGGGCATACCTTCAAATATAAAAATGAATAATTACACAAAATATATCAGACAAATGGCCAAATATGAATAATGAAAAACCAATGACATTAATTAATCAGTATTAGCTTAAACTAACAAATTGTAACTAAAAATTCTCTTAAACCCAACATGCATCTCAACAATGGATAATAATAATTTATTAATGAATTGGCCTGAAGTCAAAACTGGTCAGAACCATTTTGAAAGTTTTTAGGACAATAAAAAAAAGTTATTTGTTAATTGTTATTAAAAACTTAATTATAATAACAATACTATAACATCGTAAAACAATTACTAACCTTGTCTTCAAAATTTGTACAATTAAACAATACAAAGTTAACTCTTTAAAGTTTAATTTTTAGTACACAACATGAGTCACACTTGCTGTTGTAAACAGGAAGTGCAAAGAATATTGATTAAGTAAATTCACAGAATGCAATAATTGCTTCTATTATGTTTCTAAAAATAAGAAATACCACATTAAACTATTATTTTTACGATTTGGGTAGGGTGTATACTTACTTTCTGCCGCAATAGTAGATACAAAAAAATACTACATAAACCACTTACAACTTTTTGATAGTAAAGTGCTGGGAATTTATTAAAGACATCCAAAGTTCTTTCATTTCGGCATGTATATTTTAATGCCTCAATTGACAAG
The DNA here is from genome assembly GCF_022113875.1 of Hydra vulgaris. NCBI lineage: Eukaryota > Metazoa > Cnidaria > Hydrozoa > Anthoathecata > Hydridae > Hydra > Hydra vulgaris. The sequence goes on from NC_061168.1 coordinate 5,627,279, forward strand.
ATAATCTGATGAGCCAAAAATTCTATATCTGGGCGCAGTTTCTGAAACTCATTCTTCATGCTTTTTATAATATCTTGAGTTATATCATTATCCACATTCTATTATATAATAATTAAAATATGTAACTATTTTTTTTTATGCTATCAAATCAAATACACTATGCATTTTCTCACATAAATATGTATTATAAATGCTGTGAAATCGTGCTTACCTTATCACTTGAATGATGGCAGTGACGTTTTGCTGAGCAAAGATTAACAGACTCATTCAGCAAGACAGAATTTCGCTTACGGCCAGAATTAATTCTAGACTACTTTATTTTAAACTGTGCAACTTGCTCATCATTTAGAAGAGGACGCCTAACTCGCTTAAATTTTGCCTCCAACAAATGCACAAGAAGTTCCTGACAATAGAATAAAAGAAAAAACTTCTTTAGCTATATAACTTTGTAACACCATTGATATTATTAGTTATAATTATACAGTTGAATACTCACAGAGCCATTGCAGTGACAAGGTTTTAGAGAAGGATACCTTAGGAAAAGCTCATTTGCTATTTCATAGAAGTTACTTGTACTTGGAAATCTATAAAGCATTTATTTTAGTGAAAAGCAATAACATATTTTATTATTATTGGCAGCTATGTTAAGAAATATAAAATACCATTATTTTCCCAACTTTAATACTGATAATAAATGTTTACTTTAAAAATTAAAAAATTATACTATTTTAAGTTATAATTTACACAGTAATCAAAATACTTACAACCAGTACTGTTGCTTCATGACATCAAAAAGAAAATCCATAACATACTCCTTTAGTTTTTAACTTTTTGGAATACTAAAGTCTATTTTTTTTCATTCCACATCAGCAAGGAGAATATGGGGCAATGTTAGTTTATCTGACTGAATACTAAAAAATAAATTCAAGACATGAATTATGAAACAACTTTTTATATTATACAGTCCTAATTGTGTAAAATGCGTGCACACAATCTTGGCTAAATATAATGTATAAATTTAATTATTATTTTTTTTGTTTAATAATATAACATTTTAAATAAGATAAAATTTAAAAGAAAATAAACAAAGTTGTAAATGTTTACAAACAAACAAAACATAACTTACAAAGATTCAGAAATAGTTGGTGCCTCGTTATTGGCACAAACAGGTAATAATGTAAAACTTACATTACATGAGTTTAACGTAGGTGATGAAGACCTTACACATATAACATTCTTTGATGCTAATTCTTTCTTAAAAATAATTCTGTCTTTAATAGGAAGAATTTGTTCCTTTAACATAAAATCATCTATTTCGTTAATACCCGAACCATCAATATCTTCTCCTATATAACAACATTATAATATTAAAAAAAAACATGACCTTCTGAATGAATGTTAAACTGTTTAAATTGAAATGAAAGGTTTGAAGAATATGCAAAAATGTTTAAAATATGTTCAACATTACTAAGTATGTATCAAAGTATATACATTGTACCAATTTTTGTACCAAATTATTTTATAAGAAAATCATATAAAACAAAATTAATTGAAATTAGTGAAAATCTAAAAAAATGATTTTATTTTTTTGTTGACTTTTAATCAAATAAACTAACAACTGAAATATATACAAATGTTATATTATTTTGTTGATAAACTACGTAAAGTAACTAAAAGTTGTCCATCAGACATTAAATATCCATCTAAAGGTTTAAGTTATACTTCTTGTCCAGAAAGATAAACAACCCAAGAAGATATTTCAATTAAATTATAAGCATGTAAATAAAAAAGAAAATTTTCACAAGAACACAGTTTACCACACAAGAACCATAAACCATTAATTTTAAGTATATACTTGAGTGACATAAAAATAGGAGTACCATCATCTAAAATGTTAAGAACAATAAAGTCACCAGTTTGGTAGGAACAATGATTTACTGAAACATTTTTAACTTTCCACAATTGAGTGTTTTGATCAAGTAAAAAGTTATGTGTAAGTTCTACTTGAAGACCTTCAGGTAATGAAGTTAATGATATAATAATACCATTTCTTTGATTGTGTTGCTCAATTTTCATAAAATCAACTGAATTTAATTCACAACACTGGCGCATTTGATGTATAAGTGTATAAGTGATGTTTTTAAAATTAGAAACAACACGAGAAAGACACTTAAAGTAGTTGTGCTTGGCTTCAAATCGCATGCACCATAAATGTCGCAAAGGTCCAAATAGTTCAATTTGTCTAGGATAATGCACCATGTAGCGCATTTTAGGAATAAAATTTCCAGGCCATATATTCACAAAAGAATTAACAAATGATGCAATTATTTAAGCTAAATATCCAAGAGAATATTTTTTAATAACTGGTGAAAATATGATATCAGCTATATTTCTTAGTTCAAGATATACAAACCAGTAGGCTGGGCAGTCATCATTAAAACTAGATATGTAACCAAATATTATAATTGGCAGACATCTAAAAAAACAGCACAATTCAGGTGCTTTTCCAATTATACGACCCTTCTTAGACAAAACTGATGCACTTAGAGGCACTGGTTGACTTTTTTTATCATTAAACCCAAATGAAAAATTACATATTTCATAATTAAGTTGTTTAAGAGAAATAATGTTAGGTGATATCAATTTTTGGATAACTAATTTTAAAACCATAGGAACTATTCTTTCTTAGAAATCATGGTGGATGTTAGGTGGAAAACTTTCCAAAACATTAAAAAATCGTAGATTATTCAAGCAGCACAATTGATTTATTCCATAAACAGATTTGTTAACAGGAAATTTATTTATTGCATTCAACTGTTGATTGTAGTTATGATCTGTTTTTAAATAACAGTCAATGTGATATTGTTTTAGCCTCATTGTTTCAAAATGAACTAGACAGGTTCGACAAACCCTACCTGAACTAAAACAGCAGCGAAAACCTGCTAGTGCATGAGCACCTAAGTTGTCAGCTGAAACTGTTGCAAGACTTACTTTAAGTGAATGAGTCATACTGTTAGTTTTTAAAATAGTTCCATTATTACTCAACTCTATGAGTTCATCAATTAATGGTTTCATAATTTTAATCATAATTTCAGAATAAGAAGTTTTCTTCAAAATATTAGAACGAACCAATGCAGTTAAATGAATTTGAGACATTTAAGAGCGATAGCGTGGATGCAAATTTCCAATAGTGTAATACCAATAATTTTATGTTTGTCTCTCTTGGAGCCTAGAGGATTAACAGATTCAAACTCATCTATAAACAAATGAATACGAATTACAGTTGGGTCAGTGGAAAACAAAGGATGTTTTTTAAAAATTTCTCCATCATGAAAATCACTTAAATTGTCTTTATTAGAGTCTGAAATTGTTATTTTATTTAAATAACTACCAAATTCATTAAAAACCTCTTCGTTTGAAAGTATTTTTTCAAGATTACGTTTCAAACTTATATAGTGGAATTTATGAACTTTTTTATTTGTATCAATAATTTTAATTTCTACGGGCTCAACCATAGAAAGAGTATTTTTACAAAACTTAACAAGTTGATATTCATTCATAAAATGTGAAAAGACATCACACAGAAGGTAACTATCTAAAATACTTTTAAATGTAGCATATATCGGCATTGGTAAGTACTTTTCAATGACATAGTTGTATGATGTCAAAAAAGTTTGAAACAGTTCTTTAAAATCAGATACAAATTCAATGTGAACTTGGCTGGAAACTACATGTTTTTCTCGCAATTTCAGAAACATTAATCCAACACAATATTTTAATTCAGACACAATCTTTAAAAAAAGAGAGTAACTATCAACTACTACTTTAGAAGTGTCATAACTAAAAATTAATTCTTCTTTACCAACCACAGACACACGATGGTCATTACCTTTTTGTTTTAAACCATAATTCTTATGATAACGGTAAACATGCTTACGAAAACTATTTATTTTATAAAATGTTTTTTTGCAACTTACATAACAGCATTCTACAATAAAGTTAAAATCATGGCTGTGGAAAACCGTTAAATGTCTCAGCAACTTAGAAAGGGAAATGGTTGTTAGGTGGCAAATAAAGAAAAAAAATGTATTTTCCATGTCACTGAAAAAAAAATGTATTTTCCATATAATTTGTTTAAATCAAGTTTGATTTAAACAAATTATAGAATACCTTTAAAAACATTAATATAATTAGTTAATCCGATGGAATCTAGCCAACTGCAACAATCCAATAAATCCCATTGTTTAACGTTTGCCTAAAAAATATTTAAAAAACTAAATTTTATTCTGACTTTTAATTTTTATAGGAGAAAATAGGACAAAAATTATAACTTATATATGAAAATTAATATTTAAAAAGAAATATATATATATATATATATATATATATATATATATATATATATTTATATATATATATATATATATATATATATATATATATATATATATATTATATATATATATATATATATATATATATATATATATATATATATATATATATATATATATATATATATATATATGAGCCCATAAGAGTAAAAGTGGACCAAGTCCATATTTCTATATTGTTAGAAATAAGCGTTCTTAGTGTTTGCATATATTATAAATCAGCCATATGTAATATTATTGATGTCTAGTATCATTTTAAATCTTTTTTCTTAGACAATAAGATATGTGAAATGCGCAAATAAATTTTGGAATAATTATTGATAATATAATAATAGTTATGGACTTGGTCCATTTTTTCTCTAAACATAATCAACAAATCGCTAAATCATTTTAGTGTAAAATCATGAACGAATTTCATATTATTCGTTTACAATAGCAATTCAAATTAAGGCAAGTAGTAAAATTTCACACTATGTTGTAAATAAACACAATTACTATTTACTAATTATCGGCAAAAATAGTCCTCATTATTACAAACAGTACAATAAAAACCACACGAATTTACTGATCATCATCGCCGCTGTCATCGAGCAGTTCATCTTCTAGTACATCCTTGTTGTGACCGCTGTGTTCCAACTTTTGATAGAAATCATGATAGATGGGTGAAATATACTTTAACAGTTTCATTAGATCTGAGTATTTTTCTTTGCTCAGTTTTGTTGCTCCACAGTACAGTGGAGCCAAACTCACTTCACTAAGATTCGTTTGACGTCCGCGTTTCGCTAGCAAAATGAAACTGAATGATGCGTCATCATCTAAAGAGTATTTAAAGAACAG
>NC_061168.1:5633509-5681009 GCF_022113875.1 Hydra vulgaris
ATGTCTAAGTTTAACAAAACCATATCTAAATAATTATTGTAACAAGTATTTTGTATTTAAAAGTAAAATGTTATAATATATATGCCGCCTAAATAGTTATACTATAAAAATTGTAATCATAATGATATATCATATGATTAAAAAGGTTATACTATATCTATTAGTTATAGTACAGTTATGGTAATATTATTATTAAATATGCATAATTAGTAGTAAGAATATTGCTACTACTTTTTTAATATATATATATATATATATATATATATATATATATATATATATATATATATATATATATATATATATATATATATATATAATATATATATATATATATATATATATATATATATAATATATATATATATATATATATATATATATATATATATATATATATATATATATATATATATATATATATATATATATATATATATATATATATATATAGTTATATTATTAAAATTACTATCAACTAATAGTTATAGTTACTATAACTATTACAAATAGTTATACTATAAAAATTGTAATCATAATGATATATCATATGATTAAAAAGGTTATACTATATCTATTAGTTATAGTACAGTTATGGTAATATTATTATTAAATATGCATAATTAGTAGTAAGAATATTGCTACTACTTTTTTAATATATATATATATATATATATATATATATATATATATATATATATATATATATATATATATATATATATATATATAATATATATATATATATATATATATATATATATATATATATATATATATATATATATATATATATATATATATATATAGTTATATTATTAAAATTACTATCAACTAATAGTTATAGTTACTATAACTATTACAAATAGTTATACTATAAAAATTGTAATCATAATGATATATCATATGATTAAAAAGGTTATACTATATCTATTAGTTATAGTACAGTAATGGTATTATTATTATTATTAAATATGCATAATTAGTAGTAATAATATTGCTACTACTTTTTTAAAATTATAGCTTAGCGATCATATACTATATATTGCTAATAGCAATATATACGACATATTGCTATTAGCAATATATCGTATATATTGCTTATAACAATATATTTGGTTTATAAAATTATTGTTTATTGCTAAGCCTTAGAATTACTAAGGCTTAGCAATAAGCATTAATTTTATATCGCAAATTCATATATTCAAAGTTATATTTAAATAGATATAACAAATACTAACAGGTAAAAAGATATTTGATGCCATTAGTTTAATAAATTAATTGAACGACTTTTTAGAGAGTAAAATTTAAAATAGATAACAGCAATTCCAATTTTATAAATAACGAATAAATGACAGTAATTAAATAGCGCGCTTGTTTTAAAACTAATATGGAAGCTGCAAGTAAACAAACAATCAAATTTAAAGTTAATAGATGAATATTTGGAAAACAAAAAAAAATTAAAATCCACGCATTTATTTTCTAAAAAACCAATAGTTTTTTAATTACGAATTGTTGGAAAACCAATTTATTTTTGTTTCTCTTGCAAAAAACCAAATCATTTTTTGGATACGCCATAAAACCTTTGGGTTTTCTGTGAAACCGATCGATTTTCTAGATAATCAATGAAAAACCAATTTTCGTAAGAGTGTATTTTTTGAGCAGCAAAATGTTCTTTCTTCCGCTTCCAGTGGCTTCCGTCTTTCTATTGAAGGCCGCAGCCAGAGTTTTACTTTTTTTGCAGACAATGTTTTGGAGGCCGACGCCAAAAATGAGATGAAAGCCAATATTGACCGCCTCCAAATAAAAATACATCCATTGGCGGAAGGCAAACATTTCTAACTCAAGATAGGCTGCCGACGTTAGTTGGGAGGCAGAAGCCATTGAGGGCCGCCTTCCAATGCTTTAAATTTCAAAATTTTATCTGGAGGCAACCTTCAATAGCTTTAGGTTTCCTAAACATTTTGCATCCAAAAAAACTCTAGTTGTGGCCTCTAATAGAAAGCAAAAGTCACTGGAGACGGAAGAAAAAACATTTTGCGACTAAATATTTATTAGGTGGCAGCCGCCAATTGCTGCGAAAAAGTAGTGAAGGCAAGAAGATTTACGCTGTTTGAAAGAAAAGCTTAAAAACGGAATTTGTAACAATTGCAACAAATACTTGCCATGCGAGGCTGCAATGAGCGACACAAGATAGCGCAAAAACAGCAATTGAAATGGAAAGTGAGGATAGTGTGAGTGAAAATGAATATATAAATAAAAGTGAAGATGAAAGTGAGGAGATTGCTAATAAAAGTGTGAAAGCAGAGTTTATGTCTTTATTTGACAACATATTCGATTTATTTGCCAAAACTTTAGAACACTTTTCAAAAAGCAAAAAATTAATACTGTAAAATCGTTGAACTCATTTTGAGTTTCTAATAAAAAATGGTAAAATCGTTAAACTCCCTTTGAGTTTCTATTTTATAAAGTGAAATGAATTAACTAGATGAACAATTTTTTAATTTTTTTTTTTTTTTTTAATGAACATTGAATTCGATCATTTTTTATTTGTTTAATCGTCTTTTATTTTTTATTTTATTTTATATAAAATAATTGTTATTTGAATGAGTATTAATAACATTATATGGATTATATTTACTTTTTTAATTTAATAAAAATATTTGTAAAAGATTTTATTTATTTTTATTATATTGGAATCGTACATAGTATTTTAACAATCTTATTTTATTAGGGTGAATTTAGTCATAGTATCTTCTTTGAGCTCCCGCCTGTTTTTTAAAAAACCATTTTTTTATTTAAATGTTTCTTTGTAATTATATTTTCTTATTATATTTGTTGATAGCTTCTTATACTTAATATATTATATTTAATATATTTAGCTTATTATATTTGTTGATATCTTGATATCTTTTTATATTGTTGATATCTTGATATCTTATTATATTTGTTGATTTTCATGTTATATTTGTTGATATTGGTTTTTAATAAAGTTCAGAAAAATGTTTAGTTACCTAAAAAAACTTTCGTTTTTAATATTTTGAAAAACTTATGCGTTGGAAAAAGTGGATTTTTCAATAAAAATGCGTATATATGCAAATGAGCGGAGGGGGCATTAGAAGCATAAAATGCGTATAAGGGGGATTGGGAGGTCCTAAATCAATGATTTTACTGCGTACGTATTTTATAGATGGTCCCTTATGTTTTTAAAACTCTGATAGCAGTTTTTGCGTTGCAAATATTTAAATGTGATTTGCTGCTTTTTAAAAATTAAACCTAGAAAACGGTGCATCAGAAGAAATTAAACTTAGTAAATATAAATTTAAGAAGTTTAAAAGTTAAAACTTTGACAATTAAAATCTCATTTGAATGACTCAAGTATGAATTAAGTTGTCATACTAAAAAAAAATTTTACATTTGCTCTTGTAGAAAAACTGTTATCAATTTGATAATTTTCATAAATGTTGATAAAAAATCATTCAGGAAGATGACCATCAGTTATTTAAAATTGCTTTTGTTAAATAATTTTAATGAATTAGTTCATTAGGTTTGCAATTCTTTCGTTACGTAACTCTAAAAAGTCTAACTCTAAATAATAGATATAAAAAATCCATCGTAATACTCGTTCGTTAACTTGAGTGATGTAACATAATTTGTATGTATAGCATCAAGTTTACTTTTCCTAGTCAACCACCTCTGATGCATTTTTTTTAGTCAATCACCTCTGATGCATTTTTCCTAGCCAATCACCTCTGATGCATTTTTCCTAGCCAAACACCTCTGATGCATTTTTTTTATTTTGTAAATGTTATTAAATTCACAACACCGTGTGAAAAATTTCAATATGAACCACATTACTGATTAACAGAATGCAATGTAAGTTAAAAATAGAAATTCCAACATATACGGACATTTTATTTATGATATAAAAACGTGTCTGATCACTTCTGAGATTACGTTTAAAAATATTAAACGTTCGGTAATAATATAAAATAAATTTTATGACATCTTATACTACATCTATTCAGGGCCTTTCTTAGGGCTTGTACCTGGAAGGTTAAAGTTATCAAGTTTTTCTCTCTGATTTTTAACCTCTTTAAAGGAGTCGTTGTCTACATCCGAATCGAAAGATTTCAGCTGATCTTCGGAAACTCCTGCTTTAGCAAAATAATCAACGATGGTGGAGGTTTTCACTTTTGGCAATGGAAGATCAAGGATTTTTACAGCATCTAAAATCGAAAAAACAGGAAGATTTTTTTTTTATTGATAGCTACGACCAGCCTTTGCAATGCCAAATATCTGTAATAAACTTTCAAATAGCGTATAACTCTTAGATGTGCTATTTAGTGGTAAAAAAAATGAGCTTAATAGATTTTAGATTATCAACCGTTGGGTGTGCTGGGCAGTTATCTATTATGAATGCTACTTTTTTCTCTTCTTTTATTAATTTTGTATCCATTTCTCATATTCATTCCTCAAATAGTACGCTATCCATCCAGCTTTTATTTTGATTTCTGTATCTGCAAGGTAAGTGCTTAACTCCTTTGAAGCAGCGAAGTGATTTTGATTTTCCTATTACAAACATAGAAATTTTATCACCCGCTGCACGTGCTGTGACTATCCCTGTAAGACGAACTTTACTGTGCTTTTCCCCTATACACGTCTCAGATTGAAGATTTAGTGACTTATTAAAATGCATACAAAAAAACAATCCAAATTCATCAGCATTATAAATTTCATCAAGTTTGTACCTGGATAAAATTGTTAGAAGAGTTGTTTCCTTCCATAGCGTGTGGCCTTTTCAGCTGTAAAAGGTTACCCTCTCCAAGTACCGTCTTTAAAGAAACATTATACCTATTTTTCTTATGATTAAGCCAACCATCAAACGCCTAAAATCCATTTGTATTAATTTTTTCAGCAAGTTCTCTGAATTTTGTTTTAAGAATTGCTGCTGATACTCCCACGTTCTACTCCTCACATTTAGAAGACATTTAAAAACAAGATTATCTAAATTTGAAAATATTCCTTCTTAAATTCTCGTATGTTTTGACTTGTTCCTATGCGTCTTCATAGATTAGAAAATTTGTCTTTGATCCATGTTGATAGCGTATTTTTTGGAATGCCATACTTCGTAAAAACCTGAGATTTAGTCAATCCTTCTCTAATTTCCCTTAAAGCAGTGTACTTTTCTTTAATTGATTTTGTGTTCATGTTTCTCTTTACAGCGACAGTAGCCATAAAAAAAAATAAACACAACAAACTTTTTTATAATATTGCAACGTACAATAGTATAACTTATACTTTACTAAACTAAACTATTACATTATTATTATTGTTTACATTGCAAAGCAAGGGCTTCAATACAATTTTTTTTTATTTTTGTTGTTAAGTTCGAGTTATCGCAAAAATAATACCCATGAGAACAGATAAAATGGTTCGGCTTAAAAGTAGTTCGAGTTACTGGAAGTTCGAGTTATCCGGGGTTCAAGATATCGAGATTTAACTGTACTTTCTTTAAGACATAAGTTTTGATTCCTATCTTCTGTGACAACACTTTTTTTTTTGATTTTATCTCAACACTTTTGTGTGCGTGTGTGATTTTATGTCAACACTTTTTAACTTTAGCTCACTACTATCTGACAAAATATTTCTATGTATTTTTTAAAACCAAATAATTCATCACCTATTTCTTTTACTTTTTCTTCGCGCGTCTTTATTTTTTCAGCACACAGGTTACCAACAAATTAAATCAGTTTTTGTTCTTGAAATTCATTACATAAACGGTTAGTATTTTGTTGCAGAGCTTCAAAATGAGAAAAGCACGTCCGATCGCTCCAGAGTTTTGAGAACAAATCATACTTTGAAGAAATTCAGGAAATATTCTATAGCGGAATTTCGGTAGACCTATATAGGGATTTTGAGCAGACTACTGTCGTTTTGCTTATTGGCTACTTAGTAGACTATTATTGGCAGCCGCCAAAAGTGGCAAGTCACTATATCACGTATTAGCCACTATATCTCATGTTAGAAAGTTATCAGGTTAGCCATTTATATTGGATGCCACTAATGGTCTACTAAATTACCGATGAGAAAAAATCTAATTAACCGCTTAAAATGCTTAATGAACAGCAAATCCACTAAAAAATAGTTTTTTAAGAAAACATCAATTTTTTTAATGTAAAAGTATAAAATTATTTTACATGAAGTAAACTCTTTGCTAGCTCTACTGTTTGAAAGTAAATTTAAAACAGTTGAAACTACATTAGGATGTAAATGTCCAATCATCTTCAAAGATAAAAGGATCTCATTTTTCACTAATTTGACTTTTTTTTCCTCATTTAAAAAAAAAAGTCAAATTAGTCAAAGGTTCACTTGCACGTTGTTCTTTTGACCAAAATGTCATCACGCAATGTTTCAGTTATTTTAATATTTTAAGTTATTTTAATATTTTAAGTTATTTTAATATTTTAAGTTATTTTAAGTTATTTTAATATTTTAAGTTATTTTAATATTTTAAGTTATTTTAAGTTATTTTTATATTTTAAGTTATTTTTATATTTTAAGTTATTTTAAGTTATTTTTATTTTTTTAGTTGTTTTAATATTTTAAGCTATTTTGATATTTTAAGTTATCTTAATATTTTGGTTATTTTAATATTTTAGTTATTTTAATATTTTAGTTATTTCAATATTTTAGTTATTTTAATAGTTATTTTTATTTGTATGTGAATATGAATATTCACAACAGATTTTTTAAGCTGCTTCAACAGTTATATCAAAGTTTGTTTTTTTAATGTTGTAATGTCTTGAAGCTTCGCTTAAACTCATTTTTTGTTTAAACACAAAATTCATTGCATGAAGCATACTTGTTTCGGCAATCTTCGGTAAATATTTATGTTAATCTTAATTTGATGTTACAACTGTCATAAATTGTTTTTTGATTAATGAGCGAATTCATAAACAATACCCAACATCTTTAACTTTTTATGGAATAGCTTAGATGATTATTTCTTACCGTAAATGGGGGTTAAGCTGATAACTTTTAAAGAAACTCTTCTCGTGTACCTTTCACATACTGGTTCGTTGTACTTCTAACGTGAAAAAATTGTTTCTTTGGTTATTTACGAATTTTAATTTTAATTTTTTATAAATAAAACTATTGACGTAAAAATACAGAAATGATTAAGCTTTCTTGTGTTTATAATCGCCTCATATGCGCACAAAGTATTTTTCAATTTCCTTTTTCTTGTTTACCAACACCTGTTGTCAGTGCTACGTCAGTGCTACGTCAATCTAAATCTGAGGATCAGCAACTTATTTATTAAAAAAGATAAAATAAACTTGTTTTCCCAATTTTTTCTCTAACAATGACTATTCAAAAAATATAAAAATATTTTGTCAAAAAATATAAAAATATTAAAACATTTTGTCAAAAAGATAAATGTATATGCATTTTTTTATCAAAGGATTTTAAAGAGATCTTTATGACAATAATTGTTGATGATATGTTTTTGTTCAACACAATTTTTTACTCCTTTTAACCACGTCCCATTCAGTAATATATTGAATCCTAACTGTTTGAAGAAGTCTTCTTAAAGAAGATTTCTTCAAACAGCGTTTTAAAGCTATTAATTTAGCTAATGTTTATAATCCTCATGTTAACGATATTAATAAAAAAGTGACAACTATTCCTTTAGGTTTTGAATTTGAAATTAAGAATGCTATTAAGCACGAAAAATTGAATTTTTTTTCTTCACAATTTTGAAAGTTGTGAAACAATTGCTTTCTGCTTTACTGCTGTTACTGCTTTCTGCTTTCTGCTGTTGCTGCGTTCTATTGAGTTTTTATTTTAATTACCATTATTTTACAATCTGTAATAATCATAAAATTGATCAGCAATACTGCCAGAATTTCAATAGAATTACTGACTTTCAGTACGCACTTTAGTCACGTGACTTTTTCCGTGTGACAAGTTTAGAATATAAACATTAGCGAATTTTTCTGCAACTTTTTCGGGAATTATTTTCATGGTATCTAATTTCAAACCCCATTGCCAATTATATTTCACGGGCAAAAATTAAAATGTTGATCTGTTATTCTTCAAAGTTTCTTATAAAAGAAGATTTTTAAGATTCAGTGGCGGAACTTCAAAATTTGGCCCCCCCCCCCCCCCGCAAAAGAATGTTTTTTTTGCGGAAAAGAGTTTTATAGTATAAATATTATTGAGAGTATAACTTTTTTTATATGAGGGCCCCCTATAGCTGGTAGGCCCCCCCGCAACGCAGGGTCCTGCGTCCAGTAGTTCCACCACTGTTAAGATTACACTTTTTGACAAGTACATATGTTGTTTTTAATTGCTTTTTTTGGGTTCTAGTACATCAAAAACGATTATTTAAATTACAATATTTGATACTTGTTTTTATACTAATTTGTTTTTTATATCTGGACTTAACAATTTAAAAATTTTTGTTCTTTTTTAGATATTTTTTTTGACGCCATTATGGATACTTCGTTCAATCTACTTAGCTAGTAATTTAGGTTAAACTGACTTATATCTGGTTGCGTCCTTATTCTAGGCAATTTTCAAAAAAAAATTTAATGCAGGATTTTAAAATAAAAATACAATATTTAGACTTTATAATTTATAAATATGCAATTTAAAGTACTTATTGACTCATTGGCTGCTTTGAGAACATTTTTTAAAAATGATATTTTTTAAAAAATTATATTTTTTAAAAAATATAATTTAAAAATTTAATTTAAAAAATTATATTTTTTAAATTCAATGTTTAGTATTTTCAAAGTTTTCCTGATTACATTCAAACATTTTGCTTTTGTAAATCTTTTAACTTGCTAATAATATTATGATATAATACTGTAGAAACTGTGTATGCTTTTTTGCTTATTTTGTATAACGTTCAATAGTTCTTTTTTTTTTTTTTTCGTATATTTTCATATACAATCTTAAAACATATTTTCTAGCCATTATCCTATATCTGACTATAATAAGTCCTAATTCTGGTCATGCATAAAGTGCATAGTTTTTAAAATTATTCACTTAAATACACATACACACACGCACACACACATACATATGTATATATATATATATATATATATATATATATATATATATATATATATATATACACACACACACACACACACACACACACACACACACACACACACACACACACACACACACACACACACACACACACACATACACACACACACACACACACACACACACACACACACACACACACACACACACACAACACACATACATACAGAGAAAGAGAATGATAAACTTAAATTACTTGATAGATATATATATTATAATCATAGAACCATAGACATTTATTTTTAGACAGTCATAACCATTTTATAATTAAATTTTCATGATGTTTTTTTGCACTTTACTTTAGAATGGAAAAAAAAAAAAATTAATAAACTAGAAAGTTTAACTGTTTATGGAATGACAAACGCAAGAAAACACTGTTTATGGAATGATAAACCGATGATAACAGCAATTAAAGCTGTTAAAAATAGAGTTTCACAGCCAGCAGTATGTAAAGCTTTTGCCTTTCTTAAATGTTCGTTGCAAGTTTGACTTTCTGTAGTAATGAAAATGGGAGCCAAACCTGGACATCCAACTATTTTAGATGTAGAAGGAAATAAATTAATTGATTTTGCATATAATCGTACAGCTTTAGGAATTGGATTTGATTGATTACATTTTCTAAATATGCTTAAACTTTTGGCTTTAAAACATAAAAAGCAATCAAGAATGGAACTTCTATTAAAAAATGGTGGCATGGGATCTGCAAAAAGCACAAAGATTTAACTTGACATCAACCAGAAGGTACAGTAGCTTTTAGACATCAGTGTATGAATGTTTGTAAAGTGTCGAAATATTTTTCCAACGTTGTTTTCCGCTAACACATTTTCCATAACAACAAAATGTGTTAGCGAAAAACAACGTACTTCAGAAACCGCAAAACATTTGCAACATGAATGAGACTGAATGCAGTTTGATTATTGTCCTAGAAAAATAGTTACTAAAATGTATCTACAATGCATCAATCAGGTAACCGGGAAACAATCAGAACAATACCTTGTGTCAATACAATGGGTAACTCTTTTCCACCATATTTCATATTTAAAGGCAAAAAAAAAAGAAAGTCTCTCTTGAGTTTTTTATTTGAAAATACCCTAGGAGAAAGTACATGGAAGTTTGGTAAAGCAAGGCATTGCATTTCTATGGTTTACAAAGACATTTCTTTCCGGAAAACTTAGATTTTTATAAATGTATATGAATTTGTTTACACTTACAATATCAAAAAAACTCTCCTTTTATTAAAGCCAATTTTTTTGCCTTTTACAAAAATTTTATTGCTTTTGATCTAATTGCCTCAATTGGGCAAATGAGCAACGGGGCTCTTACATATATTTTGGGTTTTTATAAATGTGTATGAACATGTTTACTCTGACAAAATGAAAAAGCACTTGTTTTTTCTCTAAAGTTAATTTTTATAATTTTTACAGAGCTTTAGTTATCCCCGGCCCAAATGCCTCGATTCGTGGAATTAGACCTGAAATTTTAACATACTTTTTTAATATTTACAAATGTAAATGAATACATTCACTTTGAAAATAGAAAAATCTCTTTAATTTTTACGGTTTTAACAGAGCATTTTTTACTCTTGGCCAAATTTGCCCCAAAATGGCAAATATGCGCTCGTATCAGACTTTAAACTCATCATCATTTTGTTGGGTGTTTTGGTATTTAAATAACCACGCAACATTTTAAATAAGAAATTTTATTATTTAAAAAATTTTTATCGACTAAAGGAGGAAAATACAGTTGTTTCTGGTGCGAAGGCTGTTCCTAGTGTGAAGGGTGCTTTGAAATAAGGTTATCACAGAAAATATGTAAATTTAGAAGTTTCCGGTAGTATGCAGATGTAGGCTTTCTTGAGAAACATATTGATAAAATTTAAGCTTGTTTTAAGTATCACAAGCTGATCAAGACTTCACAGTTAGTTTTAAACATTCAACCAAAAAAGTTCCTAATTTTGTTTCGTAAATCTATATCAGTATAAAAAAGATAAAATTCTGAAGCCAATTCCTATATCCCATGATGCTGTTTATCCTTCTAGACTATAACTGCAGAATGTGCAACATGTTTTAAAAATTTTTAACGAGAAAGTAGTAGCTGCTCTGAATCTAAAAGGAGCTTGTGAACCATCCTCTTTTCAGCTGGTTTTAGATTGGTAAAAAATTATTATTGTTCCTGCAAAAGGGCAGAATATTAGACTAAGAGACCACAACCGATCTGTGTCAAATAAAAGTTCAAATAATCTGCATTTGTTTCTAGAACAATGTAAATCTATGGAATCAGGGAATGGATTCGAATGATGTCAATTTGCAACAAAAGTTATAACATCCGTTAATGATTTTTTTGTGAGTCCTTCTGAATCTGAAGAGAGCTCTAGTGCCTATTTGCCAGTGTGACTAGAGAAAATGGATGTGAACTAGTTTGTGTTGAGAATGAACCTATACGAACAAATAAAGACTATATTAAAAAAGTTTAAAGAGGGTATTTGAGAGTTCCTCTTGAATGTACTTAGCAGTTAAATAAAATTGGTTTATGTTTTGTGAAAAAAACACTCCGCAGTAAAACACTACTACTTTGTTGTAAAACAAAGCAGCAGTGGCGCAGTGGTTTGAAAGTTTAAAGTAAGTGGTTTCAAGCAGCTGCACTGTAGTGCAATGGTTAGAATTTTGACTAAAAATTGAGATTTGTTTGAGCCTAATTAGCGAACTTTGTAAGGTAGAAGGCGTGAATATCCTGGTTAGATGATTTTCTGCGTGCTTTGTAATAAGACCAATAGATCTTTGTGAAGCACTTTAATAACTAAAATGGAAAAAAAAACTTATAAACTCATTGTAATAGTAATTTTCACACTGATTTCTAATGTTTCTGTTCGTAATTGAAAAATATTTTAATTTTGGGTAATCATCAAAAACGTTTTGACGATTAAACGTATGACAAATGCTCTTCTGCATTTTGTTCATAATTGGGAAAGACTAAGCAAAAAATGTTTTTATCTGACATTAATCAAAAAGGGGTACTTCGCCGAGTAGTTTTTATTTATAGAAAAATAAATTGCATTAGGATTATCGTTTGCTGTTAAACTGCTAATGAAAGTTTAATTATACTGAATTTTTATATTAAAAAAAAATAAATAAGTTTTTGCATTATAATAAAATCTTCAAAAAAAAAGGGTTGACTGAGAACTTTGTCTCGCATTTTTTTTCTTTGATGTGTAGCCCTTTAGCTTTTAAAGTTTAACTTTTTTATGGAAAAAGGTTGACAAGACCTTAGACTACCAATAAATAGCATTAATAATATATATATATATATATATATATATATATATATATATATATATATATATATATATATATATATATATATATATATATATATATATATATATATATATATATATATATTTATATATATATATGCAACATACAATGAAGTGGGCCGCCATGACCAAAACTTTCCCAGGCTGTTTTTTCAAGCCAGTCTGACCCTGAACTTTAACTCAACTTAAATTCAACTGAAGAATTCTCTTTTTAGAATCGCAGGGATAATCTTGTTGGTTCAAAGAATGTGAAGAGGGTTCCTTTAGGATTATATCTCAATATTTTTGACACAAAAAATTATTTTTCACAAGGTAATCAAGACTTTTTATATAATTTTGAACATACTTAAGCTTACTGTTCAGAAGTAAAACTCAGTACAAACTTCTATCGTTTAATAAATTCTTTAACTTTTAAATTTATATTCATTACCATACTATAGTAATAATACAATCCTCAGTGCGACGTAGAAGTACATGCAATAATTTTTTACCTAGGAGCGTTCATAGATTATTTCTTGACAGAGAGAATCTGTCAAGAAATAATCTGATCAAGATCAACAATCAAAAAGAAGCTGCACACTAAGATATGAAACCTCTGAAAAGATATGAAACCTATTGTAAATAGATTTAATGTGTTTAACCGAAGCGCAAGACATGATAAATGTCTAAAACGTTTTCCAGCATGAATATATAGTTTATGATTGAGCTAATTGTATTGATTGCTTTTTAGTGTAGCTAATCAAAAAAAAATTGTATTAACAATTAATGAAACCTATGATATTCAGACATTTTGTAGACTGAAATCTTTTGTAGGAAAGCCATAAAACCATATAATATCATATGACCATATAAAGACATATTTGTCTTGATAAAAGCGTTAGAAAAATACAGCTTAGCTTTTAGGCCACCTGCCTCAAATAAGCATTTGGTAAATGTTTTTTTTAATTTATTAAACCAAATGATTTATAAAATATATTGATAAATGAGTCAACCTCTCATTAAACAGTTTTTTGTAAAGTTCACTATCTATAAAATGTTAATAAATAGTTGGCATAGTTTCATTATTTACATTGAATATATTACTGGTAGGAATTCCAGAAGATCACATGATCTTATCATGAAGCCCTTTACAATCTATATAACGAATTAAAAGGTAGAAAATTTACAAATATTAAAAATTACATAAGCGTTAGAATATTCTCCAGATGTTAAGCAAGTTTTAAAATAATATTTTATAATATGGATATGTTATAACATTCTCAATATTGAACAATATTGAGAATGTTATAATGGATATATTATAACATTCTCAATATTGAACAATATTATAATATAAAGTATTCAGCATATATTTTTTAAATAATATTCATCACACAGTCGACAAAAATATCAAGTAACTTGAAATTCTAAAAATAAATAAATATATTTTGTGTTGAAAAGATTATTTCTTTTGTTTTCTTTTAGGAGGAAAAAGACCATTTAAAAGAAATAAGGAAAAATAAGGCCATTTAAATGAAATAAGGAAAAATAAGACCATTTAAAAGAAAAATCAAAGTTAGGTAAAACTATTTTATTCCAAAGAAATGGACCACGATAAGAAATACAAAACTGGTCAATTTTTGTTTTGCAAAACGGCTCTTGAATATTTTTACTATCACGAAGTTCATATTTGTTTTTTGGTTTCAAATTATAGAGATTTATAAATACACTTGGAGATAAATTTTCTTTACATTTAAACATAAAACATAAAATATTAAAAATATTTAGTTCGTATATATTTAAAGCTTTCATTTCTATAAGAAGTTATGTTGAGCTTGAAAAACGATTTCCAAAATTAATTATGCGAGCTGCGTGTTTCTAATGCCAATAGAGAGATTTAAGTTTGGTTTTGTGAGCGCTTCCCCATATAATATTGGCATAGTTTTTATGGCAATGAATAAATGAATAATATAGTTGAGTTAGTTGCTTTTTATTTAGTATATATCGAGCTTTGTATAGAACTCCAATGTTTTTAGCAACTTTCATTGAAATGCTATCAATTTGCTGACTCCAAGATAAGTTTTCATCTATTATGACTCCTAAAAATTTTGTAAATTTTTCTCTTTTTATGATTGTATTGTCAATGAATAGGTCAGGTAAGATATTTTGGATTCTCTTTTTTGTAGAGGTTGGGTGAAAAAGTATAAACTTTGTTTTATCCGTATTCAAAGACACTTTATTTTTTCTAAACCAATATGATATTCTTTTTAATTCATTATTCATACTATTAAAAAGTATTTCTATGTTTTCGTGCGACTGAAATAAATTCGTATCATCTGCAAAATTTACGGTCGTTAGGGTAGAAGCTTTGTAAAGATCATTTATGTATAATAGAAATAATAGTGGTCCAAGTATAGACCCTTGGGGGACACCGCATGTTATATTTTTTTATTATTTGCGATGAAGATTCTTTGTTATAAACAAATTGTTTACGGTTACTTTGATAGCTTTTGAACCAATTTAAGGTTTTATCTTTTGTACCATAGCTCTCTAGCTTTTTTATTAAAATATGATGATTAACAGTATCAAAAGCTTTTGACAAGTCAATGAATATGCCTAGTGTGAATTGAGAATTCTTAAATGAATCGGCAATACTGCGTGTTACTTGGAAAATAGCGTGTTCAGTAGAACTGTTTCTCTGACAACCAAATTGATTTTTATAAAGGAGTTTATTATCAATAAAATAAATGTAAATTCTATTATACATTATTCTTTCTAATATTTTTGAAAAGACCGGTAGAACTGAGATAGGACGATAGTTTGTTATGTTGGTATGGTCACCTGTTTTAAAAATTGGAGTTACTTTGGCTATTTTCAAACTATTTGGAAACGATCCTTGAGTAATAGATGCTTTGAAGACTTTGAAGACTTTAAAGAGGATATCTTTAATCTCATTAAAAGAGTCGATTACAATATTTCCATTTATATCATCAGGCCCTATTTCTTTATTCCTTTTTAATGATTTAAATGCAATTTCGAATTCATTATAAGTTAGATTTGAAAAATTTATAGTTGAATTTGGTGATGATATAAATTCACCAACAGAGTTGTTGTCTACATAAGGAATCTTGTTTGATAGGTTTTGCCCTATTGACGAAAAGAAGTTAATGAATTCGGCTGCGATTTCATTTGAATCGGTAATTAACTTATTTTCAAATTTTATAGCATTCGGCATCGTATTTGTGTTTGTCTTATGTTTGCTAGTAATTTCTTTCATTATTTGCCACACCCGCCTTGAATTATGCTTGTGTTTTAAAAGCAAGTCAGAGTAGTAAATTTGTTTGGCTTTTTTTCGGAGTTTTTCAAATAGATTTTTGTAAACTGTGTAGTTATTTTTATGTTTGTCGGATTTATTTTTAAGATATTTAATATAGAGTTTTTGTTTTATTTTTGATAATTTTTTTATTCCTTTAGTTATCCAATGACAAGATATGTCTTTGGCGTTAAGAACTATTTCTCGAATAGGAAAATTTGCTTCATATATTTTGTAAAATATATTAAAAAAAGATTTGTAGATGATATTTATATCCTCATTAAAGTTTATATAGCTCCAGTCTTGATGTAAAAGTTGCTCTTTAAATAAATTTATTGTTGCTATAAATTTGTTTTTTTAATGTTATTTTACCATTCGTATTTGTTTTGTGGTCAGCGCCTAAGCAGAAAAAAATTGGAAAGTGATCCGAAACATCAGTTTTTGTAATACCTTTTTTGAGTGTTATATTGAAATAGTCATTGGTAAGAACGTTGTCAATTAAGGAGGATGAAGACTTTGTAATTCTAGTAGGTTTATTTATAATGGGTATTTTTCCCGTTTCAAATCAATGATTATAAAACTTTGTTATATATTTTTTTTCATTATACTGGAAGCAGTCAAGGTTGAAATCCCCCAGTATATAATTTTTTTTTCTTTTCTTGGCTATTTTTTTCTATTATATTATGAACTAGAAAATTGCTTAGGTACTCAGTTCTTCCGGTTGGTGGCCGATAACAGCAGGTTAGTAAAATATTTTTAGATTTTTTATTTATTATTTCAACCGTTAAAATCTCAATATTATCATCAGAAACTCTCATATCGCTTCGAATATTATACGCAAGGTTTTCTTTTATGTAAAAAAGAACTCCTCCTCCACGCTTATTAACATTACGCTCTTAGAAGACTGTATTAAAATCTGTAAGATGGAGATTATAGTTTGATTTAAAATCTTGCTCTGAACACCAAGTTTCAGTTAAGCAAATAACGTTAAAAAAATTTTCCGTTTGACAAATCATATTTAAAAAGTTATTAAAAAATTTTTTTAAACTTCTGATATTAATGTGGATTATATTAAAATAATCACGATTATCATTATTTTTAAACATGCTTTTAATTTTATCTGGATAAAAGTAAGAGCATTCGAATTTTGATCCATTAAACTCATTAAAATAATTAATATCTGGATCAGATTCATTGTCTAAATTAAAAGTATTTGTTTGAAATAAATTTGATATTTTTTCAAAATCATTCCGATAAGTTGAGTCCATTTTGTATGTTTTTGTTATTTTGAAAATATTTGAAGGTTTTTATATACACTGGTATATATGTACGCACACATGTGAACATATTACATATTACATATATATATATATATATATATATATATATATATATATATATATATATATATATATATATATATATATATATATATATATATATATATATATATATATATATATATATATATATATATATATATATATATATATATATATATATATATATATATATATATATATATATATATATATATTATATATATATTATATATATATATATACATATATATGTATATATATATATATATATATATATATATATATATATATATATATATATATATATATATATATATATATATATATATATATATATATATATATATATATATATATATATACATATATATATATATATATATATATATATATATATATATATATATATATATATATATATATATATATCTATATATATATATCTATATATATATATATATATATATATATATATATATATATATATATATATATATATATATATATATATATATATATATATATATAACCCTTTTTTTTGTTTTTGTTTTTTTTGATAATCAGATAGTCTTTTCGAAAGACTTGGTGATTAATTTATTATAAATAACTTTGGCAAAATTACCTGATGAACGTTTTTCTTTGGCTTTAATGAATAGTTGTTTGCGAATGTTGATTGTTCTCTCACTAAAATCTTCATTGATATACATCTTTTCGTTCCATAATTTCAGCTTTTTGTAGTTATCTAGTATAGTTTCACGATCTTTATAATCTAGAAATTTGACTACTATAGTTTTTCTTCTTATTATTTTACCGTCGTTGTCTTCTTTCTTCCCGGTTCTGTGCGCACGTTCTATATGTATTTCTTCGTTTATATTTAGTTTATTTTTTATTAGCTTTTTTACTTTCTCCTCACTGTTTTTCCACGTTTCTCCTTCAGTTTCCTCAATTCCTTCAAACCAAAGGTTGTTACGACGACTTTTGTCCTCTAACTCTGCCATCTTGTCTTTAAGATATTCGTTTTCAAGATTTGTTGCTTTTTGTTTAAAATTGTCTTGAGGGGATATTTTATTTTTATTATTGTTTAATGTTTCTTTCATTGTTTCGTATTTGTCGCTTAGGAATTGAATAGTGGAATTAATTTGCTTTAATTCTTTTTTTAAATACTTATTTTCTTCCTTTATTATTGAAAAGTCGTTTTCTAGCTTTTGAAAGCGTTCGTTAAATATTTTAAGTAAAGTGTTTTCGTGCATATCCAATAATTCTTTTACTTGGGATGGTGTAAATTTTTTAGCCATTTTTTTTTAAATATAATATAAATGATTGTTTTGATAATAATCGATATGAAAAAATAATAGTAATCTGATAACTTGCTCAATTTAGCCGCCCCTCTTTTCTCACCGTAAAAAATTAACATTATTAGAGATGTACAATATAGATTTAGTTTTGTACTAATCTGCTTGTTAAATATTTTTGGATATTATAAAGTAATGAGTTCCAATAATTTTGTCCACTCTGTAACCGTAACATCTTTGTATCTTTACTAACCGTAACATCTATGTATCTTTACTAATCGTAACATCTATGTATCTTTACTTGTGAATTATCATTATTATTTTTATAAAAAAATCAATTCTTACGATGAAATAGTTTTAGTTGCTATAATTACAATATACATGTTAAGTATATTTATTGACATAATTAACTATTATTGACATAAATAACTAACAAAAAAATATTACTGTCTATAATGTCTACTCTGTAACTGACATTTGTTAATAATTTCTTATTCAATAGCAGAATACTTGAAACTAAATTTCAGATTCAAGGAAAATCTTGGTTATATGTAAAAAGTCAGTATATTGTCTTTTATAAAAGAAGTAAAGCTTTCTTTGAAAAAAACAATTGAGTAGACAGAAATTCATTTAGATTTTGGATTAATACTGTCCTTTACTGCAATACCAATCATTATACCTACTGTCATTACTGCAATACCAATCATTATACATCATCAATAATGATGAATTTCGTGATTGCTCACAACATTGTTCACTTCAATCAACAAGACAGCGAAATTTTTAATGAAACCAGATCGACAATATTGTTGCTTAAATGTTGATATTAGAAAGCATTGACATTATTTGCATTGGCCGAAATATCCCTTTCACCATTGTTCAAATTATGTAGTATTAAAAAAAAAGTCCTTGAATTTAAATTAGTTAACATAGAAACAAATAAACAAAATAATAAAATACATAAATATTTTATCACCATGCTAGTGCTTTTAGAAAAAATGTATATATAAATATAAATTGTAGTATGTGAAAACTATATCTCTCTTACAGAAGCAGTTTAAATTTAGATGCAAAACACTAATTTCTCTCTCTGTATGAAGCTGATTAAATTGATAGTACCTGTAATAACCTTTAATGTTTTGGAGCATCTTGAGTCAAAAGAAATAATTTTGGATCCCACGACCAAATAAAATTGTATTGGTAATTTTCAGGTTTCTTAAAATATTTTATGCGCTTTAAAAGGCATGAGGTCGGGTGAATAAAAAAAGCAATTGCTCGGTAATTGATCAACTTTACGTAAATAAAAACCCTTACGTAAACCCTACGTCAACCTTACGTAAATAAAAAATTTACGTAATGATTTTGCTCAAATTTTTATTCACTTAAAGCTGAGCAAATATTCAGTGTTTTTGGAGGAAATTGCTTAACTTTACAAGAATAAAAATTTGAGCCATTTTGCGCAAATTTTTGTTTACGTAAAGTTTAACTATTACTCCAAAAACGGTGAGTAAATGCAATAGCTTTTTTTTATTCACCCGGCCTATGGCCTTTTTTGGGGGAGACAGGGGACAAAAAGATTTTTTGAAAATAACTTGTAAAAATGTTTTTTTTAATTAAATTTTATTAGGGTAACTTTACATAATATCGCCAATCACTCAATGTTGCCAACAATCTTTAATTGCTTATATTTTAGTTAACTCACACGCTGCACCATCAAAGACTTTCATTTAGAGCAGCAAAATAGCCTTATAAACATCCAAACAACTTTGGCTCCAAAAAAATGGTAAATAAAGATGTTTTCTCATAAAAGAATTTATTTTGGTTTTCGGTAATTTTTTTGTTAATTAATTTGTCGAATATAAACCGGTTACAGGGACGGATCTAGGATTTTATATAGGTGTAGCTAAAATTTATAAAAACTACGTTAAATTAACTGCAACTATTTAATAAGTCGGTTAGTCTACGTCAAAAAGACGTCCGATAATTACATCATGTAGACAGTTTTTTTATTTGAACGTCTTTAGTTGAAGAGTTGAACAGCTTCTGCGTCGTTTATCTAGTTTAGTTTTCACTTATTATACACATATATTTTTCATTTATTTTCAATGGATTCTAGTAAAATAAATGGTAAAACATAAAACTGTCTAACTTTCTTAACAAAGTGCACCAACTAGAAGGTAAACCATAGGATTTTGCACTCCATAGTAAGTTGTAAAGCTGCCTAAAGTTAGCTTTCTTTTTCTAAATTCTTTCCTAGTCTTAATAGGCGTCAATGTAAAAGTATTGTTATTGTTGACAAAAAAAAGCCCTTCGTTTCTGGATTCTTTCCTTTATATTTGTGTTACTAATAGAATAACTGCAACTATTACTGCATTAACGATATAATAATATCGCGATATATTCAAAAGATATTTACTTTAAAGCTATACTACTATATATAAATATATATTAAAAAAAAAAGGTTTGAACAGTCTCACTATCTATAGGATCCTCAGGAAGCTAATTTATCAAATCTTTGTTTTTTATGACTATCGAGCTCTCTTTTTGTAGCACACACTAACAAAATTTACCAACATATTTAAATTTTTTATTTAGTGGTTTGCATTATTTAGTTTATAACACTTTTTAAAACATTATAATTTTAGATGTCAGATGTATAAAATGTACACAAAAAAAAATCAAATTTATTTATTAAACATTTAAAACAAATAAAAATAGAAGATGCTTTAAGAGAAAATTATAAAAATTGTTTAACAAAAAATGATTGTAAATATAGGAGATAATAATTATTACTCAATCATAGCCAATTATTTAAAGCTTAAATGGCAACTTTAAACATTTCTCTCCAGGAGCTGAAAAATGTTGTTAATCCTGTCTTTATCTGGAACCATTTCTGTATAAATTGACATTAAGGCTAACAAGAAATTGAGTGTTAAAAAGGTGATTGAATAGCCATTCATTTTTTAAACACTCAACTTCTTGAATAAGTTTTTAATCTCTAATTAAAAAATTAATTAATAATTAATTAGGTACCTAGAATTAAATCTTTACAATATTCAAGAATGTTGAGGAGGGGGGGGGGGGGAGGAAATGAGTCATTGTCATGACTTTTGTTTAAGAAATACTAGATGGGGGATTTGATTAATCTTTTCAAAGAGGCAATCTTAGTTAGTTTTCAGGTAACTTAACATGGCGTTTGGAACTGCAAACATCCCATATAAACCAACATGCTTTCTGTTTGAAATTTTATATAATTAATAAAATCATTAATATGATGGTCCAGTAGAGGTCAAGTGATAAAAAGTTTAAAATAATCAGATGATGAGTGACTATCTTGATTGATTTGCTGCCCACATTCTCTAGCTTTTTGTTTTCTTTTACATTTAAATCCATAGCTAATTTAAAAGCAATATTGAACCAGTTTTAGTGATATAAATCAATACTAAATTTAATTTCTTTAAGCTTTTTTTTTTAGTTGTCAATTTCAAGATTCTTAAATTTGAGGTATGTTGTATTGCTTATCTTGGAGTTTAATTATAATCTAAAAAATTCAATCTATCAAACTTTTGTTAAAACTAAATTTACATTAAAAGAAAATTCAAAAATCAAATGTCTAGACTATTCTGTTTTTGAATCCAACAAGTACAACAGACATTGATTAGCTTTGCTTTACCAATAGGAAGATAATTTTTTAAACATACCTGTAATTTTCGACTGAGGGCACATTTAAATATTTAAGGACAGTCAACAAACCTTGAGAAATCTTTACGAGTATTATAACTATTGTCTATATACCTAACAACGATAGGCTACTAAAAACCTTAATAAGTTACTACAGCACTCCATAAGTTGATTTTGTGTGGTTTAAGAAATATATATGTGACATTTTTAGGGGCTGATAATAAATAATCTTATAAGATAGTGTCACCTGCATAAATTCCAAAATTAAGTAATTCGAAAATATTTCCTTGAACATTTTTTTGAGAACTCTCTTATGTTATAGGAGATTCTCCTATATTGTATTATAGTTGATTCTAATGACAACATCAACTTGTAAGATCTTACTTAATTAAAGCTTATTTTGAAGATTAAAATTACTTTTGAAGAAATAAAAATATAATATTTTAATTATTTACATTAATAGCAAAAAACAATTAAAATTGTTTATATAGCTCTGTGGCAAAACTATCATTAAAAGTATTAACCTGTTTAATAAAATAAGAATGTTTTAGTTAAATATTGTAGTTAAAAAAATATACTTTAAAGCTACAAAACCTAGATCCATTTTAAATTATGGGATAAAACATTTATATCAAGGCATTTTCAACCCAAAAGTTTAACGATGAAATTAAACTAGTGAGATATTTAAACCATTTGGTTTTGTAAACAATTTTTTTCCGCAACATTTATTTTATGAATGTGAGAAGTATCAATAGCATTTGGAACAGAATTTTTTCAAAACATATCCGCTATAATTACCAACTTAATAATAAAACAATTAAGGAATAAAAAACTGGGAAAACAGCCATAAAACCAACAATGAATATTTCAAGAGTTTCTGCAAGGAAATCAAAAGGTACTGTTGTTGATTCTGGTTCTGCATATAGTAAATAGATGAAAATTATGAAAAAAAAATTTGAATAATATCTATATTTCAAAACTGAAAAAAAATTAAAACTTATTTCTTTTACAAAAAATTTAACTTCATAATTATACATTTTTCTACCTAATATTTGCCATATGTAAAATATTAATAAAAAAATTCATTAGTTCATGTCATAAATTAAATTCAAAACTTAGAGCAAAGTTTCAAGTTAAAGTTAAACTTAAAACATCAATTATTTATAAAAGTAAAAAACAAAATAAATTATCTCTTTAAGATATACATTAGGTATACTATCAAAAAGTATTAATTCTTGATACTTTAAGAACATTTAAACTTTGTTTAATTTACTGTTAATTAAACAAAATTTAATAACAAATTACACAAACTTATATATGTTAATTAATATACTGTTAATTAAACAAAGTTTATAACATTTTTTTTTTTAAGTAGTTTAACTTTATTTCAGTGCAAATAAGGCTTAAATACACTTAATTAACTTTCAGGATTGTTTCTTTATAGATAGAACTGCGATACCTTACTAGAACTAACCTTTAACTTGTTTCCATTTGAATATATTTAATATATAATTATTTTTTACACTATATAATATACATTAATTAATGTATATTATATAGTGTATATAATATAAATAAATAAATGCCATCAGTTGATGTCATATTAAATTAATATAATTAATATATTTGTTCAGATATATTTAAATATAAAATCTTACCAACAAAATCTTTGGGATCTAATGAAGAAACAATCTCTATATCAATGTTATATTATAAAAAAAGTACTTATAAAGATTTTTAGCATTTTTAGATTTCATTAGTTTAAATAAATTTATTAGTTTTCTTAAATAAGAGAGAGAGAGGAAAAATAAAAAAAGTAATCTTTTTTGAGTTTTAATTTTTTATATTAATATTTTGTAATTTGTTTTTGAGGAATTAATATATTACACTTTATAAGAACAGATTGTAAATTAAATTTTACGTTTACTTTTTTCATGTTTTTTAGTTTTTTGATATTTTTGTTTTTCTGAATGAACTTTTAAATTTTTCTTTCAAAAAATAAAATCGAAAAAATATCTTTCAAAACTTTGAACTATTAAACTATTTGGCATTTTATATAAACTTCTTTGTAATATTTTGCTTTTTTCTTAATTTTTTAATTTTCATTTTAGTTACCATGTATTTATATAAATGTCTTGACAAACAAGGGACTTGGTGATAAGACAACCCCGTCTTCTTCTCGTCCTTGCCATTTTTAAATATTTTAAATTACGGAACTTGTAAATATTTGTACGGCTAAATTATAATAAAAAAAAAAATAAAAAAAAAAAAAAAAAATCTTACAAACATTACAATCCCCTAAATTATTCTCGTCCATTTTAATCAACTTTTAAATTTTTCTCATAAATACAATATAAATACCAATAAACAAATATAAGTAAATATTCAAAGAACAAGATTCGTTCGAAAATTTTGATATTTCTAGGAAATAGGCAAAATGGGGTATATCGGGATTTGCGCAGCGGTTTGCACATACACCGACTGATTTTTAGAGAGATTATGCAGCGGAGAGTGCAAACAACGACTGAGGGTTTGGGGTAGGCAGGTTCTCTTTTAAATGAAAAAGTCGATTTTTTACATTTTCAGACCTTAAGGACAGCGCCTGAATAAGGGTTTGACAAGAGAGCCTACCAAAAATCGCAAACCATCTAATTACGGACTACGAGTGTTGACGGCATACAACTTTTCAATAAAAATATATTATGTTAAAAAATAGCAATAGTTTAGTCAGCCTATGCCGTAAAATCAGGTCGTTTGTGGCTCAGCCACAAACCGATCTGCAATGACCGATCTTTTTTTAATTCCGTTTTTTTTTTTAGCTTTTTAGCTTTTAAAACCGATTTTACACAACAAATAATAATATAACAAATAAAAAAACTTTTTATAAAACCACGTTTTTGCAATGAACTAAAAAGTAGAAAATAATTTTCTCTTGTGGCTATAGAAATTTTTGAAAATTAATTGAGTCGATAGTAAGTGACATGAAAACTTTTGATTATAAACTCTTAATAATTACGATAATATTTAATAATTACGATAATATTTGTAAAATTTTAAACGATAAACGTGGTGCGCATTTAACGAAAAAAAAGAACAGAAGGAGGAAGCAATAGTTAATGTAATTAAGGACGATGATGATCATTTAAAGTGACAAGATGCGCACCACGTTTTTCGTTTAGAATTTTACAAATATTATCGTAATTATTAAGAGTTCATAATCAAAAGTTTTTATGTCACTTACTATCGACTCAAAAATTTCTATAGCCACAAGAGAAAATTATTTTCTACTTTTTAATTCATTACAAAAACGTGGTTTTATAAAAAGTTTTTTTATTTGTTATATTATTTTCTTCTTTTTAGTTTTGGAAAAACAGTTAAATTTGGTTTTTTTGTCCGAAAATTTTTATTTAAAGCGACGCGTCAAATTGCGGCGACGCCTCCAAAAGTTTCGCCATAATAAATTTTATTTTGCTGAAATTGTTCAAGAAACTCGGCAAATCATGGTAAAAGTAGTATAATATTGCATTGTCATCGGGTTCTGAGCTATAGTAAAAGTTTCAAAGCTCTAGCTAATCGAAAAGTGGGTTAAAATTGAGTTGCAAAATTCCACCCGGACAAACAAACATACAAGAAAACGAGCTAATAAAAACGTGGTAAAAATAAACTTATCTGAGTTATTTATATTATCTTTACTTTAAAAATACGTTGGAGTATTATATTACTTTTTATTTCGTTGATTAAGGTGGTTATATGGTAAAAAAAAAACAATTTTTGATTTCTAATTTTTTCTACATACCAAAATTAGTAGCAAGGCTAAATAATGCCTAATTTAGTTTAAAATGCTGAAATAAAAAAAATTTAATCTTTTTTTATGTTGATTCAGCATTAAATGCAAAAAAATCAATGAAGAAAAAAATTACATTTTCTCAGCTTTTTTATGACATTACAAGCTAAAACTTACCGCACTGATGGATTATAGTGTAATAAGCAAAACCTTACTAGAAAAACTTAAAATAATAATTATTTTTAAAATGGCAGCACTTTTAATTTTAAAGGATATTGCCGATGCAAAAATCTTTGGTAAAATATAAATATATTCAAATGGAAACAAGTTAAAGGTTAGTTCTAGTAAGGTATCGCAGTTCTATCTATAAAGAAACAATCCTGAAAGTTAATTGCATATCTGTTTAAAAAGATATGAATGATATTTTTTTTAATATTTTAGTTTACATTTGTTAGTTCGTTTTTACAATATAATGAGTAATTAAAAAACTAATACAAATTATAAAGTAAGCAAATACATTTGAAAAAGCATTTGAAAAACTTGGTATCTGAAAGAAGATCAGTAAGATCGTCACAACCTTATACTAGTTTAAACAAACTATTAGGTTATAAAATAATTATAGCAACAACAAAATAAAAATAAAGTATACATACATATATCACTTTGTAGTATTGATAATAAATATTTCCATAATATAAATATTATTGTCAAATTTTGATAATACGGGAGAGAAAAAGATTTTTCAGCTTAACTTTAAAAAGATGCAAAGAAAAAGGTAGATCAAAATTAAAATTAGGCAAAACAATTTTGTTCCAGAGATGAGGTGCACGATAGTCAATGCAAAACTGGTTAAAATTTGTTCCACAAAAAGGCTCATATAGAAGGTTGTTATTTCTTAGAGAGTATTTATTGGTAGGTTTCAAAGTAATTAAATCATTTAAAACGGCAGCAGAAAGATTTTTTTACACATATATACTAAGCATAAAATATTTAAAATATTAAGTTCGTAAATATTAAGTATTCTCATTTCATAAAAAAGTTGTTTAGAGTGAGAAAAACGATCAGCAAAATTAATTACACGTATCGCATGTTTCTGACGGCGATTGAGAGACTTTAAATTACTTTTTTCAGTGCTTGCCCAAGCAATATTTGCATAATTCATATAGCTATGAATGAACGCATAATAAATTTGGGATAAAAGTATTTTATTTATATAGATTCTGGCCTTATAAAGAACTCTAATATTTTTTGAAACATTAGTACCAACATAACCAATATGTTGCTTCCATGTGATGTTCTCATCAAGGAATACGTCTAAAAATTTTGTGATACAATCTCTTTTTATTTCAACTTGGTCAATAAAAATATCAGGTTGAGTTGGGGTAAATAACGTTTTTTAGTTATCGAATGAAAAATAATCCTTTTTTTTTTTTTAAATATTTAGGGTAAGTTTATTGCATTTGCACCAGCTAGAAATTATTTTGAGTTTTTCATTCATAGTAGTGAAGAGTTTATTAATATTGTTATCAGATAAAAATAAATTAGTATCATCTTTTAATACTTAAAAGATTAGAAGCTTTATGCAAATCATTAATGTATATTAAAAAAAGAAGAGACCCCAAAATTGATCTTTGCGGAACACCACATGAAATATCTAAAACATTTTTTTGATAAGGATCTTTATAAGAAACAAATTGTTTTCGGTTTGTTAAATAACTTTTAAACCATTTCAAAATGACACCATCCACTCCATAATTTTCAAGTTTATGAATCGAAATGCTATGATTTACTGTATCAAATGCTTTTGATAAATCCAAAAAAATACCTGAAGTGAATTGTGAATTTTTGAAAGAGTTAGAGATTTCACAGACAAATTGAATGATTGCATGATCTGTAGAACAATTTTTTTAATCCAAATTGATTTTTATAAAATAAAGTTCTTCTCTTTAAAATAAGTATATAATCTATTGTAAATAATTTTTTCTAAGATTTTTTAAAATGTTGATAAAATAGAAATAGTTCGGTAGTTACATACATTAGTTCTGTCTCCTTCTTTGTATATTGGATTATTTTAGCTGTTTTTAGCTTATGAGGAAAAACTCCTTGTTGTATTGATGCTCTGAAAACCTTAAAGAGAATATCTTTTAATTGTTCAAAGCATTCTAAGACTTCCATTTATTTTAGCATTCTAAGAATTCCATTTATTTCATCAGCACCAGGGACTTTTTTTTTAAATAGATTTAAACGACACTTGAAACTCCTCAATTGATAGCTCAGAAGATAAATTATTGGAGAAAATGCATTCATCCATCGGTGTTAAAAAGTTATTGAACACAACTTGGGTATTAAGAATTTTATTTGCTAGTTTGGAACCGATATCAATAATGAATTTGTTAAACTCACGAGCTATTAATCTAGGTTCAAAAACATCTTTGTTGTCCACTCATATCACCTGTGGTAGGGAACCTGAGCAAGTTTTTTGTTTTCCACCATTTTCTCTTAATATTTTTCAAGTACGTTTAGAGTCGTTCTTAACATTTTCAATTAATTTTGAGTAGTAATTCTTTTTTAAGTTTTTACGAGTTTTTTCAAATAGATATTTGTAATTTTTGTATATTTTTTTGTTCAAAAGTGTTTTTGTTTTTAAGTAGTTTATTTATAGCTTTTGTTTGATCTTAGATAATTTTTTAAAACCTTAGTTATCGAAGGAGCATTAAAGCTTTTT
This sequence comes from Hydra vulgaris, assembly GCF_022113875.1. Classification (NCBI taxonomy): domain Eukaryota; kingdom Metazoa; phylum Cnidaria; class Hydrozoa; order Anthoathecata; family Hydridae; genus Hydra; species Hydra vulgaris. The sequence goes on from NC_061168.1 coordinate 5,662,048, forward strand.
TGATTTATTGTTTTTTCACAGATGGGAAAATTGGCATCATAGACAGAATAAAATGTTTAAAAAAATTTTCATAAATTTTATTTGCGTTGTCATTCAAATTTATATGCTTCCAATGAAGCAGTGATAATTGTTTTTTAAACTGTTCAATATTGTTTATATTATATATGCGTTTACTTATTTTATTATTAGTTTTGGTTTTAATTTTAGAATTTGAGTCATTGATAGAAATATTGGGAAATGAATAGTTATATCTGCTTTCAATATACCTTTTTGTATATCATTATTGAAGACATCAGTTGTAATAATGTTGTCAATAAGAGTTGCTGAGTTTGCTAATACTCTAGTTGGACAATTAGGGGAATTGCTCCTATTTCAAACATTAAATATTTTTATTTTACAGACATTCTCGTAGTTTAAAAAATTCATGTTTAGATCGCCAATAATAAATATATATATTTTTTTCTTTAATGTCTAACCCTTTGCTCAAAAAACGTGCTCAGATTCTCACTCAGACTGTCAGGTGGTCTGATCGACAAATGATTTGCTGCTCGCAGTCGGACAAAAAAATACAATTGAGAAATCAAGCTTCAAAGTTTAAAAACAATATATTTGTTAAAAATTTACACTCATAAACTCATTTTAACTAACAACATTATCTGATTTACAACTTTTTTATAGTTTTTAATAGAGTTGTTCGCCGAAAAACAAAACTTGTGAAAATTTCGCATCTTTATCTACCGTTATAGAATTGTTATTGCGGAAGTTGCACATGCGAAAATGCACATTCCGTAATGCATTATACGAAAATATAAATAAATAAAATTCCGTAATAAAGCATTGCGAAAGAAAACTTGTGAAACAAATCATTTCGTAAGAATACTTACGAAATAGTTTCTCACGGAAGGAGCATTCCGGAATGTGCAGTTACGAAAAAGACGCAAAAGATTTTATGTTACGATATATTTAAGATATTAACTGTTAATAGTTTAAATAATTAAATAATAAATATTAAAATTATAAAAAAATGTTCTTAATTGATTTTTCAAGTGTTTATACAAATATATCTAACACACACACACACACACACACACACACACACACACACACACACACACACACACACACACACACACACACACACATATATATATATATATATATATATATATATATATATATATATATATATATATATATATATATATATATATATAAAGTAAAATCCCGTTAAGTTGGACTCTCAATGGGAACAGATAAATAGTACGACTTAGGGAATGTCCGAGTTAAGCGTAGCTCTTGGTATTTATAGGACGTTCATAAAAAATTGAAAAACTATCCAACTTAGTAAAAGGGGCTGTCTATAATTGATTTCTGTGATTTATCTCAATTTTTAACCCCCTCCCCTCTCTGTCAAACTTTTTCAATTTTTGGCAAAAACTCCCTTATATATGATGTCAGATTTTGTACCCCCTCTCCTCCTAAAGTAACATTAAAAATATGCGTAAGCATCATTGATTTTTTCTGGTTAAATTATACATTTATATCTCAGCATATTATATTATAGAACAGTTGATACCTCATCAAGTAGTAAACAAACTAATGAAAATTTTATTCTATATTTATAATATAAATTCAATCACTCATCGTCTTCCCATGAGTTGTTGAAGTGTTTTTTATGTGTTTACTTTATGTGTTTGCTTTAAAGCAAATTTAAAAATACGCTTGGATCGAATAATGATTGTTAAATTTATATACTACTTGTTGGTATTTGTAAACAATTAGATTTTTAGTCAAATGACAATACAATAGTATAACATTGGTAAATTTTTAATTTTTATCATGTCTCTAGGAAACTTATATCGAATTCCCCACAAAGCAAATATGCTATTTCTATACCACATTGTAGATGTAAATACCTTTAAAATCTGCTCGTATTAGCCAAATTCATATAACACGGTTTGTAGGGAAAAAATAAAAATGGTAGCTTTGTTTAAATATTTTAAGTGTATTTTAAACCTGTTCTGTTTGTGTTTTTTATTCAGAAAAAAGTTTAAAATATTAGCTTTCTAAATTATTAAATTTCAAATCTTTTTCAATAAAAATAGTGACTTTAGTTTAAAGTCGTATTGTGACCAAATGCGATCATGATCTCAATACATACTAACTGTTTTATAAAGTTTTTTGTATTCGTTCTGAACAGCTTCTACACGTGGAAGGCGATAAAATCCTATTGGTTTCCCATTTGCGTTTTTAGAATGTCTTTTCATTTTAAAATATAGGATAGCTAAAGCTAATAATTTAAACTTTTTTCTAAAGAAAAAACTCAAACAGAACAGGTTTAAAATACACTAAAAATATTTAAACAAAGTTACCATTTTTATTTTTTTTCCCTACAAATAGACCCAGGTTTCTAACATGAATTTGGCTAATAAAATTGATTTTTTTTCCTTAAATGGACATCATTATGGTGTCAACGCCCTTTCCCTATTGTCAATTCTCGCCAAACTTTTCAGTACCCCTCCCCCTTATATTTACTGACATCATTTATCCAGGGAACAATATAACGGAATTCTACTGTATACACTCGTTTTTTTTTATAAGCATAACGCTTATAAGTTCAGATTTGGAATAAAAATAAGGATATGTAAGCATATTCCTGAGCCTCGATAAACCATTTTACAAATTTTATTTTTATTTAATGTAGTTCTTCGTTCTCATTCTCCGAACGAAAGAATGTTTTTTTTCCGGAATTGCACGAAAGCCTCCGGTTAACAACCCTAGTTTTTAAGTAGTTTACGGGCCCGTAGGAACAAAAATTATATTTAGAGGGGGGGGGGGGGGGACAGTGCTGGATTAAGGGACTCCGAAATAGTTTTCAGGACCTTATTATTTTTTTTTTTTCACTTTTTTCTCCAAATAAATAGTCAAAAACTCCTTAACCGCCACTGAGGGAGAGAGGGGGGGAAGGAGACAAATAGGTCAAATAGTAGTAGTTCAAAACTTTTTGCCAAAGGAACTTATGCCAAAAATACGGATAACAAACTAGGTCTTTTCTATCCTTTTTTTTAATATCTTAATTTGTAATCGCTTGCTTTTATCTAAAAGCTAACTTCGAAGTTATTAATTTGGAAAATTATTGGGGGAGGCAAATGCCCCTGCTGCTCCTCCCTCCCCCGTTGCTACGGGCCTGGTTTAGTAATTATACAAACCCAAAAATAGAAACAATTATTTAAAATTTAGTTCTTAGACAAATATATCAATAAATAAATTGATTGCTATAGGCGTAACTAAGTAAATTTCTTAACTTATAATCAATAAAATTATTATTTTTAACTATTTTTTGTTAAAACCATATCATGTTAAATATGGTTTAAAAACCAGTTAAATTTTATAAAAAGTTAGCTAATAAAAAAAAAATTAATTTTTTTAATGGAAATCGAAAAGTTTTTACCATAAAACCACCTTAATTTAAGCTGTAGCCTTAGCCACAACGGCTATAGCCTAGATCTGCGCCTGGGTTAATGCGACTCTACGGAGTTAATTATTTATTGTGCATTTTAGATTATAATTTAAGGTTTGTATTAGACAGTTTATTCTCTGATTGTAAAAACATTTACAATCGTTTAAAACGGTACAATATGCATAAATTTGTTTTCTGCTCAACCTACCAAATAACTCAATCTCGCCCACAAAATAAATATATTGTCGCACAATGCACTCAATCTCGCCTGGGTTGGCGAGAATAGGTGCAGCATGTTATATTAAGACTTACGCTACCAGCTGTTTTAACAAAAAAAACTTTTGTTGTGACCCCCATTATTTTTTGATTAAATTGGGATGACATATTTAAAAATAATTGAAATTCATATATGTATATTTAATATGTATTTTATTCTATATAATATTGAGGAAATTATTTTATAAATTAATTCAGCATCCTTGCCCTTAAAGTAAAACTGAACCCCAAGTTTACTTAATAATTGCTTTGAAAAAAATTGATGAAATCCACGTTAATAAATTTGTGTATTGTTATTAAGGAAATTAATTTAAAAATAATTACAGTACTCTAATTACAGTAATCTGGCCCTGCGACTCATAACCCAAGCTCATGTTCATCAAAACTAAATGAAACAACTAGAAGAAGAACAAACAAAATATCGCAAATAAGTAAACTTTGAGTGCTATTGCATTTTCTTTTCCTCATAATTAATTTCAAGAAATAATTTAGAATTGATTTATATAATTTTATCTTTTTATTCTATGTTTTTATTTATAATAGTGTTAGGAAATAATGGGTATTTTATTAACGATTGTTTAATTTTTTTTTCAATTTTAAAACAAATGTTTTAGTTATAAAAATAACTAAAACATTAGGTCCAAAACTTTAGGATTAAAAGGTCCAAAACTCATTTTCTGCCTAATAAGAGTGTTTTTCTTCTTCTTTAATAGACTTTGATAATTACTTAGCTAAATACTTATTCACTTCATTGTAAATTAAGTACTGCGAAGTTCTAGGGTTGAGACTAGGTTACAAAAACTAAAATATGGTTTTCACCAGGTGTTAACAAGGCTGTGGAGTCGGAGTCGGAGTTGCGGAGTTGCAAAATTTTTAGCGGAGTCGGAGTCGGAGTCGCTTAACAAAATCGCGACTCCGACTCTGATTGTAAAACTTCTCGGTATTGCACGTGCATGTACAAAACATTTAATTAACTTTATGTTCATACTAAATCTCCAAGAATGTTTCAAAAATTTGTCAAAAAAAAATATTTAACTTATCGCGTAATATTTTTTAAAGAATTCAACGAATTTTTAAAAAATTTTGCTTTGGAGTTGGAGTCGGAGTCGGAGTTGTGCTTAAAAAATTTCAGCAACTAGAATCGGAATCGGAGTTGTACTCAAAAAATTTCAAAAACTGGAGTCGGAGTCGTTATTTTTTTTTACGACTTCACACCCCTGGGTGTTATTATTTGTTTCTCTTGTAAATTTTCAGCACTTTATCAATTTTTCATACTCATTAATACTACAATTTATTTTCATACAATTTTCATACGACATTCATACTATAATTTAATTTATCTAGGTATTGTCTTCAAAAAAAACATGGTTAAAACAAGAGGTGAGGGATGTAGATCATTACCAAGATTTCAACGGATGTTGGTTGGAAAGATTGCTTCTGTAACACAACTCATCTTCATGATGGTATCACTCCTTTAACATCTGGTAGTAGTACTCTTGACATTTTTCAAATGAAACAGCAACCAACAGTTGATGTTTCTTTAACTTGTGTAAATGGTTCCAATCATTCCATTGATCAATCAGTCACTGTTAAGAAACGGGGCAAAATCCTGAAATGGAGTTAAGAAAGTATGATGAGTGGAATTAAGCATGTTAGATTAGAGCCATCATTTTCAGTGCGTAAGGCAGCAATATTGTACAATGTACCACGTACAACACTGGGAAATAGACTCTCTGAAAAACTTATTATTTCACAAAGCCAGGAAAAAAACCTACCCCTAACCTACTTTTTATTCTGGAAGAAATATTTATTGATTATGCCAGCAATAAAGCAAAGTTAGGAATAGGTTCTAATAAGTCACAGTTCCTGAATTATGCTGGAAAACTTGCTACAAAGCATAAATTTAACTCTAATAAAAGACTTGCAAGCAACCAGTGGTGGAATAGGGTTAAACAACGGCATGAGCATAAGTTTACTCTGCAACAACCTGAAAGTACAGCTTTAGTTCGACATCAGTGCATGGGTAAAGATAAGATTCCAAAGTACTTTAGTGCTTTAAATGACGTCATAGTGAAGAATGGTTTTTATGTTAAACTAGAATCCCATATGAAATATGGATGAAACTGGCCTCAACTTTGAAGTAAAACCAAGAAATATATTTACACTATGAAGGCATAAAAAACCTTCAAAGCAATGACTTCTAGCAACATTACATCTGGGTTCAAGTCGTTTGGAATTTATTTATCTTAGTCTATTCCTAGTGATGCACATTTGCCAAACTATCTACACCCAGTTGAGGATATATCAGCTAATACAACCATTGATGACATTTCAATAACTGGTGCAGATAATGATCAAAGCGTTGAGAACATGTTGCACAATGGTATCAGTGAATTATTGATTGGCATAAATGAGAATGAAAATCAGAATGTACAAGATAGCACAATTTACAGTTCGTTACAAAGCAATGCTTCTATTTTGGAAGCAGAAACTATTGTTCATGATAAACAGTTTCCATATTTTGTTAATCCAGTTGAAAAATAAAATGTTGACTTCATTGTGAATAGTATTACCAATGTTACTAAGCGAAAAGTAAAAGAAATCTTTTCCAAAACTACCAAACTTTAATTCTACGACAGTTTCAGATTTCCCATTTGCAAACTCGCAATAGTCTTATAAGTGATAAGACCTAATGGTCTTATAACAAAGTATCACCATAAGGGCATAAACATTTAATGAGTCGGTTCCCCATTTTAAGCCTAGTCAATAACATATATGCTTCTAGCAGGATTTGAATTCGTAACCCTTGTACTACGAGTTCCAAGATTTAATCACTGCGCCACGGCTGCTCAATATAAAAATCAAATTCATGACTGGGGAAAAAAGAAAACAAGTTTGTCGTATCAATATGGTTTCTTAGCTGTGATTTGTTGAAACTTTATTTTAATTACTCATTTTACAATTACAATTAGAATTGATCTCAGAATCCAGATTCAGGTCAGAATCTAGTGAAAATGCGTTTAAAAAAATCCCATTGTTTTATACTTTTCTAATTAAAATGGTGCAGTTGAGCATACAAAATAATTAAAGAGATTTAATCTGACTCACCTGTATCTAACGTTGTTCTAGGCGGTTATAAGTTCTATTTTGAAGTCACACAGTGGGCGACTTTAAATCAATCTGGCGATATTAAGTTCAAGTGGGCAAGAGTTAGTGCTTTTGACACACTGTAAAATTTATAATGGTACTGCCAATTACCCTCTCAAAATATAATAATAGTTTTGTAGCTGAAGGAATAAGCTATTTAATGATATATAGAGCAGCTGTGTAGGTCTAATAATAGCTTGTCAACATTAATTTTAGTGCGGATGTGGGCAAGGTTCGATTAAGTTACCCTATTAAAATTTCATTTATTTTAAAATTATAAAAAACATCAGTAGTTTACTTAATAATATAGACAAATTAAAAATTTTTCTCCATGACTGCAAACATAATTTCAGTATGAAATGCCTTACAGAGACTTGGTGCTCTGACGGAACAGCAGAAACAAACTCTGGCCTTCAAATTCCAAATTATAAAATATTCTCTAAAGAAAGATCAGTTATCAAATGAGGAGGAGGAATTGTGAATTATATACGGAATGATCTAAATATTCAAATAAGAAATGATCTTTCAAACTCTGGTAGCAATAGTGAGGTTCTCACAATGGAAGTTTTTAACACTGCCTCAAAGAACCTTCTAGTTTCTATATGCTACACACCACCTGATGGTGATACATGTAAGTTTTCGAATTATATGAAACATTTAATTACAAAAAATAGAGAGCAGAAAAAGTTATTCATTATTGGAGATGTAAACATAAATATTTTAATGTACAACGAGCATGCGAATACTAAAAATTTCTTTGACGACATGTTTCAACTTAATATCTTCCCCATTATCAACAAACCCACCAGGGTAACTTTCAAATCTATTACTGCTATTGATAATATATTAACAAACTGAATACAAGATACTTCTCTAAAATCAGGACTAAAAAAAACAGATATTTCAGATCACTTTCCAATATACTTCTCTTTGTCACAAAATTCCACAAAAATTAATAAATCAAAAATCTTACGTTATGAAAGAATTATTGATGAAACGTCTACTCAAACATTTAAGGACTTGTTATCGGCAACAAATTGGCAAAAGGTCTACCAAGAATGTAATCTAGGTAACACAAACTCTGCGTACAGTAACTTTATAAATTTATTTACCCTACAGTATAATAAAAGTTTTTCAATTCAAGAAAAAGAAATAAAAGCAAAATATTTAAATTATCTATAGATAACAAAAGAAATAAGAAAATCCTCAAAACAAAAGCAAAAACGACGCGTAAAATACTTAAAAAATAGAAGCGAAGCGAACCTATCCATCTATAAACAATACAAAAACTTATTTGAAAAAATAAAAAAAATATAAGAAATAAAAAAATATAGCCACAAGAGAAAATTATTTTATACTTTTTAGTTCATTACAAAAACGTGGTTTTATAAAAAGTTTTTTTATTTGTTATATTATTTTTTTCTTTTTAGTTTTTGATGTTATATTTTGTAAACAACTGATTATGTTTTTATGCTGCAGTCCATTTAAAATCACAGCGACAGTTAAATTTGGTTTTTTTGTTCGAAAATTTTTTATTTAAAGCGACGCGTCAAATTGCGGCGACGCCTCCAAAAGTTTCGCCATAATAAATTTTATTTTGCTAAAATTGTTCAAGAAACTCGGCAAATCATGGTAAAAGTAGCATAATATTGCATTGTCATCGGGTTCTGAGCTATAGTAAAAGTTTCAGAGCTCTAGCTAATCGAAAAGTGGGTTAAAATTGAGTTGCAAACTTCCGCCCGGACAAACAATCAAACAAGAAAGCGAGCTAATAAAAACGTGGTAAAAAACATAAAACTATATATTATTCTAATCAAATACAAAAATTTAATGGAGACTTAAAAAAGACATGGGACATTTTTAATAAAGTACCTTCTCGAGTAATAATTAATGAAAGGGAATCAAATAACAAGCGAGATATTTCAAATGAATTTATCAACTACTTTGCTAACATTGGTGTTGATCTTGCATCAAAAATTCAATAGACAAAAAATACATTTGAAAGTTACTTATATATATATATATATATATATATATATATATATATATATATATATATATATATATATATATATATATATATATATATACATATATATACATATATATATATATATATATATATATATATATATATATATATATATATATATATATATATATATATATATATATATATATATATATATATATATATATATATATAAATATATATATATATATATATATATATATATATATATATATATATATATATATATATATATATATATATATATATATATATATATATATATATATATATATATATATACATTTATATACATACATACATAAAAGTTATAATTACATTATTAAAATATTATCATTATTAAGTACATACTTAAAACATTAATAGATATATAAATACATGTAGCAATTTAGACTAAATTATATAAAATGATTTTTGTTATGTGTTTTTTTATTGTTATTTGATTGAACTGTTATTTAGGGGTTTAATAAAAATTGTAAATGCGAACTTACAAGAGAAAAACTGAAAAAGGACTTTATCCAAACGAAGTAGTAATAGAGGCAGCAAGCCACGTTATTAATGGAAGAGTAACATCAGTTCGTGCATCAGCAAAAAAGTTTGGAATCCACTACTCGACTCTTTCTCGTTATATAAAAGAAGTTAAAAAAGCTGTTGATATAGGAATGCCACTACCTTATCCTGGATATAAAAATAATCAAGTTTTTACTTATGAACAAGAAATAGCTATTGCTTCCTATGTATCAATAGATTTTGATATCTATTTTGTATTATCACCATATGAAACAAGAAAGCTTGCATTTGAATGTGCATTAAAGTATGGTATTATTTTTCTCAAATTGTGGTTAAAACATTCCATGGCTGGTCCTGATTGGATGAGAGGGTTTTCAAATTGACATCCAAGATTGTCTATCAAAACTCCAGAAGCAACAAGTCTTGCACGAGCAACTAGCTTTAATCGTGCTAATGTAGGTGTTTTTTTTCAAAAATTATCAGGCGTTTTAGATAGACATCATTTTTCTGCATCAAATATCTTTAATGTTGATGAGACTGGTATCACCACTGTGCAAAAACCAAACAAAATAATTGCTTGTAAAGGTATTAAGCAAGTGGGTGCATTAACTTCTCAAGAGCGAGGGACATTAGTGACAATGGTAATAGCCGTAAATGCATATGGCAATAGTGTGCCTCCAATGTTTCTTTTTCCAAGAAAGAAACTCTTTGACCTTTTTATTCGTGATGGGCCAAATGATTGCATTGGTGCTTCGAATGGATCAGGCTGGATGAATGAGGAGTGCTTTGTTACTTACATAAACCATTTTATTCGACATGTAAAGCCATCAAAAGAAAGTCCTGTGTTATTACTTTTAGACAATCATCAATCTTATTTATCTATTCAATTAATAACATTGTGTAAAGATAATGGTATAGTTTTGCTTTCATTCCCTCCCCATTGCTCGCATAAGTTGCAACCTCTAGATAGATCTATATTCGGACCATTTAAAAAATGCTTAGCTAATGCACAAGACTTATGGATAAAAAATAGTCCAGGGAAAACAATGAGTATATATGATTTACCAGGAATTGCAAAAATAGCATTACAACATTCTCTTACACAACAAAATGTATCTTCTGGTTTTAGAGTGGCAGGAATATTGCCATATAATAAGGATATATTTTCAGACGCAGATTTTGCTCCATCATTTGTAACGGATCGTCCCGCAACCCAATCTAATGCAGCTATTGATATTAGTATATCAACTTCAACCTCAGATGCAATTCCATCTCCGGTTTCAAAATTTTCGCCTGAGGTTGTAAGACCGCTACCAAAAGCACGACCCAGGAAAGAAATACTCACTAGATCAAAGAGAAAGCATACAGAAATACTCACATATACACCAGTAAAACAGCGTCTTATGGCTGAAATTAGTTCTAGAAAGCAAAAATCTGCTAGTACTTCTGCATCAAAAAAAAAAACAATAAAAAACTATATTAGTGTTGACTTAAAATGTAATCTCTTGTTGAAATGTAAAACTCTTTAGTTTCTTTAATGCTAGTTTGTTTTTTTTATGAGCGTTTATTGCTTGGAAATTTTTTCTTTTTTTGTTATCAAAGTTAGATTATTGTTTATTTTTATGAAAGTTGTGTTTTATATTATTTATGAAACTTTTTTTATAAATTGATTTAATGATTACTGAATAACTAAAGGAATACTTTTTTAAAAAAAACACTTAAAAGTTTAAATAATATATGACCTTAAATAATAATCCTTATTATTTTCTCTCTTTAGTTTTTAAAATCTTTGAATGTAAGCATTAGTTTACTAAACATGTCAGGTACATGTCAAGTCTAAAATACTACTTTTCTTTTATTTTAATTATAATGTTTTGTTGCTAAATAGAAATTACAGATTAACTAGTAATTTTTATGTGAACTCTGCAAATCTTATACTTTAAAAGTATTGTGTTGCAAATTGCCCTGTGCGCTGTTGCAATTCGCCCCGGTACGGGGTAAAATGCAACATATTTTTGTTTCACTATTGCGGAAAAACTAAATTTGATATTTTATTTATCAATGTTGGATTAATACGTAACTAAAATTTATTTTGTAACCCTGAAAAATAAAATCGAAAAAATATATATTTAAAGGGTATAAATTACGTTTTTAAAATTTTTGTTGCAACCAATCCCGGTCTCCCCTAATAAATGAGATATTAGTGATAAATAGCAACATTCTCAAATGCATCACTTAACAACAACTTATAAATTCTATCGATGTAACCTCCACTGCCAATTTTGTTTCTACAACACCTAATATCACAGTAACCGTTTCGAAAAAATCATTAATGTTAAATACAGCTACTAAATCTGCAGTTACTGATGTTTTAAATGTTTTATCTCCAATTTCTAAAGTTTCTCACCAAAGAATTAGTTCTATAAAAATAAAAGCTCAAAAAAGTGAAATTCTCACTTTTTCTCCTTATGTTAAGCAACTCATTGATATGCATGGAAATGTTCCTAAACACACTCAATCAATAAAATAATTTAATCCAAAAGAAAAGTTGAAAAAAAAAAATAACAAATATGCTACTTGTTTGTTTAAAAGTCCTGAAAACGAAACTGAATGTATAATATGTGGAGAAAGCTTTGATGAAGACTGGATTCAGCGCTTTACGTGTAAAGATTGGGCACATGAAAATTGTCTTCAGTTAGATTCTACTTCAGACTATTATGATTGTGACGTTTGTATGGTGTTGAAAAAAAAATTATTAAGATTAAAAATTATTAATTATTAAACTTTATTAAGTTTTTACCTTATTAAGTATAAAGTGTTTGTCTTGGGAATTTATATTTTGGTTGTTTTGATTTACTGGTAGATTTTTTTTTTTTTCATCAGTGTTTTAACAAAGTATAGTATGTTATTTTGTTTTATTTCCAATAAAGGTACTTTTGGTTGCAATAATATGTTTTAAATGTCTTTCGAATAAAGTAAATTAATTCTAAACGTTTTTTTTTAAATCACTGTTCCAATCTCATTTCTTTTCATAATTGAATAGACTAGATGCATTTTTTTTTTATGTATCAAAAACTTAAAAAAAAAGCACAAGCTATCAAGGTCCTATAATTTTGGACGGGCTTAGATGACATTAAGTATGAATTTAAAAAAGACCCATAAACTTGTAGAAATGGCCACACAAAAGTTTTTTTGTTATTAATCTTGCTTCTAATTATTGTAACTGGAATGTCCGTCGCAAAATGCTAGTTAAATAATATATTAAGTATGTGCCTTATGATTTTAAAAGAAGCGAACTCCTGTTTAAAATACATGTCCGGGGCTATCCTCCAATTTTTTTAGATGCCTGTTTTCTAACATTTTTTTTACGTTTTATGCTATATTTAAGATAAATTGATGTTTCTACTTTCATAAAAATCATTTGGCACTATGTTTTTAGTTAGCATTTGAGTAATAAACTACTTATTCCTTAAGTGTCCGGGGCTACCCGACTTTCCCCTAAAATAAAATTATTTATAATATACAATTAATAATATGCTTTGTAACAACTTATACAATTGATAATAGTTTTTTTACGTTAATTATTAGTGTATTGTTAGTATTAGCATAATACTGTTAGTATTATTATAATACTGAAAGTATAATACTACTTTGTATTAGTATAATACTAATATAAAAACAAGGCGTATCGTTTAACAGGTATTATGAAACATTTATACTTATTATAAGTGTATCATCATACCTGTAAAACAACACGCCTTGATTTTGTTTTTGGCGATTTGTGCATCTATATTTTCAGCACGAAATAACAATAAATCTGCAATTTTACAAAATGAATTTGATGCTCTTAAAATATTATCAGTTAAAACCTCTTTGAAAACTTATATCCAGTTTAAATTAGTTAAATATCTCAATGTAACGCTTTCAGAATTTAAGATTTTTGCTGTACCGCAAGATGGCGGAGGCTGGCTTCACTTTTTAACTTAAGTCACGTATCTAGTTATATTTAAACGTTATTGATTAAACACTTTCGCATTAAGGGATCGTCGATACACAACGCTAAATATATTTAAAAAACAAAAGTAGTAGTTTTTAAGCTCATTTACACGGAGATTTTTATTAAACTTAATGCGCTATTTTGATTGAGTTTTTGATTGATTCCCAAGGAACACAACGTTATAAACAATATAATATTTTTTTGCTTTTTTGTTTTTATTGTATTTGTTTGGTTTGTTTTTCCAAACTTGGACAGAACAAAAATAACAATTTAAAACAAAAGTTGTAAAGCTCTTTTAAATTTTAGGTATTGTCCGGCTTCACTTTTCGGATTGAAGTTAAATCTAGTTTATATAATACATCAATGAAAGCTCCATTTAAAATATTAATGGTTTCACCGTTACGGAAACGTAGTAATATATTATTATAAATTTGCGTATAGAATGTGAAACCACTGATAAAAAAGCATGCGTCATTTAAATTTTACTTCAAACCCTACAAAAACACGTGTTAAACTCGAGTTAAACATGTTATTGGTTTACGCCTGGATCGTGACAAAAACCTGTCTACCCAAGTTATAATTCCAAAAAGAAATTAGATATGTTGGTTGGGTTAATCGTCAACCATAAAACAAAATAAAACTCATTATTTATCAATCAATTTATTTGTTAATCAATTAATTTATTTACTTATTGAATCAAAATCAACACTTATCTTAACTGTAAACCAAAAACCTCCTTTCATCAAGCTTCACTTACGCATCAAATTGTAACATTGACATTTTCATTAACAATTTGAGCAAAAAAATGTCTACTAGAAACCCGTTGTAAAAACTCAAATACTTGATAACTAGCATAAATAACATGGGATTACGAAATACGTGCGGTTCCATCTGATTCAATTACAACTAAACCTTATATTTTAAAAAAAAACAGTTTATAATTAATTATAACAATAGATTTTAAAATTATTATTATTATCATTATTGTTATTACTGCTATTATTATTATTATGTATTATGTACAATTTTATTCCGAACACTAAATTTTTATCCTCAAATACAACAACTAAGTGGAATTCACATTTTCAGTCATTAAAATGTTTTCTATTTATTGTAACAAAAAAAAAAAAAAAAAAAAAAAGGGTCGTCCAATGCCCTTTAAGCTTAGCGCCAAGATCAACTTGCACCCTTCCCCCCCTCCCTACCTCTCTTTCCCCGAAGCCTTTGGGCATTAACTCAACAAATTAGTATAAATCGGAAAACACTTAAATATAAGTTGTAAGATTTTTCAGACTGCGTAATAAATTATTCTTCGAAATGCGGGTCAGAAGGCTTTAAAGGGTTTCATGAAATACATAAAACTTCACAACGAAAACCGGAAAATACAAGCTTGTCTTGCTTACCAAGTTTTAATAATCCCAATGTGAGCCCAAATTTTGACAATTTTTATAAAGATTTTTTTATAAGTCGTCAAAACATAATTTCACTCTTAATAATGACAGTCGCACGCTATGCGGAAATAAAGGTTTTTCCAATTTTAACTTTTAAATATTCTTTTTACGGAAATAGATTAGCAGTTCCTAATTAAAAAAAAAAATTGTTTAAATTTTTAAAATTTTGTCTTTTAAGGGGCGGAACATCAGGTTTAAAAAAAAAAACACATGTTATTGAAAAATTTTTCAACTCCTAATGATAAAAAATTTTGCATTATGCTCAACTCATGATATATTTAATTGATTTAAAACCAAGAAAAGCAAAAAAAAACTTTTTGCTTAATATTTTTTTCTTGTTTAATTCAGTCCGTAATGATATCATGTAATAATTTGATTCAATCTATTTATCTCTATTAAATAAATAAAAATGGGCTGATAATTTAATAATAAACTTAACAAATAAGTAATAATAAATTTAACAAATAAGAAATAATAAATTTAACAAATAAGAAATAATAAATTTAACAAATAAGAAATAATAAATTTAACAAATAAGAAATAATAAATTTAACAAATAAGAAATAATAAATTTAACAAATAAGAAATAATAAATTTAACAAATAAGAAATAATAAATTTAACAAATAAGAAATAATAAATTTAACAAATAAGAAATAATAAATTTAACAAATAAGAAATAATAAATTTAACAAATAAGAAATAATAAATTTAACAAATAAGAAATAATAAATTTAACAAATAAGAAATAATAAATTTAACAAATAAGAAATAATAAATTTAACAAATAAGAAATAATAAATTTAACAAATAAGAGATAATAAATTTAACAAATAAGAAATAATAAATTTAACAAATAAGAAATAATAAATTTAACAAATAAGAAATAATAAATTTAACAAATAAGAAATAATAAATTTAACAAATAAGAAAAAATAAATTTAATAAGGGCTAACTGTAGAGGTTTTTTATTAACTATTTTAACAAACAAAATTTTATAACCAACAAATAATCTTTGTAACAAACAAATTTTATAACCAATAAATAAACTTTGTAACAAACAAATAATTTTATAACCAAAAAAAATTTTGAAACAAACAATTAAAAAACTCGCTAACTCTAGAGGTAACCAGTTTTTTATTTAATAAAAGTTCTATAGAACAAATAGATCTTTCATTGCGTTATAAATTATTTTACACCTCTGTTGTAAGATACTTCAACTCATTTTTACGGGTGTGAACTGCAAAAAGAACCAACTCAGATCTTTTTTTACTATCTATTGTTTTAAAATAATACGGGAAATAAACATTTTTCAAAACTAATTTAACTTTATTAAATTAGTTTTATTTAATAAAATCAATTTAATAAAATCAATTTAATAAAATTAATTTTATTAAATTAATTTTATTAAATTAGTTTTGAAAAATGTTTAATGTACCGGTTTTGAAAAATGTTTAATGTACCGGTAATAAGTTGTAAACCGATAGATTTACTTCGGTTTACAACTCATTACCGGTAATTTAAACTGATCTGGAAAAGAGGAAAAAAACTCCGGTCTTCCAAATATTAAGACTTTTTTAAAATATGGTATATGATTTTCTGTACAGACTTGTGGAATCGAGCCCTAGCCGAAACCGTGGAGCCTACTTTTTGTAGGAGCCGCAATGTCCTGCGGCTCTCGGACCTTAAGAAGTTTTTTGTTATAATTAATACTTTAAATTAAGATATTAAAAACTTCAAGAGAATTTATGTATTATCTAAAAGTAGTGGTATAATTTCTGTTAAATGCTATAAAAAAGTGTTTATTACTAATTTGATTTTGTAATTATTATTTAAAAAAAAAAAAAAAAACTTGTTTTAACCATTGTTTATAATTTTTGTTTTTGTTTTCTGTATACAGTATTATGCTTACAATTTATTACAAAAATAGTGCTTTAAACGTTATTTCGTGACTTAATTCAAGTCACGAAATAACGTTTAAAACAATATTTTTGTAACCAATGAAACGCGTTACAAAAAATTAATGGATTAAACTATTTGTGGTAACCAATCGTTTGCATCATTTAATTGTAAAAAGCAACTAATAATAGCCTACTGTTATGGCGACGTCAATATTATTTGTCCGAATTTCACTTACGGTTTCTTGCAAATTGCTTGTCTATATTTAAGTCCCATGATGTCTTGCGCTACTATTAAAGTCTATATTTAGAACAAACTCACTGCATATAAATCTAAGTAAAACGCGTATTTTTAAAACACTAGTTTACTGTGGAAGTAGCTAATAAACTCAAATTTTGAAAACATATACCTCATTTTTAATAATTTAAAGATATTTTTTAAATAATTTCTAAGATCGTCACCTTGTTTTACAAACATGGGGGTTAGGAAAGGTATTTTTTGATAATTACACCTTGTTTATGCTCCTAAAAAAATATCATTTTAACTTTCAAGCTTTCCGTTTTAGTAAAAAAATAACCGACCACGGTAATCTATGACCACAGTTGTAATTAAAAGTATCTATCTTGAGGCGATTCTACGAATAAAATGAGGAGTGAATCTTTTAAAAATACCAACTGGTTTCTGAGAAAAAAAAAATGCTTAAAACTAAAATTCACCTGACTAAATTGTACCAAATACCTGACTAGCCGTCTTAATTTGTCCGAACACCGAAAATAACTTAAACTTCACCTTATTTGGGGGAGGGAGGAGTGTTCCTTCCCAACCCCCTAACCATGCCCCCCCCCCACACACACACACACAATCCCCCCTAAAATCGCCTTTGTATGTACCTGGATAAATTAAAAATTATAATATTTTTTAAGGTGGTAGTCATAAAAAAAGGTAATGTTAAGAAATAAAAAGAAATCAACCATATTTAGGTGTTTATATAGTTTCTTGGAGAAAATTAAATTGATTTGAAAAAAAAATTACATTTGGTTGATCCGAAATCGGAAGGGGGGGGGGGGGAATGTCACAAAACCAGCAAAACTGATCACATTTCAAAATGTTCTAGGTCAATTTGTTGTTATCTGTATTCAATTAAACTTAAGGATATTCTACAATTCATCTAGATGCCATTTAACATTTTGATTTTGCCTAAATCAGCATATTAAAAAAGTTATCAACTTTTTTTAAAGAAACAGTAGTTTTTCAGTAGTTTTGTGTTTTGAAACGTTTAGGTCTATTAATCAGTATTTAGAGTGATTCATAAAAATTCTGACGTTTAAATGGAGTGCATTTATGTTCAGACCATATCCTGAAATTTTGAAAACAAATATTCTATCCAATAAAAAGTTATTGCATTTTAAGTTTTCAAGAAATGCTTAAAATGCGAAGCTGATAAAAGCACAAAAAGTAAAAGTCTCAAATAAATCTTTAAATCCTAATAACTTCCTGTAGCGTACGAGCCAACATGGTTTGTTTTTAAAACACTTTTAAAACGTCACGTCTTTTGAAACGTTTGAAACGGCAGCCCTTCTGATTTGCTCTGTTGGATTTTCATTGCTTTTTTAATATTGTTTTTATCTTTTTTGATCATACATTTTACACTTAAAAGATCCATTTTTTTTACAATTTGGTGGAAAAAAATTTATGAAATCATGCTAAATTGTAGAATAATTGAAAGTGGTTATGCAGAAAGCAGCCAGCCACAAAAACTCAAACTGAGCTAAATGCACTTTTGTCTAAATGTTGAATAATCAAATCTATACAACACAGCTATTTTGTGAGCAATTACGGGGAATTTTTTGTACAAAAGCCGCCTGGCTGGTTTTCTTAGAGCATAGAATTGATCTTTCCCCATCGGGTGACATTATATTAATTTGGCCAGAATTGTGGCTGGCTACTTTATGCATAACTACGTTTAATATATGTTGAATTAACTTTTAATTATTTTTCGTTGTAAACGTTTTATGTAAATAAAAGCCAAGAGTTTATTGCTTGTAAAGATTCTTATAAGATCTGATTTTTTTTTAATTTAATATATAATTTTATTTAAAAAAAGGACACACACGCAAACACACACACTGTATTAGATTCAATGTTCTGTTTACTCAAAAATATGTGTTTTTTAGAAGTGTAGGGTTTAGTT
>NC_061168.1:5686009-5861009 GCF_022113875.1 Hydra vulgaris
AAGCTTTTGTTATATTTTCAGTTTAATTTTTTTAAATTATGTTGATCTCTAAGTTGATTAAAGCCTGGAACTTTATTTACTGCTATAAATATAAAATTGTTTCTTATACATAATGCTATTTTAATAATATAAATAAATATATATGCAATAATAAAAAAAAAAATTTAAAGGACTGGAGTATTATTTGTATTTCATGTAATTTGGCCATTTTTGTTCATTAAAGTTTTTGAAATATTTAAATCTTCTGTCCTACTTTCTTACCCTCCCTTTCCTACCTTAGATAAAATCTGTAGCCATGAAAATTAAGAAAGATTTAATTTATTATAGTGGGATCAATCAAACACTTTTAAAAGTCCTATGATATTAAACAGCTGCATATATACTGTATATATAGTTTGCTATACTTTACTTAACAGTTTAAGCTATGTAGTATATATAGTGTAAGTTATGTTATTGTTTTGCAATAACTTTTCATTAGTCTCAATTTATTACTGTTACTTTAAATAATCCTGTTTATATTAAAATCTGTTTGTTTCACAATTATAACTAAAACACATTTGAATAAATCAAACACAAACATTTACATGTACAAATGATCTTTATAAAGTGATCAAACTTACTCACTCTAAGCTAAAGCATTTATAATTAGAAAACCATTTTTTTCAACCATAGCAAGAATCTTTTAACCATAGCAAGAATTATTTATAATTAGGAAACCATTTTTTTCAACTATAGCAAGAATCTGATTTTCAGTTATTAATGATGGTATGATTTTTGAAAACTTGCATATTTGATATTATAATTAAACAACTTGACATTTTGTGAAGTTACTAGGAAAAGAACATAATAACATAAAATAAGTTACATTATGATTTATATTAATTGCTTAAAAATTTTTCATAGACATTTCTAAGATTAGGAAGCATATTGAAACAAGCAGGTAAAATAGATTTCTGTTTTTTTATGATTGTCTATTAAAAACACTGTACCTTTGAAAGAACAAAGACTGTACAACTATTACCACTTTAACTCTAATAAATGATTTAGATTTAAGAATTTTTACTAACACTTTGTTTACCCTATTATTTTTGCCAAACTAATAATTTCTTCTTAAAAATTTGTTTTTTAAAGCATTATAAAACTATTATAAAGATTTTACCTATTTAGTTAAGTCTATGATCAGCAGAGTTGGTTAAAAGAATATGACAAACTATGACAGCTAGATATATTTGTTTTTATGCGGTCATCATAGCCAATTTTAAATGGGTTCTTTACCACATATGTTGCCTCACGTATGGCGTATAAAGTGTTTTAAGTATTTGCAGATTCCATTATTTTTTTTAAGCTTTACATATATATATATATATATATATATATATATATATATATATATATATTATTATTATTATTATTATTATTATTATTATTATTATTATAAATATATTTCAGACAACAGGCAAATACAATTTAGGTGCCAGGTCCATAGTTTTTACAAGAAAAATATTATTTTAAGCTTTGATTAAGTGAACGCATGGAATTATTCACTAAGAAATAAGCCTTCAACTGTTTACAAAAAGCATGTCTTTAGTTCGAGATAATTGTATGAAAAGATGGTAATCTGTGCTCTAAAAGCATGAAAGATATACTATCATACTTGTTGTAGCCAAAAAACATTTTAGCACATTTATTGCAGCAATACTGACGGCGTGCCATTGTTTTATATATATATATATCTATATATATACTCTTAATTGATGTAGCAACTCTTCTTTTTGGCAGCAGGCCAGAAGAGATACTATATTCAAGGTTAAATATTTGAAAATTTTGAAAAAAAAATCTCTCTGCACTGCATATCAGTGTTTAAAAAGATTTTTATATATAACACCTCATAAATAAAATTTTGGACAAAATTTAAAAATTAATATTTCAAGAACTATCAAGTTTTGTTATTTAATATTTCAATTTATTTTTGAGAAAGTAAAATTTTTCTAGCATCTCTTTATAAGTGTACTGGTTGATTGCCTGCTTACTGTGATGAATAAGAGAAAAAGAGGGCTTATTCCACAGGGGCTGATGCAACAAGAAACTAAGAGCTTGTCCTCGTACTTTTTATACAAATCTCACTTCGTCAGAACATTAAGAAGGATCAGCAGCATAAAATTTATCATTACCAGCTAATGTGCTATTGTTTAAGGTAAAATAGCTTTCATCATCCATAACAAAATTCAAGTTTTTATAATTTTCGTACAATTTAGGATATTTAGGATGCATAGCTTTCTTCTGCTGATGGCTACGATCTGGACGATTTGTTTTTTTGAAAGTTCGAATGTTAGTCATTGTTTTTAATTTTTGGGAAATTTGAGTTTGACTGCAGTTAAAAACTAGAGCTATTTTATTTTGGAAGCACCCTGACTTATTTTCAAAAAATGCATTAATATTTGGAATATTTTCTTTAGTAGCTACCTTAGCAATTCGACCACTTCCAACTTCTCTTTTTAGAGATCCATTTACCAATTTTCCAATTTTATTGTAAGCAGTTGACCTGGGTAAACCCCATTCCATAAACTGCTTAGCAACAACAAAAGGTTTACCTTTTTCTCGATTTTTTTGGAAAAAAAGTCGAGAAAAAGGTAAAGCAAGAATTTTTTATTATTATTATATATATAAAAATGATAAAAAAATAGGTTAAAATCTTTTTTTTTTAATGTTTTAACATTTAGCGATTCAAAAAATGCAAAAAAAGTTATTTTCTAGTTTTACATAAAATTACTAGCCATCATCACATTATAGTTCATGTCAAAATTTTAGAGTAAATGTCCTCCAAATAAACAGTTTTTGCAATATCTCTTTAGTTAATTTTTCTTCAACTAATGACTATTTCCAAATCTTTTAAACAATCTTCTAGATTAACGTGTTGGTTGATTTTTCTTGAAAGCTCTTTCTTGAAATACTTGAGAAGCCTACTATTGGCTTCCATTCTGTTTTTACTTTAAAGTTTTAAACCAGGGTTGCAGTTACACTTACCGTAAGTAAGTATAACTCCTAAGCTTCCCACACATCTGTTTATATTATAAAACATTGGTTTTAATTTTATTCTGTTTATCAAGAAATACTCTGTTTATCAAGAATTGCTTTATCAGGAAATATCTTTGAGCTTCAAAATTCTCTCAATAAAAATCTTGGAAGATTTTTTTTATAATTTATATAGATACCAACAAAAATATCAGGAAAATAACTTTTTATCAAAGATTTGAACAATTTTTAAAAATTTAAGCTCATATCAGCTTGAAATGATTTACTGTTTCCTTTTATCATTTTTTTTTCCTGCTTGATATATATCATTTGTCATAATTTTAACTCAAAGCAAATAGTAGCTGTCATTGTTGACATTTTAATTGTACTATCGTTTCTTTCCTTTTTTCACTTTTATTAGATTTAGATTACTAATGCAAAAAAAAATAGTTTATTGCGCTAGATATATATATTTTTTAAAACTTTCATTTATTTTGGTTTTTTTAAAGACTTGGGTCTTTAAAGGTGAGTTTCCACTCATCCGTTTTTTCACGGGAACAGGATAGGAAAGGGAAAAATGATCATGTGAGCATGCGTAGTTTTCCTTCGGACATATTAAAATTTATACTACGCATGCCAGCGTGATTATTTTTCCCGTCCCTTTCCTGTTCCCGTAAAAAAATTGATGAGTGGAAACTTGCCTTAAAGAAATCAAAATATATAGTTTTAAAAATAATGATCTTTTTTATTAAAATTGTCTCGAAAAAAGTGCTATTTAAATTGTCTTGAAAAAAATTAAAATTGTCTTGAAAGCTTGAAAACAGCTGCTCACATCTTAAATAAATAAAACCCTCTAATCTGCCATAGTTAAAAAAAAAAACATTTTGTGAAACTTTTTTATATTCAATTCAGTTTGAAATTGCTTGATTTGATTATGCCTATCGTTTAATTTTTAAGTGGTTTAAATTTTAATTTTTAACTGTCACAAACTTAGTTTATGTTTAGGTCATTGTAATGGAAGAGAGTTCATTTTCACAAACCTTTATAGATAACGAAAATAATTCAAACTCAATGGATGATGTAAAACCAATTGCTTTTCATTTCACTGATTATGATTCACAGAATATATCTTCTTCATCGATTATTACACCAGTTAGTTTGACAAAAGTAAATCTTCAAAAAAAAAACATAGCTAACAATACCTCAACTTTAATGCAACATTCAAATAATACATTGCATCAATCATTAAATATAGAACATCATTTACTAGATCATACAACAACTACTTCTAGCGCAAATTTTATTCTCAAAACAAGCAAAAGTAATGGCCAGCAAGCATATGTAACTATTAAAGTGCCTCAAAATTCTTCTAGTGGTAAAGATGAGTGTCATGTTATACCATTAAGCATTCACTCTCTGAGAACAAAAGATCTTTCTGCAGCTAATGGTGGCAACTTGATGCAACCTCACACAAAGTCAGATGTTAATGCTAAGAGCAATACTATTATAATGCAAAAAATGAACAATGTTCAAGGTGAATTTGAATTTTACTATAATTGATTTTGGCATGAAGTTTTTTATTTATTTTTATTCATAATAAAAATAATTGAAAATATTATTTATTTAGGTTTAGTAGCTTATAGGAAACTGAATAATTGTTAATAGGAAATAATTAAAAATAAGAAATTAGTTGTGTTTATATATGCTTAGTTATGAAAAAAGGATTTTTTATAATGAAATTTTGAAAAAGAGGAATTTAATTTCATAGTTTCATAGTATACCCAAACATGATTTATTTCTCTTGTTAAAAAAAGCATATCTTTAAATTTAACTCTCTGGTAAATAGCAACCATATCTTAAGATTTAAGTGTCAGATAAAAGGCAACCATACTTTTGGATGTAACTATCATAAAAAAAAAGCAACCATATCTTTAAATTTAACCATCAACTAAAAAGCAACCATATCATTAGATATTACTATCAGATAAAAAAAGTAAGAAGTGTGACTCTTATTTTACTTTAACTCTTTTTATTTAGTTTAATTGTCATAGTTTTCAAACTTGTGTTGTTTAGAAGGGTTTTTTATAATGGTCTATTCTTATTTAAATATAACTTTGTGAAAGTGTTAGCATTTTTTTAACAACTGTAATCTCTTCCTAGCATTTAGGGCTTCCAGTTTGAACATATTCTGGTTCGAATGTTCAAACTTTTGCCATTTTTTAAAAAAGTTTATGTTTGAACTTTTTTCCTCTAAAAGCTCAAACATGATATATTAAAATTAGGTTCTATGTAATCGTTTTTTTAACTGTTGAACCAAAAGCTTTTTTTTAGAAAGTTTTTGTTACTCTAAGTTTATATTGTGAAAAGGAAAGCAGAATTTGAAAATAAAATTATTTTTGTGCATTACATATTTTTAGTTGTTAAGAAATTCCATGGTGATACCCATAAAAAAGGTTATTAAAATTACTGAATTTTTAATATTCCAAAGAATTACAGAATTCAAAGAGAAAACTTTGTAAAATTATTCATAAAACACATGGCTCAACAGCAACAGCTATTACAATACATTAAAAACAAAACTCAAAATTGAAGTTCTTAAATAGAATAACTCTGCACCTGAGGCTGCAAGAAACATTCCTGCTGCCAAAATACAAGAAATTAAATGTTCTTTTAGGGATGATCACTAAACTCTGTCTGAAATTTTGAATTGGATAAAAGCTACTGATGGCATTGGATTTCACACTCTATTCGCGTTCTTGTCATTAAACACTTAAGGTTAGTCAAGAAACAAGTTATAAGTTCTTTGAAAATGAAACTTAAATTTAGTCTTACATTCAAAAGGATCCCAAACATGTTAAAGAGAAAGATAAAAAAAATGTTTGGGCTAGATTTTTTTGATTAAAACAAAAGAATAAATGCATACCAAGAAAAACTAACCTTTTTATTTTAGTCGAAGCTTGCCTTCTCCGTTTTTTTGTAGGCCAAAAAGTCAGCATAATGTACGCTGCAATCTACAGACTTGATAATTTATCCAAGCATGTTTTATTCATAAAAGTGTCAGTACATGTCGTTTATTTTTTAGTTTGTGTAAAAGATCGGTTATAT
Source organism: Hydra vulgaris (assembly GCF_022113875.1). Classification (NCBI taxonomy): domain Eukaryota; kingdom Metazoa; phylum Cnidaria; class Hydrozoa; order Anthoathecata; family Hydridae; genus Hydra; species Hydra vulgaris. Next base: position 5,692,127 of record NC_061168.1, read on the forward strand.
AAACAAACAAGAAAATCAATGATATCATGTATTAATACTTTTAGGAATAAAACCCGCTTGAATAAATTATCAAGTCTGTAGATTGCTGTCTATATTATGCTGGCGTTTTGGCCTACAACATAACAGAGAAAGCAAGCTTAGACTAAAATAAAAAAGTTAGTTTTTCTTGTTATGCATTTATTATTTTGTTTAAATCAATGAAAATTTAGCCAAAAAAAATTTTTTATCATTCTCTTTAATATGAATACAACATGTCTCAGAGGTTTGGGATCCCTTTAAAGAGTATACTTCAGTAAAAAACAGAAGATATATGAACTCAAACCTACATCACAATGAAGGTATCCTATCACTTGAAGTGTTATGAATCCAAGGTACAATGCTAGCAACAAAAGCCATTAAATTGATCAGTGATAAGCTTTATTCATTTGATTTATATTTGGACTGATATTTTGTATTCTGAAATTGCGATTGAATTTAAAAGAAAAAAACTTCATAAAGCTAATTCATCTATAAGTTAACTTGTTAAACAGGTATTTAAAAATAGAATTATTAAATGAAGAAACATTTGTTTATTTTACCTCATGAAGTACTTTTCAAATCTAAATGTCTTAAAGATGATCAATTTGGCAACAAGATTGAAAATAAGGAAGATTATCTTGCTACTAATCTCATTCAGCATTTATTTCAGCCATCTGGCAATAGCTCTGACAACAGCAAGGAAGTAAATACTTATAGTATAACTGATAATCTAAAATGTATCACCGCTGAATTGAATTGATTTAGCTCAAACTTTTTATTGAACAATCAGACTTTGAAATGAGACTTGACCATCAGGAAATTAAAATAAAGTTTGTTAAAAAAGAAATGTCTGTTTTTGAAGTAAAAAAAGCCCAAATATCAAGATTTACTTTTTAAAGCTCTTCATTCAATTCCTGCTGTATCAGCAGAAACTGAGAGATCTTTTTCTTGTCTTGGACTGTTTGTACCTGAAAAATGATTTTTTTAAAGCTAACTAAGAGGATTGCGTTGATATTTTTACTTTTGTTCTTATTAATGATGATAAACAAATAAATATTTGTATGCATATCTTGTATTACTTTTGTGTATTTTAACACAACTAAAATAAAATTCAAAATATTAGTTCGAACTTTTTCCCCTAATAGTTCGAACCTGTTCAAGTTTAAACTTTTTTTAAAAAAGTTCTTACTGGAGTCCGTACTAGCATAACCCTGTTTAACAAATCAGGACATATTATTTTTCTAGTGACACTTCAATACAAGGATTACCATCCAAGTTTCATGAGCACTCCTCCCTTTACCTGTCCCAAATAAAAATATTTATAAATATATAATTATGTAATTTAAAAAATATATTCATGTTATTATATATAAAATTATTTTTAAAATGGTGTACTATTGCATATAAAATTTACTGTTATATATAAAATTATTTTTAAAATGGTGTACTATTAATTTTTTTAGCAGAAGTATCCTTTTTAGCACAAATTTTTAAACATTTAATCCTCATCCTATGTTTCCCTATCTTGTTCCTTTGAACAATAATTTCACATTTAATGTATTTAACCATCTAGATCTATTCAAGTAAATGGAATTAAAAGGGTATAATATTTGAAATATTTGTAAATTATTTTGAAAATTATTTTATATTAAGTGTGGTTGCTTTGCCTAATCTTATGCTTTTTAGGAAATTTTATGAAAATAATAAAGGGAAATAACTTTGTTAAACCTTAAATCTTCATGTTATTCAAATATGTATTCAAAAATTTTTCAAGAATTCAAGATTTTTTTGTTATTATTTTCAAATGAACTCATTTTACCTAACCACTGGATGTGTTTTTTTTTAACAAATAATATAAAATGGATAGTTTTAATTGATTGATAAAAGTCTGATCTATTACTTTAGTGGATTTTCTTTTCTTGTTATTACAACTCTTGTTAAAAATTTTTAGAAGTTTTAATGACAAAAAAGTTTATTTCTGCTTAAGCAACATGTGGAATACACATGTTTTAATTCTAATGTTGCAGGTATCTGATCTGATTTTTTTTAGAATCTTTTTACAACAAAGTTGATATAAAATGTCATCACAAATGTAACAAAACAAAAAAAGTTAATGTACAATATTTCTATTTCACCTGAAGATTTTCTTTATTAATAGAAAGTTGTTTTGTATAAAAATTGTTATCAAAAAATGTAAAAATGATACTTTAGTAAATGTAAATGTAAAAGAGTAAAATTGAGTTAAATGTAAATGGTAGCAGAATTGAGTAAAATTGTTAGTTTTACTTTTAAAGACTAAGCAGATATAAAAAATTTAAAGACTAAGCAGATATAAAAAATTTAAAGACTAAGCAGATATAAAAAAAAATATGTTTAAAAACAAAAATACTATAACACAGTATAAAAAAAAGTCACACAAACAAATCATTTTCCCAAGACACTTGAATACATGGTGAGTCCCATATATCACCGAAATAGTTGTTTTACACATTATGGGCATTATAACTTGAAAAAACAGTATTTGTTTTGGGGTGACCATTTTTAGGAGTTAGTACTTGCTAGTATATAGTAGTTATATAGTACAGTAGTTTTCTAAATTTTTGTATTTAAAGTTCTACATAATATAACATGGGCAAATGTTTTTTTTTTTTAAATTTTTTTTCATTAAGTCTACTTTTACAGAGACAATTAAAACCTTAAGATATATTGAATTTATAATAAAAAGAGATAGATCAATTCGTAAAACTGTTATCTTATGCGATATAAAATTCCAAGAAATTTTGAAACAAATATATCTAATTTATTTTTTAACCTTTTGTTCCAGGTTATAGTGAAAGTCAAACCTATGCGAATCAAAACTCTCCCATAAACATGTAAGTATGTATTTTTATTGAATAGTTGCTAAGTCATGACAAGTTTCTTAAATAACATATATATATATATATATATATATATATATATATATATATATATATATATATATATATATATATATATATATATATATATATATATATATATATTATTTTATTTTTTTTAACGAAAAGTACATCTTTAGGAACTATTTCATTCAAATATCATTTCCTTAGTGATAGTTGATTTTCGCGGTTTATCACTTTATTATATTAGACGGTAACGGAAAATGTTTATAATAAAAAATCTATGTATAAATTTTCTGTTTGTTTCGGATTAGTATCTAATTTGTTGTAAAATAATCAATCGTTGTCACCATAACAATTAACATCCATTGTATGTAAACAATAGATTTTATTAGCCTCTATCTTTTTATTGAATCGAGCTGTTATTTATCAGGGATGGAAGTTTATTAGGAGTAAAAAACTTCGACTTGAAGTAAATTGTTTTTGTAAGAAACAAAGTACGTATTCCGGATGTTCAATTTGATGCACATAGAATGTTTTAAATTGCTTCAGTTTGTTGCGATCATCGTGTTGCTACGAAGTTGATTTTATATTCTTTTATTTTTATTGTTTGTTTTTTTTTAACTTTTATTGGGAATATGCCAGAATTAGTATATCATGGATATGAAAATGACAATAAATCTGATCAGATACAAGGTTCTAGTTTAGTCAATTTTGAATTGCGAGATAGAGATTTTGTAAATCGTACTCCTGTGGCTCGAAACGGGAATCCAGGGTATATTTCTAATTTGCAAAGATTGAGTGGAGAGAGAAGCAGAGAGGAAAAGAATGGCGCAGGCCATAATTGGTAAGAACATAAGATAGTTTCAAAACCGTAATATTTTATCGTCGTATATGTTTAGGTAGTTTATGTTTTGTAACCTACAAAAATTCAAAGTGACGTTTTATTTTTTTGTAAAGTTTTTATCTACGAAGTAAAGATAATCTTTGCTTGATTGTTTTGTTTTTTGTTTAACAATACAAATTTAACCTATAAAAACTTCGACGTATCTTGTTAATCAAGCTTTAAACAAATTTAAAATATTTAAACGCCTTCAATCATTTAAGTTATTATTGACAAGTTAAAACATAAACGTATTTTTATTTTTTAAGTTAATTATTATTTTTTTTATAATATCTGATTCACTCATTGAGTTTTTTGCGTAACTATAGTTTTGCTCTTTTGATATTCACTTCGATTCGAGATAAACTAAATTATTTATACTTTACCGCTAGAATAAATTGCCATCGAAATCTTTTCATTAATAATTCTATATAACCAATTTCTAGGCGGGGGTTTTTTACTTTTTTATTACTCTTATGTCTTCTCGTTTTTCAAGTATTTTTCCCCCTGAAAATAGATTAACCAGAGCTGTAACTTGTTTTCATATCTTAAAAACGTTTTAATTGCGATACATCTTAGCAGCGCTTCGTCTAAGCAACCCCATGTCGACGCCAAGCTTTGTATATATTAGTGCATCCCGTAGGGAACGCGATCTGTTTGAAAGAGATTTAGAGTATGAACGAATTCCTCCTTTTAAATCAAGTCTCAACGAAGATGATTTCAGAAATGATTATGGATTATTTGGTTATCGCTCGGACATCATTGATGTTCATCGCAGCGACCAACAACGTTTGTCTCCTAATGCAGAATATCAAGGAAATTGCAAGCCAGCGGACATTAAAAGTGAATCTGCATTTCCACGTAACAGCCCTCCATCGAATGTTAATGGATTACATGCATCATGGGGATTTATTACAGGAGGTATGAAGCGGTAGGTAGATTAATTTAGCATCTTGGGTACATACGCGGACAAGTTTTTAAATCATAATATTAAGATTCTGCCTCGCGATAATTTACGTTTCTTGATACTTTCTTTTTTAATCTTGTTTTGTTTTTCATAAATTTTTTTTATTTGTAAGCAACAATAGAATATTTTTAAATCGAATGCCAACAATTCATTTCATCTTTAAGCCAATATTTTTTATGTTGCGATTATTTTTTTTAAATCATAATAGAAACTTGCATTTGTTACTTGTAAATGCTTCAATTTAAATACCGAACGTCTTATATCACCATGGATACAACCTATTTGTGTTTTGAAACTATTTTAAACGCGATTTTTATTGTCACGCATCTTACCGTTTTGAAGTTTGAGCATTGTTTACGTTTGTGCGCTTTTTACTTTGTGGGGTATTTTAATATCAGTTTTTATTTATAAATGTTTTTCGCCGCACTTGCAATTTAGCGTGCAACTTCCTTATTATAATATTTGGTTTAATGTATTAAACTGAGTTTAAATATTAAATTTAATTACCGCGTTTAATTATCGAAAGAAAAAAAATAATACAATTTATAATATGTAATAAAATGGTCGAAGTAAATATGGAAAGGTATTAATTAAGTACTGATAAAGTCCTAATTTAATGTGTAAAATTTTGATCTAATTTTTAATATCTATTAGGGGAAGTGGCTTTAATTATGGAAGCACGCACGACAACACTATTTACTCTCAAACCTCAAATATGCCTACTTTTATGGAAAGTTCTCATGGTGTTTCTCATAACCACTTATACCAAGGTTATTCTAATCAACAAAATCACCCTGGTTCAATGTCTGTTGGTGTTAGTGCACAAGCGATCGGTGTAGCACATCAAGCTCAGTATTTACAACCTGGACAGTCTGCAAATCAAAGAGTGCCCATCTCACACACTACACGAGCCTCACCTATGACTGTATGTTTTAAATTATATATATATATATATATATATATATATATATATATATATATATATATATATATATATATATATATATATATATATACTCACACACATGTTTACTTACAGCTATGTAAACTAATATTTCTTTATTAACTTGACTACAAAAAAATTTCGTCCTTTTTTAAAAAAAACTATTCGGTATTTTTTTTTTGTTTTCACAAGTTATTTCTTTTGACAAGTTTTCACAAGTTATTTCTTTTTTTTTTTTAGCTTTTATTAGGATCGTTTTTTTTTTTATAAAAAACGTTAGCTTTATAAATTTTTATAAAAAACGTTAGCTTTATAAATTTTTATAAAAAACGTTAGCTTTATAAATTTTTAACTTACAGGATTCCGATTTGCGGGAGAATATAAATATGCTTATTTTAAAAAACTTTTGAATACTTATCTCTCTCAATGTATTTTACTTGTTAATTATTCAGAAGTGATATAAAAAAAAAGACCGGTTAATTATAATTTTAGTTTATAAATACGATTTCGGAATAATTTTAAAATGGTGCTTGAAGAAAGAAAAGATAAAGATATTTTTAATGCTATTCGCACTCACCAACATGGTTTTAATATATAGAACGTTATATGGACATTTTTATTTTTTAGGTACAGTGGTTAATAGAAAACTATGAAACAGCTGATGGTGTCAGTCTGCCACGCAGTACTTTATATAGTCACTATTTAAGGCATTGTTCTGAAAGCAAAATTGATGCCGTTAATGCAGCAAGCTTTGGAAAACTAATACGATCAGTTTTCCTTGGTTTAAAAACTAGAAGGCTTGGAACAAGGTAAAATAGCTATTTTACATTTTTAATTTAAAATCCAAAAGTTTAAAGAATGCTTCCATAAAAATAATACTGTTTTCAAGAACTTTAAGTTAGTGTTATTTACAATTTTTTTTTTTTCAGAGGAAACTCAAAGTACCATTACTACGGTATACGAGTAAAACCCAATTCGCCGTTGTCTCGGTTGACAGATGACACGCAAGTTGCTTTACGTGCTCAGCCCGTAGCATCTAAGAGGTTATATTCTTGTTTATATATATATATATATATATATATATATATATATATATATATATATATATATATATATATATATATATATATATATAATTTATTATTTTGCTTTAGAACTATTGGTAGTGCATCTTATGATCAAACAGGAGCACGTGTTGAAGCAACATCTACAAATAATGAAGGAATGACAGCAGCATCGTACCAACAATACCTTGGTGATACTTCTGAGGGATTACCTGAGGTTCCTGCTATTGATCTTACAGAGTCTCTTCCTGAGGGTGTCTCAAAACTAGACGTAACGTCGTTTGGTAATTATTATAGAAGCCATTGCGAGGTAAGACTTATATATATATATATATATATATATATATATATATATATATATATATATATATATATATATATATATATATATATATATATATATATATATATATATATACATATACATATATATATATATATATATATATATATATATATATATATATATATATATATATATATATATATATATATATATATATATATATATATATATATATATATATATATATATATATATATTTGAGAAAATAATTTTTTTTACTCTGAAATCCCTAGGCACTTCTTGAAGTCATTTCTAATCTGCAGTTTGATTTAGTCGAAGCTTTGTGGCAAGCTTTTTACAGAAGTCCAGCTGCAGCTGATAAAACTGATAACGGTACTCTAGAATCACATGACTACAGCATATCAAAGACTATGCTTATAGTTTTGTGCAAATATAAGCCAATGCAAGAGTTTATTAAGGAGACAGATTATCTTCTATATCAGAAGCTGGTTACATTGTTGGTTCCCGATGTGCTTCGTGCAGTTCCAAGCACATTGACTCAGGCAATCAGAAACTTTGCGAAAAGTCTTGAAAATATGCTTATTGGTAGTATGTCAGAAATGCCAAAAGAAATTGTTAACATAAAGGTTTTATTTTCGAAGTTTTGACTTTATTAGAATATATTTTATATGTTGATCATTTTTAAATAAGAGTTCTTTTCAGGTTGCTGCCGCAAGTGCGTTTTCGCAAACGCTACGTAGGTACACATCATTAAATCACTTGGCACAAGCTGCTCGAGCAGTATTGCAAAATCCCCAGCAAATTAATCAGATGTGGTCTGATCTAAATAAAGTTGACTTTAATAATGTTCAAGAACAATCTTCTTGGGTATGTCAATGCGACGAAGCTCTCATTCAGAAACTTGAAGAAGATTTTAAACGAACACTTTCTCAACAGGTTTTAACTATGAAAATTTAAAAATTCATCTATTTATATGTGTGTGTATATATATATATATATATATATATATATATATATATATATATATATATATATATATATATATATATATATATATATATATATATATATATATATATATATATATATATATATATATATATATATATATATCTGTGTGTGTTTATATATATATACATATTTATATATATATATATATATATATATATATATATATATATATATTTTTTTTTATATATATCTGTGTTTTTATGTTATGTGCTAATATTTTTTTTAGCAATCACTTGAGGAATGGGCTCAATGGTTGGAATCAGTTGTTAGCATGGTACTTGAACAACACCAAGGCCGCGACTCTTATCCAAAAGCAGCGAGACAATTTCTTTTAAATTGGTCTTTTTACTCATCTATGATCATTCGCGATCTTACTCTTCGTAGTGCCGCAAGCTTTGGATCTTTTCATCTTATTCGGCTTCTTTACGATGAATACATGTTTTATTTAATAGAGAACAAGGTTGCCGCTCATACTGGAAAGTCGCCGTTGTCTGTAATGGCAGAATGTGTTAACAATTCAATGCTTCATAGCTTCAACGATGACGATGACGATGGGGAAAGTTCTAACGACGAGGGAAGCGCGTCTCCGCCACACGCTCAAAGCAGATCTGTCGATTTATCAGAATCAATTTTGTCTCAAACGTTAGTCCGCAACGATGAACCTCCGTTAAAACGTACAAAGTAGCATAGATTGAATTTTCGTTTTTTAGTCATCATTTTTAAAATTGAAATGTCATTCGCATTTTTTGCGGATCCGAAGTGTTTCAATGCAAAATTGTTTTACATTTTATGAATGTTTTCCATGTTGAGATTTAAATTCATTAAAATAACCTATATCTAATAACAATTGTTTCGTAATGTGAATAAGACCATGCGATAAAAATAACCAAAACGAAAAATTAAAACCAATGTATTTGAATTGCATATTATACCCAATTAAATTTTCTTAAAGATTTATCTGGTTTCTCTTGCTAATTTTTTTACCTCGTTAACTCTTAAAAAATGATAGCGTCAAGTTTCAAATTTTTTGTAAAGTTTTAAACCTATGGTAGATCCAAGTATCGAGGTAATTTTCCTTTGCGTTTTTTTGTTTTATCAACCGTTTGAACTCTTCAATTTTAATTTTTTTAACTGAAAAAATTAAATTTGCTTGATTTGAAGACCTTATTATTCAACTGGCAAGCAATATTGCGTATTCAAATAGTTAGTTTACTTTAATTTTTTTTTTTTTTTTCTTTATCATTTTTTCTTTTACCTAACTTTGTCTTTTTGTTTGTTCGTTTACAAATTTACAAAATCTTTATAAAGCTAATTATTATTAATTTTTTAAATTAAAGTTGATAAAGAAATCAATGACAGTTGCTGAAAGTTTAAGAAAAAAAATCAAATTTCTGAAGTAAGACTGCTACAAATTACTAACAAATTATTTCTTAAACATATTAATGAAAAGTTCTTAGGTTAGGTTAGAGATCTTTCGTAAAGTACGAGTCCAAGTACTAAGTACAGAAAAAGGGTTACCCAAAAAGGTTCAAAAGCTTAGAGGGGGTCTTGAAGGCAACAAGTTGAAACGCGGGGTTTTTTTTATTATTATTTCGCCTTTTACTATAAATACCAATTTCATATACATATATATACAATAAAATAAATAACTGGAGCAAGAAGACATGTCTTATCATCGATAGTTTTTAAAGAATCGTAATTTGCAAATATTTTATTATAAAGACGTAAATATATAAACTAGGAGGTAGTTAATCGCATTGTTTTATACAAGTTTCAATACATAAAGAAGCAAATAGTAATTGCTAAACTGCTTACATTCTACAATAGCATAAAGCAATTAAATATTATACAAATACCGTTCTGAGATGAAGGTAATATCATTTATAAACTTTGTAATATAAATTTTGTTAATAAATTTTTTTATATATATTTATCCTAATTTTTATAATTGAGTTTAACTTTATTTAAAAGAAACATTTAAAACCAAGCATAGTGTTTGATCTCTCGTTCTCTATCTGTCTTAAAACTCGATTTCTGTGTTATTAACTAAAGCATTAAATTTTTCGTGTTAAAAAATTCAATGTAACAGATATGCCAAATTTACTAGAAGCACGGCAATCTGTAATGAACAGCAAAAACAAAACAACCAATACTAAGATCAGCCGTAGCGTAGTGGTTAGCGGTTAGGTTTAATTTGATTAATAAATGTAATTGTATACAAGTCGCTTTATAGCTTTTGTCGTTTTTGACTTTTTCCTAGTTTAAATATGAAAATTAAAAAAAAATGATAACAATTTATTTCCGATACACATTAAATGCATCGTTAAATAAACGTTAAATAAAAGTTTAAATAAACGTTAAAAGTTGTGCCAACTAAAAAATATAACGTTAAACCATTATAAAATATTACACTTCGCTAACTTAAAATAGAACATTGTGCCGACGTTGGGTTTTTGTTGTTAGAGACGCAGCATTTTTAACCAAAATGATATAAAATAACGTTGGCGACCGATGTTGTGCCAACGCAACTCGCAACATTGTTCTAACGTTTGACCAAAGTATGTTTGCTAGCTTCAAATTAAATTAATAAAAATTAAAAGATTAACCAAATTTTAAAAATGGTGCGCAACTGTAAAACGAAATGTAAAAGATATATAAACAAAGTAAATTTAAAAATTCATTTTAGTTTGTTTAAATATAATATACAAAAAATTTGTTTGATGGTTGGAAATCTTGATAAGAATTAAATAAATTTCTTTATAAGAATTAAATAACTCTGTTATTAGTAATAATAAATTTCATTCTGCTGTTGTTTATAAGTACTATAATCACTTATTACTGTTTATAGCTACTGCTCAATAAAAAAAATAAAACTTTATGAAACATTTATTGTCTTTTTATTACATCTGGTAAACAGCCCCAATGTTGCTAAAAGCTACCCCCTCGTGTTGGGTAGTTTTGGACAATGATTAGCTTCGTTTTTAAGAAAAAAAAGCAACCATATTTTATTTAAACCAGCTGGACTATGCTTTTTCTTAAAGAAGTAATAACTTAAATATCTTTTTCAACAAATATTTAAACTTTTTGTCATACAGTATAAAATCTGTGGTATCTTTTTTAAAAAGCGTCCTAATGAGCGTCCTTCCCTAGCAATCAAACAACTAAATTTTATTTTTTCAGAAAATGTTTGTTGCTTTTCTTTGTATGCTTTTTTTAGTTTTTAAGATCATCTTTTAATTACGGACGGCAGACAGGCACTTTAGATTAATTCACAGAGGCGTCCCACTAAATTTATCAGTCGGCAAATTAGACCCTGGAGTCGGCAAAATAGGATCTAAAGTTGGCAGTCGGAAAATGTTTGCTGACGAGGACTTTTTTTTTTTCAGATCTTAGCTGGCAAAAAAAAAATTCTAGGCCTTACTTAGCAAAAAGCAATTTTATTATTCTTATTTATTACTTTTGAACGTTTCCTTTATGAGTCCTAATAACAATTTGCTTTAATCATTATAGTTGCAATATGTTCCTACCATTTCAGGTCTTTTGTAAAAATTACACCCAAGTTTTTTTTTTTTTCAGTTGTTTCCATTTTATGTTCGTTTAGTTCACTGCTATAATTTTTTTTGTTTCCACCAAATTGTATTACATTATATCAGTGGCGGATTAAGACTTTTCGGGGCCCGGGCTATTTTTTTTGAAGGCCTTTATTGTGTGAAACAGCTTAAAAAGAGACTATAAGAAAATGGGGTCCTCAAAACTATTTTGAGTCCCCTAAAATTGCGGGGTCCGGGGCTATAGCCCCTCCTCCTCCATAATCCAGCTCTGCATTACATCTTCCTCGTTGAAAGTTATAAATCATGTTTTAGTCCATTTCCTATTAAAAAAATTTTAAAAATATCAAGTACTAATTAAATATTTATACAAAGTCGTGTAAAAATGGCTGCGGATACCGAATATAAAAAATTTCTCATTGGCAACGAGCTACCTTTTCTAATTTTTGGCTATTAAATATGCATTTAGCCGTTTATTAAAAGGAAATTATTGCATCATGTACTGGAAGTAAGTTCCAGTACATGATGCAATGATTCACATAAAATAAAGAACCTCTAAAAATGAATAAAATTTAAATATAGCAATGCTTTAGTTTGTTTATTGTTTTCCAATACATTTTTAAAAACTTTTGAGCGTAGAAGTTTATTGTTTTTTACTTTTTCATATTGGTGAGTTTTTATCTTTTTTAGAATGTTTCTTAATATCTTTTTTAATTTTTTTTTTCAAGATTAAAAGTTATTTTTTCAAAATAAAATTTTTGTAAGCTGTTGCTAGGCTACTCTTTAGTCACAATACATAACTACATTGAAGTGATGTGAGTTTTATATATATAATAAAAGTCCATTTTTTTAAAAAATCCATTTATTTAATCAATAAATTAAAATCTAAAAATTTAATTATAATTTGTAGTTAAAAACTAGTCAATGGAGAGACACCATAATAGTACAAACAAATAAAAAACAAAACAAGTTCTATTATTCTATCTAATTATTTTAAAATTTATATATAATCAAAATAAATTTCCTAAATATGGAGCACTTTTCAACGAACAAGAGTTTTGTACTATTTTAATACAACACTATATCAAACGATATAAACCCTCCACCAGTCGAGCACTCTACTCGAATTAATTCACAAGATAGCGAAATTAAACTTTCAATACTCAATTAAAAATTTCTCAATACCATCAGAGAAAGAATTTATTTTACAATTACTAGTCAAAGACCGAGACGCTTATAAAAAGAAATGAGGTGGAAAGCGCTATTTTTTTACTAAAAAACAATCGAGTAAAAAAGATTCTCCCGATTACGTAAACTACGGTATTAACTCTTTTAAATTTCCTCCGCAAATTTAGAAAATGTGTTCTTTCGAAAATAATTTAATAAATCTTGTTAAAACCGTCAAATTTCGGAAAATCAACAATGTTTTTCATCGTAAAATAGCAAACGATATAAAATCTATCCAAACTCGAAAAAAACTTTAACTCTAGCCGACAAAACATCAAACATGTACAAACTATCCAAAGATCAACACAACCACTCTTTAATAATGCAATTATTTCCGCGTATAAAAAGGCTGACCCTAAACTCAAAGATCAAATAAATAAACAAGGTACAAAAATCTTAATTAACCATGATGTATACAATAAAATTGAAATTAACGGTACTGCAGATTGTTTCATAACTCTAAAAGACCATAAAGAGAACTGCCTCGATGAACCAACTGTTAGACTTATTAATCCTGCTAAAAATGAGATTGGTAGAATTTCAAAATCTATTTTATACAAAAATAATTCCGAGCCAAGAAAGAAACTATTTTTGAACCAATAGCAAAACACTCAAATTGTTATACATTGGTTTCAAACCATAAAAGAAAAGCAATTCTGTAAGTTCTCAGTCTTTGATATTATTAATTTTTATCCATTGATTAATGAAAACTTACTAAAAAATGCAATAACTTTTACAAAACAACATTTAACAATAAATAGTGAACAAAAGAGTTTCATACACCATGCAAGAAAATCATTATTATTTAGCAGTGGAACTCGTTGGATTGAGAAAAAGGGAGGATTATTCGATGTCACTATGGGGGCCTTTGATGGCGTAGAGGTTTGCAAATAAGTTGGGATTTTTATTTTGCATTAAATCTCGTAGTTTTATGATAAAAAATCTCTATTAAAAGTAATTTGAAAATAGTTAACTCTCGATTTAAAGCTTAACCTAAACGATGGTTCTTTTCAGCCAGACTGCAAACCAGATGTATACTGATTTATATACATATTAGTTTTTTTTTTGTATGTATTTAGGTGCTCCCAGAAGTCCTTACGGTCTTATCATAGAGCACTGCGGGAGAGCATTTAACAGGAAGTTCACCCCTCTTTCCATACCAATGTCGCTTGTTCGGCTAGAGCTAGCGTCGAACCTGGGACCTCTGGGTTCTGAGCCAGAATTCTAGCCACTGCGCCACGGCTGCTTCAAGTTCAATTCATCCACCCTGTGTAATAAAAAGTATTCCTAAGACTATTCAATTAAGATCATTAGCAGCATCGCCAAGTGATTTGATATTTAAATTAAGTAATCCTACTTATGAAGAAGCCTTGTAAAAATTAGGATACAATTGCAAACTTGCATACCATCCAAGTATAAAATCAACAAATGGCAATCATAAACGCAAGATAATTTGGTATAATCCTCTTTTCAGTGCAAATATTGTAACAAAATTAGGTAAATGTTTTTTGAACCTCATCAACCTCCACTTTCCAGTTAACCACAAACTTTGTAAAATATTTAATAGAAACACAATCAAAATAAGTTATTCCTGCATCCCAAACATAAAATCCATTATCAACTCTCACAATAAAAGAAATTTACTTAAGGATGCAATAATTAATGAAATGAAATGAAACTGCATTGACAAATCCAAATGTCCTATGAACAACAATTGCCTTTCCAACAACGTTGTTTATTAGGCTACCATTTATTCAAACAATCCGGAATACAAAGAAAACTGTATTTTGAACTCAACGAAACATCTTTTAAAGTTTGGTATGCAAACCACTTAAAATCCTTTAATGCAATTAGATATAAGAATGATACAAAGTCATCTAAAGAACTATGGAAATTAAAAGAAAAATACTTTACACCTTTTGTCAGATGGAAAGTTGTTAAACAATGCAAACCATACAACCCTGCATCAAGTGTTTGGAACCTCTCTTTAAACAAGAAGTTTCAAATTTTGATGTATAAAGAAGATAACCTGCTTAATACAAGGAGTGAAAAAATCTCGAAGTATAGGCACAAAAATAAATTCCTTATTTCCTCATTTCGTACCAAAGATTGATCCTGGTTGGTTTACATCACGTTTACGCCACGTTATACTTTTAAAACTTTTAAAATTTTGTTTCCATCATTAGAACTCACGCCAGTGTAATTATAATTGTAATTTTAACATTTAATTTTTAATTTTGTAATATATGGCTGATGATTGCCGTTACGCATTAAACTTAGAGTTCCATAATAAAAGTTTTTTCTTTTTCGTTTTTAATTATATATACATATATATATATATATATATATATATATATATATATATATATATATATATATATATATATATATATATATATATATATATATATATATATATATATATATATATATATATATATATATATATATATATATATATATATATATATATATATATATATATATATATATATATATATATATATATATATATATATATATATATATATATATATATATATATATGAGAGAGAGAGAGAGAGAGAGAGAGAGAGAGAGAGAGAGAGAGAGAGAGAGTAAAATGGGGCAATTTCGCTACTTTAGAAATTTTGCCAACAATTGGTGTATTTCTACTTTTATAACTATAACTTTACTCAGGAATAAGATTTTTTTTAATTTAAATTTCTATTTTTTCAAAGAAAAACAAATTTCTTATTAAATTATGTAAAAAAATCTTATTTTTGTGAAAACTTGATAAGAAAATTAATTGAGAAAAATAATCTATAAGAAAACACGAAATTTAAAATTCTAATAAAAATCAAATTATTTATTTCCATTCAAAATTTAAAAGACTAAAATATTGGAAACTTTTCAAAGAATCTTTGTATTGCTATTTTCTTTCTAATTTTGATCGGTTCCAAAGTTATTACGGAAATACTTAATGGGGGAAATTTATATTAAATAGAAATGGGCTTTGATCTGATAATTAATATTATTTCCTTTCCTCTTGTTTTGGTAATTAATTTATCAGATCATGTTGGTCTCAGATCATGTTGGTCTTAGATCATGTTGGTTAGAATTATACTGTATACCTCAAAGGAAACTAGAAGGAAGAATTTAATATCCAGAAAGGATAGCTGGGGCTGGTACATAACAAATCTTAGCTATGTGACTGAATCCCTACTGGCTACGGTTTATTGTTCCCAGAAAATCAATCTGTAGTGTTCAACTTTTTGTAAGAAAGAAATCAAACTGGCTTGTTTAAGAAGGAAATCCTAACAAATGAGTGGTACCTAGGTTTAAAACAACGCCGGTCAAATGAATTAAGTCAAACCAAAGCACTAACCATTTTAGCAGCACGAGCGGCTTTATACACTAACCAAATGATTGATGGAATTTTTTAAACACTTTAAAAAACTTACAAAAATGCTAACGTATTAGACAAACCACAAAACGTTTTTAACTACGATGAAGTAGGGTTTAATTGTGATTAAGGTTTAAAAACAGTCTTAATTAAAAGAGGAGCAAGGCAACCACTTATTATTGATGGCAATAATGAAAAAGTTCATTACACTGTCAATAATTGCTGCAATGCCAACGGTGATTATTTGTCACTTTTTGCTGTCTACGAAACAAAACATTTTCAGACTCAATGTGGTATTGGTAGACTTTCAGGTTTGCACTACACTGCGTCCCCTTCTGGTTGGATGGAGGAGGATTAATTTGTACAATGGATTAACTCTGTCTTCCTTCCTTTTAAAATACAAATTGTAAAGGCCGAATAGTTTTAATAGCTGATGGTCATTTAACTTATTTTTCTATGGCAGCAATTTCACTATGTCGAAAGTATAATTTTACCATCCCATTCTTCAACATTTTCCCCACCACTCGATTCGGGCGTTTACTGTCACATGCAGTCAGTGGTTTTAAAAGTACATCTATACATTAATAAAAAAGCAGTTGATTGAGAGAAACTAAAGCGTTCAGAGCTTCACAATCCACCAGCACCAAAACCAGCACCAACAACTCGATTAACATCTGCACAAATAGCTCCAGCAACTCCATCAACGTCTGCTCAAATAGCACCAGCAACTCTATCAACGTCTTCACAAGCAGTACCAACAACTTCATCAACAGCATATCAACTACCATCATTCATCACTTCTCAATTAGTTTGAGAAGAGATACAATTGGCCAAGTAAATAAAAGGAATCTCAAAAGGCACCTGCAAATAAGAAATCATAGTCAAAAGCCCATAAAGCAAGTCAAGGTTGTAGTTGAAGGTGAATGCGTTACAGAACCATTGCTTTTTCAGCGAGTGAAGGTAGCAAAAGAAGAGTCAGAAGCTAAAAAACAAGCTAAAAACCAAAACCATTATATATAAATATAAATATATATATATATATATATATATATATATATATATATATATATATATATATATATATATTGTCAAATCTATTAATTGAGTTTTTAGATATATTGATGATGGTTTTATAATTTGGCCGTAACATCTTGATATCAGAAATCTTAAAACTTCTCTTAATTAATTGATTCAATTAGTTTTACAACGAAACCAAAAAAAGTTTTTGGCCAAAAGTTTTCTAAAAATGATAACATCTACAGTGTAATTAACTTTTTAGACATCGCTATAACTTGAAATTTACAAAAAAATTCAAATAGGCATTTATTATAAAGACATTTATTACACTTATGACAACTTAAACTATAACACTTATCATCCATTTTGGATTAAAAACAATATTCCTTATAATTTAGCTAAAAGAATAATTGTTTTTACATCTAATTACGAAATTGAAAAATTTTGTCTTATTGAACTAAAGTTATGGTTGAAAGATAGTGAATATCCTGATGTAATTATAGATAAAGCAAAACGTAATGCAAAACTAGAAGGACTAGTGCCACAAAAGAAGTCTAAAGAAATATTTTGTTTAATGACAACATTCTATATTGAGATTACTGCATTCTATAGCAATCTCAATTATCAACCTTTGTTCTCAGACGCTAACCTTTTACTCAAAGTATCTCATAATAAAAGAGTCAAGTATGTTTTTTCTAATATTTATCCGGAATTAGCTTTTAAACAACCTTCTAACTTATTAAGAAGACTTACTTTTTCAAAAGTTGAAGCAAATAATAAGATTGGCATTTTTAAATGCAATGACCTTCAGTGTAAAATATGCAAACTCTACCTTTAAGAAGTAGATGAGTTTGAAACATCTAATGGTACTACCTGGAAAATAAAAAGTCACATCATATGCAACAGAAAAAATATAACTTATTACCTTAAATATTTGGCATGTAAAAAACAAGCCACAGATAGTGGCAAAACTAACAGTTTAAGTTTACAAATAAACGGACATATTTCTAGTTGCAGAGCTGGCCTATTAACTAATTGATTTGACAACCATGTTTATACCTGTCAACCTTTCCACTAAAATATAATTGAACCTTTTTTTCAACTTTTTGTTTTCCTTGAGCTTAACAATGAAATTTTTTGCTATCATACAAAAACCATCTGCACAAATAAAAACATGATACTTTAAATTGATACTTCCTGTGTATTATTACAATTTAATCCATCATAGTAGTTGTTCATAGCAACAATATGTAATTTATATTATTTTTATTTTGTACAAAAAAATCATGCTACATTACCAAAACAGCACTACTGATGATTTTTTTGAAAGGCCTCTACTGCTTAAAGTTATTTAAATAATATATAAATATAAAAATACTTTGTATTACCGTATTTTTTTAAATTAAAAAAGATTTTTAATAATAATAATAATATATGTATATACAGTTGCGAAAAATAAAATAGCACCACTAAGCGTATTTTCCTTTTTGTTAAGAATACACCATGCAAAATAAAATTTTTTCATAGCTTTGCTATTTAAAATATTAGCTAACATGTTTGTTTTCTAAAACATATCATTTAGGGAAAAAAACTGCTTAGTGTTGCTTGATTTTAATCAAAAATGCCAATTCTGACCGAAAAATAAAATAGCACCACACACTCTTTTGTTGTAAAATACTCTGATAATAAAATTTATGTTGGTGCGTATTAGTAGGAGACATTTGACATATAAAAATATATAGACATTTGCATATAAAAATATATAGACATTTGCATATAACATATGACATATAAAAATATATAGACATTTGCATATAAAAATGGGACACGGAAAGCATTGTAGTGCAGAAAAACGAGAACTAATCCGAAAGTTAATATCAGCAGGGTAATTTTATAGAGAGGTTTGTCGTTTAGTTGAGTGTTCCAATAAAATGATAAGAAATGCCATAAAATTTTAAGAAAAGCCTAAAACACGTGGTCGAAAACGTTCTATTTCAACATTGCTGGCCAATCGTTTAGTCTGACAGACTAAAAAGGAACCTTTTAAAAAGCTACCGAGCTGAAAAAGGAGTTTAACATCGATGCAACAGTACAAACAGTTCGGAGTTGTCTGCGAGTTAATGAATTAATAGCCTGTAGCCCCAGAGAAGTTCCACTTCTAAGTACCAGACATGTTGTAAAAGCGTATTGCGTTTGCTAAAAAACACTCAAACTGGCCACTCGAAAAAAGAAATCTTTTATGGACAGACGAAAGTAAGACTGTGCTTTATGGTGGAAAAGGCTCTCGGGCGTATGTCAGAAGACCGCCGAATGCAGAATGCAATCCAAAATATACCATCAAAACTATTAAACATGGAGGTTGTAGCATAATGATATAGGCATGTTTTTCTTATTACGGAGTAGGGCCCATTCATCACATTACTACAATTATGGATCAACACGTTTATGTTGATATATTAGATAAAGTGATGTTGCCGTATGCAGACAATGAAACGCCGTTGTTCTGGGTATTCCAACAGAACAATGACCCAAATCACACTAGCAAGAAGGCAAAAAATTGATTTGAGGAGTATAATGTGAACATTATGGAGTGGTCAGCACAGTCGCATATTTATTGTAAAATGTTTAAAACAATTGATCTTATTTGATTTCCTTATTTTAAAATACACATTAAAGGTGCAGTGCTATTATTTTTTTCGCGTTTTATTTGATTTTTTTTGAACTTTTGTTTAATAAATGAATACTATATATTAAAATTTGTATATTTTGTTTTTTATAAAAATTACAAGCCATTTTACTTTGAAATATGTATTTAAATGATTTTCAAACTATCAAAAATAGTCGAAAATTCTAATTTCAACCAATTTTTGGTGGAGGTGCTATTTTATTTTTCGCAGCTGTATATAGTATATATATATATATATATATATATATATATATATATATATATATATATATATATATATATATATATATATATATATATATATATATATATATATATATATATATATATATATATATATATATATATATATATATACAGGGCCGCCAAGAGGGAGGGGCAATTGAAGTAGTTTGCCCCGGGCATCACAGTCTATGGGGCATCACATATACCAAAAAAAAAAAATTATTTCAATGATAAAAAATTCAGCTGATAACATATTTAAAGCTTAAGCAATTTTTGTGTATTAATTTCGTTTTCCGTTAAAACTTTGTTCACATTTAAAATAGAACAATTATTACTTTACAAAGTTTTCATTTTCCATTTGAACGCTCACGTTTTCATCGGCCTTTTGTTTGCATAATAAAGTAAAGATTATTTTCTTATTTAACGGCATGTAAAAGTTCTTTTGGACATGAAACAAAATCGGAGATGAAACAAAGTGATGAAAAGTAATTTTATAATGCATTCTTTATGTCACAATTTTTCTGGTTTCAACAAATTTAGCTTTTAGAAGTAAGAATATTGTTTTTAAATTTTTATTTATATTTTGCATTATTTTATTTATAATTTAAAAGTCAATATCAAAATTTATGATTGGATATAAATATAGATTACTAATTTGATAATTTTTTATTTGCAATTAGAATTCAATCAAAAATTGTTCAAAAATGGGAATGGAAACTTCTTGGAGCTTATTGCTAAGCAAGGCTACGACAATGGCGTTAATATGGCAGGTATTTACAATGGAGTTCAAGTTTTGATTAGCCAGAATAATCTACAAGCATTTTTCATTCCTTGTTCTGCTCACAGTTTGAACTTATGTGCAGTAGTAGTTTCCAAATATAGGCTTATACCGTCAATTTATGGAGCTTATTATTATCTCAGACAAATTTGCTGTTGCAGTGACACATTCTAGATCAACACATATTGTTATCTATAAAGCAAAAAGCAGCACTACTTTTACTCATACCCATGATTTGGAGAGTCTTTTTTATATTAAAAATTTTAAGCTTCACATTTGCTTTCCAGAAGATAAGGTAAGACTTATATTTATTGTTGTATGGGATGAAAATTCAAAATTTTTCAAACTATTGCATGTTGCAATAGCAAAATTTATTAAACAGGATTTCGATGTTTATCTAAGAGAAACTTATGTATCTCATTATTACCTCATATGGCTCCGTTGAGTCGAGAGTTAGCTGGATTGGTTTTTGCCGCATGATTTATTTGCGACACATCTATATGCATAAGAAATGAAAGTTGACGATCAATTAAAAAATTAAAACTTGCTATAGCTGCAGAAACTCTTACTGAGGTATAGTCGGATATAGTAATTGATAACTAATTAGTCGGTGCTGCATATGTTAAAACTTCCCAACTGCCACTAATATCAAAGCAAGATTCAATGTAAGTTGCAAATCTCTTGAGACCAAGTCAATATTTTTAAATAACTGTTAAGTGTGATGTTCTAAAATGATGTAAAAAAAAAAACTTATACTCATCACCCAATAATTAATTCTAATCAAGTTCATGGTGTCGAAATTTGATTGGGTGAAACAACTGTTTGATTTAGATCACTAACAATTTAAATTAAAACGAATTAATGAAGATTTATTTTTATATTTTATAAATAAATTAATTATATTAGCTAATTTGTTTATAAAATACTAGCAAAAAGCAACCCGTAATATGGGTTATGGTCGGTCTGTTACATAACTAATTTATAATTATTTTTTATAACTTATTCAAAACCTTAACTAACACCGTTTTAGAAAAACGCCTTCAAATTCAAAAAATTAATCCATCTGTAAAATTAACATAAAAAGTATAAGGAGGTAAAATAGTTTACAAATAGGTAAAATAATTTACCAACTACTACTTAATATTTACAATTACTACTTAACATTATTTGAGTTATTTACAACTGGCATAGATCGTAACAGTGTATGGCAGAACCAGTTTCCTGAACATTTCCTAAATTCAACACAATATGTTTTTAGTTACTGACACAAAATAATAACACTTCATCATGCTTTAAATTGACAAAAGTATCAACTAAATCCTTGTGATAACTTTTATAACATGAACTTTTATAAAATGAAATTAATTTATAAGATTAAAATGAGGTTAACTTATATTATACAGGAGTTATTAATTTTTTGGTATCCTCTTGATTAGTTTTTCTTTAGAAAAGAAAATTGTTAACATAAAACGTTAAATGCACAAATGTATAAAATAACTAAGTTTATTATAAATGACTAAGCAACTGAGTACAAATACGTTTCAAACAAAAAAAAATTAATTTACAATCAAACATGTGTATAACAAATTTAAAAAAATATATAAATTTTGATCTTTTATATTGCATTAATGCGTCATATGACAAACCTAAAATAAAAATTGTAACAGATAGGTAGACATAAAAATTTGTTAACCAAGCTGACTGGACCCGGGTCTTGTAAAGTCTGCTCAACACTTTCTGCACAACACAACATTTCTATATTATTTGTTTGGCCTCTTTATTTCATTAATTTTTAGTAAACGGTAATTTGCTATCATTTACTAAAAATTTCTTTTGTTACTAAAAATTTAATTTTCCTAAAATATTTTGACATTAATAAAGAGATTTCTCCCCTCTTTTTGCTTTAATGGTGGCCACGTGAGTAGAGTTTTTTTTGTTAAGAGTAATCAAGTTTTTGATGAAGACCTTTTACGATAATAATAAAATGTAAAACAATGATTTACATATATAAGAATTTCTTCTATCTTTCCTCAAAAGTGTTGCAAATGCAGACTAAGCTAACTAATTAGTTAAACACGTAAGTAAAACTTAAGTAACTTGATATTTTACAAATGCCCAAAACTACAATATTCTCCATGTTTTTAAAGGTTATTAGTTGTTTACAAAGATCCCCTAAGATACGTACAACAATTTATTAGGCATAAAATAGATAAAATGTAAAAAAAATTGAACTAATTGCTTATTTTTATATCTTTTTAACTAACAAAAATTTTCAATAATAGGAAATCAGGTGTTTTTTTTATACATCTTATAAATGCGTCATAACGCAAATCTAAAATAAAAAAATTACACAGAAAAAAAAAAAAAAAAAAAAAAAACACCACATGAAAACCAATTTATAGAAACCTATTTTAAAATTGCAGTTAATATAAACATTTATCGAAAATGTAACTATAAAATCTGATTCGAAGTACAAAAGGATTAACAATACTAAAAAAAAAATCAAACTAAGATATCAATTGCATTTTTAGCAAAATGTTGTCTTGGCTTTTAGTAAATAAATAAAAGCAGTAAGTTCTAATAATGAAACTACATATTATTCATTTTTAACAATAGACACCAACGGGAAGGTAAGCCAAGCTATCTATCAACACAAAACATCACAATAATATTATTACAACAATAACACATAACAATAAAATCCAGTGAAAATAACAAACTAAATTAAAATATGAGAGACAAAATTAAAAAACCAATTTAGAGTTAAATGTATTTATCTTTTTACTAAACTTTAATAAAGTATATTTATTTTTATATTCAATATTAGTTATTCAATTATTTCAAACTTAGGACATTAAAGCACCCTAGATTTAAAGATTAAAGTTGCATACTCTCTCATACACATTACGATAAACAATAACAGACATTATTATGTGTTTCCAGATTAATTAAAAAAGGCTAGATAACACAATCTAACTCTAAAGTAACACTACCTGGCACTAAATGCTGCTTCACACCTCTGCTATAAGTGCTACGCTTGGCTGGCAAGGTTATCAAACTTACTAAACATAATACCAAGTCAAACCATTTTAAAAACATGGAAACAACATAATTTAAACATAAAACTATGGGGAAAAAAAATAAAAAAAATAAAGTTATACATGCAAAATGTGCTCACAACTTTTAACAGTAAATTTTCGAAATGAAATTCTAAAGATTATAAATTAAGAACGTTAGAAAATATAACATTATTTGTGTAACACTTTTCACCAACCTACTTTGA
The DNA here is from genome assembly GCF_022113875.1 of Hydra vulgaris. Lineage (NCBI taxonomy): Eukaryota > Metazoa > Cnidaria > Hydrozoa > Anthoathecata > Hydridae > Hydra > Hydra vulgaris. The sequence continues at coordinate 5,716,348 of NC_061168.1, forward strand.
ATAGGATGTTTATCAATTTTGATAAACAAACTATTAAATGCTCTTTTTGAACATGCTACATATAGTTGACCATGAGAGAAATACGGTTTTTGAGATATATCTTTTGTCTATAAGTTTATTTTCGTGTTACGTAATCGTATGGACGATCCCTAAAGTAAAATACTTGAAACTAAAAAGATTTTATTTATCACAATACCTGAATAACCAAGGGACAATTGTAGTTAAACAATTTAAAGAATTATTTCTGTAAATAGCAAGCAACTCGTAAAATATATCAATTGATAAATGGTCATTATCAATTGTAGTATTAAAAAATACGCAAGAGCTCAGTAATTACATGAATTTTATCAATTCTCTCTTTACTAATTCTCATTTAAGTCTCATCTAAGAAAGAGAGAGGAAATGTTTCAATACCAGCATGTTAAAAAAAGTAAAAAAGACATGCAATAAATAACAGTAACTGCTTTTATTATGCTACCAATAAACAAAATTATTTTTACCTTAACTAAAAGTTAATTTTCAGCATTTCTTAATTAAGTTCCAGCTTCTCTCTAACTGTTGACTAATGATTAATATAGTAAATTTTACATCATTAAATTTACAAAATTAAAACCATGTTTTAACAGTAAGCTAAATAATCAAGTGATGACAAAGGCAACTAAAAAAAAAGAACGCAGTTATGTTTAAGATTACAAAAAAAAAAAATTAAAATCATTTAAACTTGAAACTGTTATTAATAGTTACTATAAATAAGTAAACATTCTTCCGCGGTGCTCTGTGATAAGACCGTGAGGACTTCTTGGTGCACCTAAATCAACTTAAAAAAAAAAAAAATAAAAAAAAAAATAAAACATCAACACCGCTTGATACTGAAATCTAGCTAGTAAGTTTTCTGTTCATAGAGCAGAATTTCTAACATTTCAACGGCAATTAACTTTATCATGCCTAGATCTATCTCTTTCATTTGACAACAACTTTTTTCAAGTCGTCTGTTAGCATTTACACTAATAACTTTTTCGAGCCTTAGCGACCTAGGGTCGCCAAGTCATTATACATCTGTTATCATTAAACATATTACAAGTGAATATACTACTGTTACAACTAAATAAATAAACGTAAAATAATTTTGCGAACTGCGATCTTTTCTAATTAAAGACTTATTGTTTTAAATTAAGATTTATTGGTATTCATATATTTTTATAAGTTTATACAGGGCCGGCGCGAGTAGGTGTCACGTGGGGGAGGGGGTGCTATTAGATTTTGCCGACTAAAAAAAAAAAAAGGTCCTCGTTTTCCAAAATTTGCCGACTGCCATGACGACATTTGCCGACTGTCTAGATTACCGACTAACCTATATCGAAAGGGTCGCCATTTGCCGACTAACTAGTCTAAAAGGGTCCAATTTGCCAACTAAGGGTCCAATTTGCCGACTAAAATTCATTGATGGGGGGGACACCCCCACACCCCCTATCGTGCCGGCCTTATATATTATATAGAAATCGTTTATTAATAATATAAAACAAAAACGGCCTTATATAGAAATCGTTTATTAAAAATATAAAACAAAATTTATTACATTAGAATTTAGGCTACAATGCACAAAGTTATTTTTACCTTCAGGCACAATCTTAATGCGCAAAAATTATAAATGCAGAATCTTGTATAAAAAATTAAGCAATGTGAGTAATTTATATGTATGTATGTATGTAAATTCAAATTTTTTCTATTTTTTTAATTTTATCTTTGATATAATATTTATGTAGATACGGAGAAATACAAAATATACTAAAATATAGTGCATTTATGTATATATACTTACCTGTCAACAAGTGACAGTCAGTTTTCTATGTTAAATACAAAAAATACGTATCTAATATAAAATAAATCTAACATAAAACAAAACAAAATATTAACCTTACTCAAATCAGTAACAGTTTGACTGTCTAAAAAATTTAATTATTACTATCCCTTCTATTTAAAAAAAAAAATTGATTTGAAGTGACTAAAAAGCACTTCAGCTTTTTCCAATTGCACTAAAAAAATAAAACAAATCTTCGCTAAGTTGCCTCCTTTATAAGATTCTGAAAACAAATAAGTAAAAAACCAAGAACAAAAAAACATTTATTTATTAAAACTACTCTATTTAAATAAATTAAATTAAAAAGAGAACAACATTAATTCTCCTTGAAAGCTGAAAAATTTTTCAGCTCATATATGCTTGCAGACCTTGCTTGTAAAACCACTTGAATAAAAAAAGCATTTAGAAAAGCCTAGAAACTACTTAAAAATGGTATATACAACATTGAACTTTAAATGTTGACTAAACTAGTTATTAGTAGATATTTTTAAAAAATTCATAAAAATTTACAATAATTTGTTCTTCTATACCACTTAAATACATCATATGATAAATTTGAAGTTAAAAAATGTAACGAATAAGTAAATACAAAGCAAATCATCAAATATGAATTGAAAATCAATGTACCTGATAGAGATAAGCTGTTGAGATAAACAATATTTAACAACAACTACTCTGGTATCAGAGTACTAGTTGTTAAATATTGTTATTTCATGATAAAAAAAAATTATTTATGGCGAAATGAAATGTTGAATGACTTTTAGTAAATAAATAAAAGCAGTGAGTTCTAGTAATGAAACTACCTATTAATCATTTTTAACAACAGACACCAACATAAAGATAAGCAAAAAGTAACAACATTACACAAAAAAGTATCAAAGATAATGTTATGTATTTTAAGAATAGTTATACTAAAGGCTAGACAAAAAAAATAAAAATAACTATATAACATATATCACAACATACACGCATTTATCAAAAAACTTCTCAACTTTGAGCATAATATAAACATATATGCAAACTATAAACATATATAACTTGAATTGGGCAAAAAAAGATTTTTATATAAAGATGTTGTCATGGCTTTTATCCCAATTATTAAAAGCATGTGAAAGCATGAAACTACCTATAAATATCTCTTAACGGTAGACACCATCTAAGAATTATAGTAGTCTATACTTTAACATCTATAACATCTATAACACGAAGCTTTAAACTTTAAAGTAAAATTTAAAAAAAGATTACAAAAAATTAATTAGTTAATAAAATTTTAAAAAGATTTTATACTACCTATAATTTTAAGCTACTAAACATTATCTACTTAATGTCTACTTAAACATTTTGAACTCGTACCATGCACAGTGGTTTATTTTGCACTTTTTGTGGACATTTGACTATACATAGGAGAAACCTCATGGTGCGGCATGGAAAAACAAAACATGGTCATGATATATATTTTTAGCTTAATTTTTGAAGTTCCATCATTAAATAATACTCCTGATTGCAAAACACCCTAAAAAAGTTAGTAAAAATATTTTTCAAATAGGTATACATATTCAAAATTCATGTTTTAAGGGTAACCTTTCAAGCTTTATCCATTAAAAATACTGTTATGTTCATCACCATGATTGCACTATAGACTCTAGGACACCTAAAGGGCAATTTAAAGCATGCAATTAAAAAATATTCTTATATAAAGTCTAAATACATGTTTTTACGTCAGTTAGATAAAAAATATTTCTCTAAAAATATTTACAAAATCATAAAATATATAAAGGACACAAAGAACACACACTGAAAAACATAAAAAAAAGACACTAAAAAAGAAATTTATTAACTATTCTAAAATAATTATTTAGTCGCAATATGTTTTTGAAATATTTTTTTACGCTTCATGAATTAAAAAAATCATATAATAACTCTATGACACCAAAATGTTTGATTTAATAAGTTATTGTCTATTAAAATAAAGTTAATATACAATGTTACATATGTTTTTAATTGCCATACTGTATGGCAATAGTTGTCTTTAGATGTATGGCCTATATCTTTACTATACTTTAGATGTATGGCATACATCTAAAGCGATAAATCTAGGGCCCCATAAACTTTTTAAATTAATGAAACATTTTTTTTATCAAATGTCAAATTTTAAAACTTTAATAATCTTGTTGTGATTTTAAATACAAAGGTTTAAAGACTAAAAACTTTTAATTTAAAAGTTTAAGTAGTGAAGCAGTCATCAGAAAACTAATTGTGGTAATTGAACGTATAAGGAGAAATTCCAATCTCACAATTAGGAAACAATCAGATACCAGGCAATTGTTGTAAAACAATTTATTGCTACCATCAAAATTCATATTTTTATTTGTATGATCATTTAAACTTATATAAATGTAGTAAATACTTTTATGATAACATTATTTTGAAATAAGAAAGTAAAATTAATTATAAACAATTAAAAGCACAGTAAAATATAAAAAAAAAATAATATTAACAAAAACAATTAAATATGGCAACACTAAAAAAATATTGCTTAACAGAGCATTAATTATTTACTTTAATAATTGACGACAATGTCACTCGTGTATCTAATTTGGCTACCAATAGAGAAAATGAAACGCAAGCTAGATAAGGAGAAAATGAAGTTGGAATATTTCAACACTTGAAAGAAAGAAAATTTAAAAAGTTAAAATTAGAAAAAGACGCTTTTTTAAAATATGGATCGAAAGAAGTCATTATAAAAATAAGTCCAAAGACTAAAGAAAGTAGCTCAGTCTTTGAACCTGCTGATAAGAATGATGAAGAAACCAGTCCGTATAGGGTGATAAAACATTGGTCAGCCCTATCAAGAAAACATCAGTTAAGAAGATCACAAAAGGGAAAATGTGCAGGTATTATAATTAGTTTCATTAAAAATGTGAAGGAAAAAAAAAACATTGAAGTTTAAAATACAAACAGTGACAGCGGCTGCTATTTGTTATGAGTCAAATTTAGGTCGAATGACTTATACTCAGTAGAAAAAAATGCTAAAAGCAAACAGTGTAGATGTATTTCCAACCTGGAATGAAATTCAATTGTTTCGAAATTCTATCACTTCATTGACAACAAATTATCTTCCAGATCCTTTTATTAGTGTCTATGCAAGTTTTATTGAATTAACCAAGATTACTATTGAGAGAATTTTGAGGATTTTACTTTGAATTTTGAGAATTTTTTACTTTTTCTTCTAGAAAAAACAGTCTTACACTATAAATAAAGTTCGGCTGCGATGAAAGCGGTGGACACAAAATTTACAACCAACTGCACAATGTTAACACAAGCAACATTATTATGGCAATGTTTTGTCGACTTAAAATTTTAAATCATGAAAGTATTAGATTGTGGGAACAGCAATAACATAACTCAGAGTCTACTTAAAGACCACATAAGATTCAAATGGGGTGTCAAATGAAAATATCTAATCTCTTTCTTTATTTAACAAAGACATACAATGCATTGTTGAGCATAATCAAAATAATCACTATGTTAAAGTAAACATTGTCGCTTATAGTTTGGACAGAAAGGCTTCAAATATTTATCAAGGCCTTGGAGGTTTATATTGTGTTCTTTCTGACCTTTCAAAAGAACAATGTGAAAATATACAAACATTTTAAGATGGTTTCATCATAAATACGGATGTTAAATCCATGCAAAAAATATTTCTTGACTTAGTAAAAGAGGACGAGACCATTTTGAAAAAAAAAAGAATTATGAAATTTAACACGGCCAAACTACATGTCCAATTGCATATTCGAATGTTAGGTCCATTCAGATTTTACATGGTTTGCTCAGGAGCTTTGATCATTTTATAAAGGTAGTTGTTCATATGGCGGCAGGTGTCTTAACTTGTGCGCTGCAGTGGTGCAGTGGTTAAAGCGCTTGCTTTATAAGCAGGAGATCCAGGTTCAAAACGAGTTTTGGACATACTTTTACGTCACGGTAAGGAAGTAGACGTGAAACTCCTGGTTAAATGCACTTCCACGGTGCTTTGTGACAAGACCATTAGGTCTTCTTGGGGCACCTAAATAATAAGTAAAAAAAAAAAAAAAAAAGACTTGGAAAGAATCTAAGGTTAACAACAACACAACTTTGCTAGAAGAAGAAAAAGCAAGACTACAAGAATTTACCAGTTGAAACAGGAATAAAATGGGATTTTGAAGAATCAACCGGATAAGAGGACAATTCAACAACTGGATATGTTGCCAGAAAACTTTTACATAATAATTTATTGTGAAAGGTTATTACAGATCACATATCAAGTCAAACTGACCGCAAACTAGTTGAAAAGTATGGCTTGCTTCTTTCTACTATTCTGAGAGCAATTCCATCTGGCAAAAAAATTAATATTGAGCTATACAAACAAATTTGTCAGGAGCTAAACATCTTGCTTCTATAAGAATTTTATTGGGTAAGTTTAACTCCAACACTGCACAAAGTTCTTGCTCATAGCTGGGAGTTGATAGAAATAAATGATTCCACCGGTTTAAAATCTTGGAGTGAAGAAGGAATGGAAGCTAATAATAAGCGTCTTAGATACTTTAGGGAAAAATTATCAAGATAGTTTTTGGTCAATATAGAAGATTGCTTCAAATAACTTTGGCTAGGGTCTGACCCATTAGTTGCAGAAGGATGGAGCAAAGGGCTGTTATTTTGCAAAAACTGCTTGGATAGATTTAGTATCAGCTGATGATATTTTAAATAATTATTTTGTTTGTAAATAAATTACTTTTGTAACATATGTGTATTTGTTAATTTTTCAAAACCAAGTTCTTTGACTTTAATCTTAAGATGGTAATTTTAAAACTTAATTTTTTTTTAAAAACCGCTAATGGGGCCAACTTTAGCATAGCAGCAAATGAAAGCTTTTATTTAGTATTTTGGAAATCATATTATTCATACTGTTCATTATTGATTTGTATTTAGCATCCAAAATTCTAAACGTTATTTTGTTTGCTGATGACTCAAATCTTTTTTACTCTAACAGAAATATTAAAGATCTGTTTAGAATTTTTAATGAAGAGTTATTAAAAATAAATGAATGGATTACGAATAATAAACTTTCATTAAATGTTGGGAAAACTAAATTTATGTTGTTCCACAAACCTAGTAAAGGTGATAACCTTTTTTTAAAACTACCTGATCTCTTTATGAACACAAAAGTTATTAAAAGAGAGTCAACTATTAACTTTCTAGGAGTGATATTAGATGAAAATATATCATGGAAATATCATATTAGATCTATTGAAAATAAAATCTCCAAAAATATTTCAATGCTATATAAAGTTAAACCTTTTCTTAATACGGAATCTTTAAAAATTATATATTTCTCATTTATTCATAGTTATCTTTCCTATTGTAATCTTGCATGGGCAAGTACCAATTATGGGAAGCTCAAAAAAATTTATAGCAAACAAAAACATGCTTGTAGGATTATTTTTGGCGTTAACAGAACTGTTAATGGTGAATCTCTTTTAAAGAAACTTAATGTGCTTAATATTTACAAACTTAATATATACCAAGTTATGCTATTCACGTTTAAAACAAAACATGCGTTATCTCCTAATATATTTCAGTCTTACTTTACCGAAATATCTCATAAATATCCCACTAAATTTTCATCTGATAATTTTGTTATTCCAAGATCTTATTTAAAACTCAATTCATTTCAAATTCAATACCGGGGACCATTTATATGGAAAGGTTTTTTAAAAAATATAATTAAAAATAAAATTCTTCGAGGCATCTCCTTAGAACAATTCAAAAGAGAATCTAAACGTTTTCTATTAGAAAAAACTTTCGATTTTTAAGATTTCTTCTAAAATCACCTAAAATAATTAAACATGAAAAAGTCATCTCTACTCATTTACTATTGTCTTGTGTATCTTGTTTATTTCTTATTAAAATAAAAAATATATATACTATTAATTTTGAACAGACAAATAACATTTATTCGATTTATTACTTGTGTCTTATATTTGTAGAACTAATATTGAATTGTACTTCAATTTTTAACCTTTTAGTTTTTACCTTGTAACTTTGTGACGTTAATGTAAACGGGGCTTGGCGATAAGACAGTTTATGTCTTCTTCTTGCTCCGGCCAATTTTTATACATGAATGGTTTTTTCTCATTGTAAATTTAATTATACGGCAAAGAAAATATAATAATATAAAATATATATATATAAGGTTTACTATGACGCCATTAGCGGATTTTAGATATTCACTAACATGTTTAAAAACTATAACAAAATCATGTGCAAAAATTCACAGTTTTTATTTTTTACTATTATTATTATATAAAAGTGATGAAAAAAGTGATGAAAAAAAAAAAAGATTATTGATCTAAAACTTAAAAATTTATAATTTAACAATAAGGGATAAAGAATATAAAACATAAAAAAATATTTTTCTGGCTGAATTTTTTTCCAGAAAAATATTTTTTTATGTTTTATATTCTTTATCCCTTATTGTTAAATTATAAATTTTTAAGTTTTAGATCAATAATCTTTTTTTTTTTTCATCACTTTTTTCCGAGTATACTCAATAACCCTGTTGGGTTTTAAAGTGTGTTTTTTCTTCCAAATTGTTCAAGTATGCACGGCCGTAACTTTTTAAATAGACAAAAATTTTAACTTTTATTTTTATAGCTTAAATCTGCATGCTATTTAGGTATACAAAATTTAAGTTAAATTTTAATTTCAAAAAATTAAATATTTTACTCATGTCCACTATATAAACCACTGTGCCATGAAAGGTCACGACTTCTTTAAGAAAACTCTCGATTAAGAAAAGTTTAAAAACTAAGAAATAGTGTATTTTACAGAATACAGAACCGTAATAACTAATATCGAACAATAGGCGTAACTATGCGCACTATTCATTATAGTATTAATATTAAAATAAAAACAATGTTTTGAACGCCATAAAGATAACAGTCTTTTCCCTAATTTGTAAGAACTTTTTTTAACACTCCGCACGCAAAAACAACCAATATATTAAAGTACTGAACAAAAATTCTTACCAATTCGTTAGTTTTGAAAGTTTGTTTCCTGTTTACTGCTAAAACGTTCAAAGATAAGCTATACAAATCATTGAATAAGTCTTTTTTTTTTAATTTTTTGTTTGCAAATGATCATTGAAATGATTGCAAAATAATGCTCCTGCTTGTTTAATACAAGGAAGGGGGATGTCAATGATAAGAGGGAGGGTAGGAACTTTAGTCCAGTCTTAATAAAAGAGTGCTTTCAATATAAGGGTGGGAGCATTTTACAGAACACTAATTAAACAAATTAACTCTTGTGTATTTTGCGTTCAAATGCGTATTTTTTAACAGCTGTTTCATTATAATTTTCAACAGAATTTATTATGTTTATATAAGTTTTATACTATGTTGAAACATAAATAAAAACCTAACTTTTGAAAAACTGAGATTTTTAAAGATCAACGATTTTTAAAGCCTGATTACAAGTAAAAACTATAAAACGGAAAAAGGGGAAAGGTATCTTAATAAGCTTCTCCACCCGTGTATTAAGTATCTAAGAGTAAACTATCACTTTTATGCTCAGTGTTTAAAATTTTTAACGTTAAATTTATGGGTGCATTTTTTATGTAAAGCACTTTCCATAAACTTATAATTTCTAGTTTTCTCACGTTTCTTAGTTTATTTTATTTATCAAAAAAACCGCACTGCTTATAATTGAGATAACGTGGGCCGATGATGAAACTTTGCTCTGTGACATTTTATATTCAAGAAATAGTAATAATGTTTTCATAGTTTATTTATTCTTTAAATTCCCTAGACATTACTTATTTACATAAGATTGACCACAAACGCATCTTCCACGCAGTACTTGTTCTTTAACATTAATTGCGATATAACGACATAGAGGGTATGTAAAAAACGTTAACATTATCAAAACTTGTTTTGACGATTTGCAGGCTGGAGATAGCCAAAACAAGTTAAACAATTATTGTGCGTAATCATTAAAATCTCTCCTATTCCTAAATAACTAATAAATGTAACAAAGTTCGTGGTTTAAACTTAGACGTTTTGTTTACACAATTATAAAACGCTTCAAACGCTTACTATAAGGTGCCAAGTAAACGCCCCTGTTTGTTTATTTGGCGCCAAAAATTCACAACATTTTTACTTAGCCCTTTTCAACTTATTACATATTTAATCATAAATTTAAAATTCTTTTACTAATGTTCCTTTAATAAAAAAAATATAAAGTTAGCAAAAAAAAGTTATTTATTATACTTAAAAACATCTAGTTATTTGTTTAAAAACGTCTAGATATTGGTAATTACTTGTTAATTGCGGAAAATGAGAAAAGGAAATATTAGCCAAGAATATTTTTTTTAATTAGTGCGTACGTACTTTATATTCAACCACCAACCCTACCCCAACTCCTTAATATACCATTGTAAGATTTATGCACTCACCATCTCCCCCAATTGTTTGTACTTTACAAAAAATTCCTTATTATGGTAATATTGTATGGACTACACAGAAAATACAAAACGTGTGTTACGCGGGTATTAAAACCTATTTAAACGTGTTGAAATTGCAAGACGTACTTATTTTTTAGACGTACTTATTTTTTAGACGTACTTATTTTTTAGACTTTTTAAACACGTCTTGTGTTTACCGGGCGTCTGTAGGAAAGACAAACCTAAACCTCTTAATCATCCTCTTCAACCCTGTCATCAGAAACATAGAATACGGCTAATAAATTTTAGTAAACCTTTTACTCGTCATGTTTTAAAAAGAACAGTAAGACTTAAGAAAAAACAGTTCAATTTGATAAAAAGCCCGATAAATTGGTAAAGTATTAACACTTAAAGTGTTAAAGATGGCAGATAAAAAAGTTTACAAGCATACAAGAGAAAAATAGCAAAAAAAAAATTTTCTACTTTTTTGGTCCAAAATAGAAAAAGTGCCCGTGTATCTTACTCAATACCTTTTCAGCAAATTTTTGTTGCGAATTGTGTTAACATTCTATTTCCTTAAATTTTATCCATTTAATATTTTTTCGTATGATGAGTAGTTTTTGAGATATTTTAACCAACTTGCCCCTATGCTCAACTAGCACCATTCTACCATACTATTCGTTTTTTTTTTTTTTTATAATTTATAATTAGAATACAAACTAAATATAATTTACGAATTGATACTTTTGTTTCACAACATTTTCAAGGAACTAATTTTAGTCTATTTGCATATCATTCTGTAAAGCTTATCTTTGTAAAAAAATAAAAAATAATACAAAGACATGAATATGTTACTTAAAAAATAAAAAATAATACAAAGACATGAATATGTTACTTAAAAAATAAAAAATAATACAAAGACATGAATATGTTACTTAAAAAATAAAAAATAATACAAAGACATGAATATGTTACTTAAAAAATAAAAAATAATACAAATACATGAATATGTTACTTAAAAAATAAAAAATAATACAAAGACATGAATATGTTACTTAAAAAATAAAAAATAATACAAAGACATGAATATGTTACTTAAAAAATAAAAAATAATACAAAGACATGAATATGTTACTTAAAAAATAAAAAATAATACAAAGATATGAATATGTTACTTAAATATTTGTCTTTAAATTTCATTCTATTTATTAATCATTCATTTTTAAAAATAAATATCAAAGCTTTGGAATTAAATACAATTAGCTTTTCACTTTAATTATATTTAATAATATTAAAGAGACAAAGATCGTCGCTGTTTTTATTCCGTCGCCTCTTTGATATATATATATATATATTTTTTTTTTTAACAATAAAATGTAGCATTAAGTAAAAAGAATTTGAATAACAAATTAATGTGTCATACTTTATAGAAAAAATGGTTTAAAGGGATTAACTTTATCCTTTTGAATGAAAAAGCCTTTGAGTAAAAAAGCTAAAATAATTAAGATAGCACACTTTTTTCTATGGGAATTACCAATAATGGTATTTGAAGTGAGGGGGGGGGGCACAATTATCAATTTGTGAAAAAAGTCCTCTATATCAAGTTTTTTTTTTTATTATTATTTTAAATTTCCTTAAAAAAAAAGTAGAAGGCACGTGCTCCTACTGCCCTTCTCTCCCTCCTTGGTGTCGTCGGCCTTAGGCAGTGAAACTAATACAAACTTTATTTTAATTAACCTTTGCAATATTTAAAAAAAAAAAATTATGTTCGTAAATATTAGTAATTAGCAAATAATTTTTTATTTAATAAGCGCAAACGGAAGTCTTTTTTTCCATTTAAAATAAACAATCCAAAAAAAAAAGGAATAAAAATTGTTACAGAAATTTTTATCAATATTGCTACAAATTAAGCAAATATGTTTTGATTTTTAAAAAAGTTCAATTTTTTATAGCAAATAAATGAGCGCGATCTATTTAAACTTTTTTTCGTTAAACTTAAAAAGTTTAAATCTCTTTAAAGTTGAAAAGAAAAAAAGTAGAAAAAATAAGAACTTTTATGCGCATGCGCAAATCCTCTCAACATTATAGAAAAAAATGGAAATGGTTCCATTTTTGCACTGTCTAATAAAAGCCACTGATGGTAAAAGCAGCTTATTGTTTTACCTCTACTACAATCTAGCCCAAATCTTCCCTATCGAGTTTTATCTCATTTAAAAGAAAAAAACATAAAAAATACAACAGCAAACAAACAAAAAACTAAATCGTGTTTTATATATTATTTTTTCTTGTAAACATATATAAATTTAAACTATGCAGTTTTTTGATAAATTTATTTTTCCAATCAGTGTAAACATTATCAAAGATAAACGTCAAAGATGTTACAAAAACGCAACACAAAAATAATTGTTTTTGTAACAATTTTCTTATTTGATATTATTCTTTATGTATTATAACAAGTAAAATTTATGTACAATAAGTCCAAACACGTATAAATTAGTAAAGTTATTTTAGTATTGTTTTAACTTATGATTTGGTAATTGACTTAAGCATGGCATACTGTGACGTCGATTTTTATGTCCAGGAACTTGTAAGTAGTCCATTCCGCCTAAATATCCTAAGGAACGAGTCTTCACAAGCTTTTCTTCCTCTAATTTTATCTCGTCGTCTCCTTTTGCTTTCTTTTTGTCATGCAGCACATTTATAGAAAAAAAATCAGATTGTCGTTTTAAAACGTTCTGAAAATTTTCAAATGATTTTGAAAGCATTTTATCAATTTGTAAGCTATGGTTTTTTTTACTCTTCGGCGTCGGAGGTTGAATCCATATTTCAGGAATTTCTTTTTCGTGTTGGTTAAAAATTCCACGTACATTTTTTAACTTTGTTCCGAATGCAGGCAAAAAGTTTTCAACGCAATTCAAAACTAGAAGCGAATCCTCATTCATTTTTCTTTATTTTGTTGTTGTTGTTGTTGTTGTTGTTATTATTAATGTTTTTTTTAGATATATAAAAATAATCAGATCATGGCACTCACATATATTTAGACTAAACTGCCACCTGCCAAAAAAGAGTTTTTAAATGTTTACACTAGGAAATCTATTGATAGTTTTACTGCTAAATGTTACCGTTGTTATTTGAGTTTTTAAAATGTGGTTTCCGTCATTGTTGATGTTTTTTTAATTATTTTTTTTTATTATAAAATTGTTAGTCAATTTTTCATTTATATATAACGGCTATAAATCACTCAAAGCGAATGACAAAAAACTTAAACTTTAGTAATATAAATATTTATATAACTTAATAAAAAAATTAAATTTCTTTCAATATAAAGCCGACATGTGTTGCTGATATGTTTCATAAAACAGTTGGAGATCGAAAGCACTTATGTGTTTGAAGGACCAATGAAACAGTTGGAGTTCAAAACTTATAAATAAGAAATAAACTAATTTTAGAAGAAATATTTTTAAATGTTTGAATTTTATGACATTTTGCTATTATCACTAAAATAAAAATTAATTAAATTTATAAAATGTATTTTGTTAATTAAATTTATTGCTATATATATATATATATATATATATATATATATATATATATATATATATATATATATATATATATATATATATATATATATATATATATATATATATTTTATAAAACCGAGAAAAAAAAGTAAAGGATGGCATTCGGTAAATTAAAAATACCATTCCTTCTAATCATTGTTATATATAGGGATTTGTAAAAAAGTGGCAGGATGATTTATACTTTATAAAAAGATGACGGGATGGCATCTCGCCGCATCCCGCTTCGAGCGTATGTATATTAGAATTGTAAAAGAGAGAAGTATATATGAACTTTTTTTTTTTAATTCTTTTCATATTATATTTTTATTAATAAGTATTTCATAAACCTAATAATTTATTATAATATTTATATATAATATAATATTTTATATTGAACTATTTTTTTATAATATTTTATTAGTCAAATTAACTTGTAACTTATGCAGAATAACAAAACTATAACTTGCTAAATTATTTACTACTACGAAAATATTTTTAAAGCACCATAACATACTCCTATGAATTTTTTTACACACACACACAAACACACACACACACACACACACACACACGCACACACACGCACACACACGCACGCACGCACACACATATATATCAAACAGTTGCTATGTTTATGGTTTCCTTAAGTTGAATGTTTATAAATAAATTTTCAACATAAAATAAAACTATAAATTTATGTTAAATTAATCAGTTTAAATTCTTCAACAAAAGAAAATTAGAATAAAGTGTTCAAAATGGTGTAGGAAAAGGTATATACATATATATATATATATATATATATATATATATATATATATATATATATATATATATATACATATATATATATATATATATATATATATATATATATATATATATATATATATATATATATATATATAAATTTATAGACTAATTTATGTTGAAAAATAAATTTTATTATAATATTCTAAATACAAAGCATTATGTAGATAAATATTAAAAGATATATAATTGCAAATGTTAAAGATAAAAAAACTCACTCTTTTACTCTTAATTTCAAAGAATAAACAATTTAAAAAAATGAAGATAATGATTCGGAAATAAAATGCAGAATGTTGAATATCAATATTTTTTACTGCACATGGCAATCAAATGACATCTGTTCATATATTAGGTTACAATCTATAAACAATTGGAAATATGCAGCGTTGTTTGTTTTTTATATACATTTTTTATCTTTTTGAAATTGTGCTAATTATAGTTTAAATTATTAATTTTTTTTATCTCTTTTTATTGAATGTTTAATTTTTCTTTTTATTGAATGTTTAATTTTTCTATGATATGCCGAATAAAGAAAATTTATTTATAATTTTCTTTAGATAAGTAAAAAAAATTTTTCACTCAGATTCATAATCAGCAATTTGTTGGTTTTTTTCATTCGCACATTTTACTAATTTGCTTTATTTCACACTTGACCCAAATAACTTGACTTGACTCAAATAATTTATGCAAATCATCGAATTAAACGAGACAACAACATTCCATTTAGTCTGCTCTTTTCAAATTTTTATGCTCATTTTTCGTTGCGTGAAGTAGCAATTTACAAGAACTAATTTAATATATTTTTTCTTTGTAATATTAGCGCCATAATAAAACAAAGCGTAAGTGCTTTTCTATTAATATAGTAATTAAGTAAATAAAAACCTTAATTTGTTTAGTCGCTCGATAAAGAATTTAAAGAATCTCAAATAAACAAACTGATGTTCTCTTCTTACTCTTTTTTTTTATTTTTTCAACTTTATTGTGTCTTGAGTTTAGCGCGTATTTTATATAATGCAAAATTTTTTCAAAGGCGTAACAAAAAACTAATCACGATAAAATCTTTAATTTTACGTTACACGACTATTTTCACCCAAGATGTTATTTGACGTCGATTAAATAATTGAAAACAAAAATATCCATACATTCTTCTTTGCTTTTGAACAATTAAACCTTTAAGTGGCCTTAATAATGCGGTCAGTATTTATTCCAGGTTTTAAACAGTATTCTTATTCATTCATTTTTTACTTCTTTCATTACTAAAGTATACAAGTTTGTATTTACTATAGTCTAAATTAAAACAAAAATAAACATGTTTAATACAAGTCTAGCGTATTTTTATGGAGAAAATATACACAAAACCACCTGCTCACCTGTTTTTTTTAAAGATCTCATCTTTGACATTATATAACATAAGTTTTTAAGTGAAACTAAATAAATGAAAACTTGTTTTTGTTTAATAAAACTACTTCTACTCTTACTTCAAACTATTTTAAATACTCCTACTTCAAACTATTTTAAATACTCCTACTTCAAATTATTTTAAATACTCCTACTTCAAACTATTTTAAATACTCCTACTTCAAACTATTTTAAATACTCCTACTTCAAATTATTTTAAATACTCCTACTTCAAACTATTTTAAATACTCCTACTTCAAACTATTTTAAATACTCCTACTTCAAATTATTTTAAATACTCCTACTTCAAATTATTTTAAATACTCCTACTTCAAACTATTTTAAATACTCCTACTTCAAACTATTTTAAATACTCCTACTTCAAATTATTTTAAATACTCCTACTTCAAACTATTTTAAATACTCCTACTTCAAACTATTTTAAATACTCCTACTTTAAATTATTTTAAATACTCCTACTTCAAACTATTTTAAATACTCCTACTTCAAACTATTTTAAATACTCCTACTTCAAACTATTTTAAATACTCCTACTTCAAATTATTTTAAATACTCCTACTTCAAACTATTTTAATTACTCCTACTTCAAACTATTTTAAATACTCCTACTTCAAATTATTTTAAATACTCCTACTTCAAACTATTTTAAATACTCCTACTTCAAACTATTTTAAATACTCCTACTTCAATTTATTTTAAATACTCCAACTTCAAGCTATTTTAAATACTCCTACTTCAATTTATTTTAAATACTCCTACTTCAAGCTATTTTAAATACTCCTACTTCAATTTATTTTGAATACTCCTACTTCAAGCTATTTTAAATACTCCTACTTCAATTTATTTTAAATACTCCTACTTCAAGCTATTTTAAATACTCCTTCTTTAAACTATTTTAAATACTCACACTTCAAATTATTTTAAATACTCCTACTTCAAACTATTTTTTCTCCTACTTTAAATTATTTTAAATTTTTGAAATTGGAGCGATACCTTTAAAAAATAAGCCTACCAGAATATCATTAACATCATTATCTATATTAGATAATATTATTACAAGTGACGTTTTTAACTTATCTTTAAAAAAAGGTATTATTAAAAGTGACGTCTCTGATCACTTTCCTATTTTTTTCTCCATAAACACAGACATCAAAAAAATTCTACATCAAAATAAACCTTTCATTAAACGTTTTTTTACGGAAGCGAATTGCATTGCTTTTAAGGAACAATTATCTTCACTTCATTGGAAACACATAGATTCTAATGATGCTAATTTAGCCTATAATTCGTTTTTAAAAACATTTTTTGAAATTTATGATATTAATTTTCCTCAACATAAAATACTAAAAAAATAAATAAAGATTTCACGTCACCATGGATAACAAAAGATCTCAGAAAAATTTCTAAAGTTAAGCAAAAGTTATATTTAAAGTATTTAAAAATGAGAACATTAGAAAGTAAGAAAATTTATAAGAATTACGCTAAAAAATTTGAAATCCAAAGGAAAAATTCAAAAAAAAAAGTTATAAGGGAAATTACAGGCAGTAAGAAATTGATAGCTAGCTCTCTACCTAGAGCTATTAAAATTGATAATAAAATATTTTATGATCCGAGCGTGGTAGCTAATAAAATGAATGAACTCTTTACTTCAGTTGGATCAAATTTAGCAAAGAAAATTTCTAATATAAATAAAATAATAAACAGATGTAGTTTTCCTTTAGTATCTTGTCTAAATTCTTTTGAATTGTCTTTTGATGAATTTGATAGAGCTTTTAAAATGCTCAAGCAAAATAAAGCAGTCGGTCCTGATGATATCAATGAAAACATTGTTATTTATTCCTATGATATCATAAAAAATATCCTTTTTAAAATATTTAAATGTTCAATTCAACAAGTAATTTTTCCTGATGAATTAAAAATAGCGAGAGTTTTACCAATATTTAAAGGTAGAGACTTACTTAATGTTAGTAATTACCGTTCAATATCTGTTCTCTCTGTTTTCTCAAAAACTATAGAGAGAATTCTTTATAATAAAATTTTGAATCATCTTTCTCAAAATAATATCCTATACAAAAATCAATAAGGATTTAAAAAAAATAACTCCACTGAACACGCTATACTTCAAATAACACAATATATTAGTGAATCATTTGAAAATTCCAAGTTTACTTTAGGCATTTTTATTGACTTGTCTAAAGCCGTCGATACGATTGATCATAAAATTTTATTTAAAAAACTTAAATATTATGGAATCTCTGGCAATGTTTTGAAGCTTTTTAAAAGTTATTTAAGCAATAGAAAGCAATTTGTTCACTATGACGAATCATCGAAATCAAAACTGTTAGATATAACATGTGGAGTTCCTCAAGGGTCTGTCCTAGGACCACTACTATTTCTCATATACATAAACAATCTCTATGAAGCATCTAATTTAATGACAATTATGTTTGCTGACGACACGAACTTTTTTTTATCTCATAGCAACATAGCGACACTATTTCAAAGTATGAACATAGAATTAATTAAAATTTCTGAATGGTTTAAATTAAATAAGCTTTCTCTTAATATTGAAAAAATAAAATGTTCTCTTTTTCATCCATGCTACAAATAGTATCTTCTACCGAGTGAGTTGCCTGCTCTTTCTATAGATGACATGCAAATTGAAAGAGTAATGGCTACAAATTTTTTAGGAGTTTTTATTAATGAAAATTTGACATGGAAAAAACACATTGAAAAGTTATCATCTAAAATCTCCAAAAGTATAGGAATACTGTTCAAAATAAGAAACATGCTAAATAGACATACTTTAGTTCAGTTATACCACTCTTTTATTCATTGCCATCTAAACTATGCTAATGCGGCTTGGGGAAGTGTTAGCAAAACTAATATAGAAATACTATATATCCAACAGAAACATGTTGCACGACTTAATAATTTTAAAAATCGTTTTTATCATGCTAACCTTCTTTTAAACGAAATGAATATTCTTATATATCAACTTAATATTTTTAATGTATTGTGTTTTATGTTTAAATGTAAAACACGCTCATCTCTAATTTCTTTTCACAATTTATATTCTTTAAAAGTTAAAAATAAATACAATTTGCGTAATGAAAATTTTATTCTTCAACCAGTTTTCAAAACTAATTTTGGTAAGTTTTGCATTTCATTTAGAGGAGCATTTTTATGGAACAAAGTATTATTAAAACTTTTTGATTTTTCTTAAGAATGGAGCTTTCTCTTATTTAAAAGAATGTTGAAAAAAATTCTTTTCTCAATTGAAAACATTCTTATATATTTTTAAGTTTGTTTTGTTTTATATTATTACTCTTAAGAAATCTTTTTATCGTAATTTATATATATGAAATCTTTTTTTTCTTACCTTATTTATATATATATATATATATATATATATATATATATATATATATATATATATATATATATATATATATATATTATATATATATATATATATATATATATATATATATATATATATATATATAAGTATATATATTTGTATGTTTTTATAGAATTAAATGTGTAAAAAATTATATTTTTATTTAAGTGTGAATATTTATATATGAATTATTAGAGGATTATTTTTTATTTAAAATCTGTTTAGGCGGTTCTTGATGACAAGATCTTATGATCTTCTGAGAGTATCCGCGTTCTTCTTATTTTAACGCTAACAAAGTTTGTAACTTTTACTAATACTCCTACGTCAAACTATTTTAAATAATCCTACTTCAAACTATTTTAAATACTCCTACTTTAAATTATTTTAAATAATCCTACTTCAAACTATTTTAAATAATCCTACTTTAAACTATTTTTAATAAAGTTAAAAATTAAGTCTCTAATTTGGACACGGTTATATATCAAAAGAGCTAGAACTGTTTTAAATTCATAAATTTCCTTAAAAAATGTTTGCTTTCACTCAGAGTTATAATGTTCTCCACATAATAAGAAAAAAAAAAAATGATGCTGATAGTAATAGTTAATTTCCTTGAGGAATTTTGTATTATCTAAATGTCTTTGCAACTGTTAAAATAATTCCAGCACCGAGCAAAGTCCTCACTTAAAATAGCATTTAAGAACTTGAGATCTCATAGATCTTGAAATTAAAGCTTAAGTTAGGACTTCATAATATATCGCACTTTTATTAAATTAAATTAAATAGCATAAAATTTTGAAAGATATATTACATTTTTAATACATTTAAAAGCTTGCATGTTGTCCAAAGTAAGAATTTTGGTGTTTTTCTTTTTAACAATTGAATCAATTATCTTGCAGGCCAGATATTTTACGTAATTCTTGATTATTTAAACTAATAACCGACTGATGGCAATTTCTTGAAAACCACTAAGAGTTAAAAAAGATTAAAAATGCCTTAAATAAAATAGAATAAAAATAAAACTACAAAGAAAGATTAAAAATGCCTTAAATAAAATAGAATAAAAATAAAACTACAAAGAGTTAAAAAAGATTAAAAATGCCTTAAATAAAATAGAATAAAAATAAAACTACAAAGAGTTAAGAAAGATTAAAAATGCCTTAAATAAAATAGGCCAAAATAAAATATACAAAAAGTCAATGACCATGTCACTTTTAACAACATTTAAATATTTTATCTCTCATAAATTTTGCATTTATACTGAATAACAATAAAAATAAAATTACTTTTTTTAGAAACTGAGTGAAATTTAAGAGTAAATTAGTATAATTTAAAAAAATCATTCGGCTTTTAAAAGTCATTATCATATAAAGTTCACAAACTGCTCGAAACAAAAGTAGAATTGGAGGGGAGCGGGTAAACATTTGAGGGGTGTACATTTTTTCGTAATAGAAGTTCTCAAGTATTGTGTGGTGTCGTACATACGACACCACACAATCGACTGATGGGCCAAAACGATACAAGACCAAGCCGGCACCTAGCACTGGGTCACTGTTTTTGTCAGCGCTGGGCCAGGAGTTTGCCAATATTAAAATGTTACATTGGATGGCATCATATTTATCTTTCTATTTATTATTTAGTGTTTCAAACAGTGTTGTAATTTCAGTTTAAATATTTGTATGGTATTGCTTCCGCATTTTATTATCTCATCTGATATTGTTATTTTTACTGAATCTTGCGTAATGTCGTATTGATCACCTGATATAGTCTTTCGATCTATGTTCTACATTCATTAATCTGTTTTGTGCACTCGACAATAACTTGTAATTTATTGTTTATAAGTATATTATATAAATTATATAATATACTATATAATATATTAATTAATATATTATTTAGTTTATATACTAAATATTAGTTAATAATATTAAGTATATAGACAGATAAATCTTCCTCACCCCCCCCCCCAATCTCTCTTTTTATCCATTTAACAACAATACCTTGCCTCTTGGTCAAAGCCGCTCTAATACGGTAGAAAGGGGAGGCGCAACAAAACGATTCTCTCCCAGACCTCCTAAACTTTTAATAAATGTAATAAAATATAAATAAAATGAATTCAAAATGAAGAGATTTAACGTTTAACTTCAATTAGAAAAGAATTTATTTTTGAAATAAAGGAAAAGAGAAAAAACAAAAAAAAATTAAATTAAATATTTTAAATATTTAAGTATACAAGCTAATAATTTAAAATTTATCAAATATATATATACAACACCAATAATTTATCTTAATAATTATATAATTTATATCAAATATATATATACAAGCTAATAATTTAAAATTTATCAAATATATATATATATATATACATATATATATATATATATATATATATATATATATATATATATATATATATATATATATATATATATATATATATATATATATATATATATATAAGCACTTCGAAATTCACTTCCTCAATTATGTGTTAATTTTCAAACACTTTTCTATAGGTGAATTTCCACTCATCCGTTTTTCTACGGGAAAGGGAAAGGGAACGGAAAAATAATCACGTGAGCATGCGCAGTTTTCTTTCGGACAAATAAAAACGTACTTCTTGATTGACAAAAAATGTAACCTTCAAACCTTTCACTCGTCCGAATATGGTGGTTACAAGAAAGTGGCCACTTCAAGATTGGTGTCAACTAGTAGCTGGGAATTTTTTTATAAATCATATAAATATATATATATATATATACATATATATATATATATATATATATATATATATATATATATATATATATATATATATATATATATATATATATATATACTTTATGTCCTTGAGAATCCAACCACTCATAATTATCACGAGTAATTACTTTAAAATACAAAATGCGAGTGCTGCCAACACACTAATTAATTAAAAAATGCGTGAGTTATTGCGTATTTTTTTACCTGCATAAAAATGTTTTATATATTCTATATACATTAAAGTTGTGTGTTATTCAGTCATTATGATCTTAAAGTTAATGCTGGGGCATTATTTGCTTTTTCTTGTCCCCGGGCCTGTTTATTTAACTGATTTAAACATCAAAAACTGTTACATAAAGTTGAATGCAGAATTTTCTAAACAGAACCCAACCTCACTAGCAAATCTATAAAAAGCCGTAATGAAAAAGTGATGTCATAAAATATAGCCCGTATCATGTAGTTCTTGAGTTGCTTCAATGCTGCAAAATATGGAGGTTGTTCTAAAAGTTCGAGGAGCTAATACAAAGTGCTTAAACATATTTTATACTTTAATTTATTCTTTATAAACTATTCTTTTTAAACTTTAATTTATTCTTTTATGTTCATGCATGTGTTGTTTTTTGGATCAAAACGCTTGCTAGTTATAAATGCGTAAACTATATAGCATATTGAGTGACAGGTTTTTTCAAATAACGTTAGTAAGATGCGTTTATTTTATAACCGTAAAAAAAACTAAGAAATATAAAACTAAAAGATATATATATATATATATATATATATATATATATATATATATATATATATATATATATATATTTTTTTTTTTTTTTTCCTTTTTTTTTTATGTTATATATATATTACTCATATAAATAGTTAACCATAGTCTTATGAAATAAATTAAACCTTAAAGATTAAAATAAAAATAGAAAAAATGGATAAAAGATTTTCAAACTAAAAAAAAAAAAAAAAAACACTTAAATAAAACAACAAAGAAAAGAGATTATAAAAAATTAACAAATAAGAAGTAAAAAAAGAATAAACAATTAAAAAAATAATAAAAAGAAAATATAGAAGACAAAAGAACATAGAAGAAAAGTATATAAGAAAAAATTTGTTAACAGTTACACTTAATTTTATTAACATTTAATTAGTAATGATTAGTAATTTAAAGTGCCATTATATCATCATCCGCAGGATTATTTAATGTTTCAGATTGGACACTTTCACACATTGTGCAAACTCCAAACTTAATTATGTTCATACCAATGCCAAATAAAGAGGTCTTTCAAAAGTTTGGGATGGCGGAGGCTTGGGAACAAAAAGCCCTAAAAGTTTACCCCCTCCTAAACGTGAGGAGGAGCTTATGCAGTAAAATTTTCAACTTTACTATCTTAAACTAAACTTAAATTTATTGACAAATTTTAAATTTGGTAAAAAAATATATTTAATTACAATAGTTATAAAATTACTTTTAAAAAAAAATA
This sequence comes from Hydra vulgaris, assembly GCF_022113875.1. Classification (NCBI taxonomy): domain Eukaryota; kingdom Metazoa; phylum Cnidaria; class Hydrozoa; order Anthoathecata; family Hydridae; genus Hydra; species Hydra vulgaris. Next base: position 5,740,118 of record NC_061168.1, read on the forward strand.
CGGGGGTTTTACAATTACCCATTTAAGTTTTTTAATATTATCTGTAATTAAATAAAATATTATCCGTAGTTAATAATTACAAAATAATTCATTTATCACTAAATGTTTTTATTATATTATATTTTTTCTTATTATATAAATCAACAATAAATTTATTTGCTGTTGAATTTTTTTTATACTTTTATATAATAATGTTTAATTTTTTACTTTTATTTTAAGATTCCAACTAAGTACCAAAGCAAGTTTTGCAATTGTACTTAATGTTATTTAGTCTCATAAGTTCATCACTTTCCCTATAGTATTTGGAATTTTATTATCGTTGCGTTTATATACCGACACTCTTTATTAAACCTTGAGGAATTCAATTTCTAATTCATTTCATTCTTATTCATAAAAAGGAATTTTTTTTAAGAATAGAAATGACTTTGGTTTAAATCATCGTTCGATAAAATATAGTCTTAAGTCTAGCACAAACTAATGCATAGAATAATAAAATAATTTATCTCTTTATCTTAAATCACTTAACTCTATGGAGTGATTTATTATTATTATGGAGTTATGTGACTTTTTACTATTATAGAGTTAAGTGATTTATTATTATTATTATTGCTATTATTATTATTATTATGGAGTTAAGTGATTTATTATTATTATGGAGTTAAGTGATTTAAAATAAAGAGATATATTGGTTCCATGATTTAATACATTAGCTTGTGATACATTTATGACTTTGTGAATGACTTACATTTAACAAACAATGATTTCGAATAGATGTGTAGAATATCACAAGATTTAAAAACATAAATATTAAAAAAATACTGTTTTTAGAATGCCGGACTCTTCAGGATTATTATTATTATTATTTCAACTATTATTTTTATAATTATATGTGGTGTAAATATTGCTGAAATATTAATTCTTATTACTATCGTTGCTACTATTCTTAATATTAGTATTATTATGGTTATTGTAATTAATATAACTTCTATTGTTATTTTTAGCTCTAATTGTATTATTGTTATTATTTTAATTGTCTTTGTTAATTTAGCTTTAACATTATTATATAATTGATTTTATTATCCAATTGGTGTTTACGTTAGAATATTACTACTAGAAAAATGGTTTTAACTAGTATAAATTAAAAAAGCTATTAAACCCGTCAACAAACACATAAGAAATTACAGTAAGTATTTTCGTTACAACATATATATATATATATATATATATATATATATATATATATATATATATATATATATATATATATATATATATATATATATATATATATATATATATATATATATATATATATATATATATATATATATATATATATATGTATGTATATATATATATACATACATATATATATATATATAAATATATATATATATATATATATATATATATATATATATATATATATATATATATATATATATATATATATATATATATATATATATATATATCGTCTTGTTAGCAAAAAATGTGGAACATCGTAAGGAAGACCGAGGCAAGTTTCCTTTGCTTTTGGTCAGCAATTGCTAAACAATTGCTGACCAATTACTGAGTTAAAGCAGTTGCTTTTATTCACCTGACTTATGGTATTCATTATTTTGAAAAGTATATAAATGACTTTCTTGTATTTTAAGTGACTTTAAGCTTTTCTAAGATTTTTTATTGTAAATTTGGCATTATTAGATTGCCTATGGCTGAAAATATATTTGCTAGGTTAAATAGAGTAGCGCTTGACACCCAATGGCAATAATATTAATGCTGTAGCAATTTCAGGAAAGAGGTTGCCGCAGTAATTTAGAAATCTAGAAGGCGATGTTTTAGTTGTGGACAAAGCAACATGTCACGTTAAAATATTCAATAAATTTATACAATAAAATAGTTAAGATAAAAATCGTTATGTAATAAAAAAATATAACAAAATATACAGGTGAATAAATATAACAAAATATAAAAAATTAAAACAACAACATAAAAAAAGAACGCGGAGACATGCAGAAGACCTTCAGGTCTTATTACTAAGAACCGCTCTTAAATATTAAGTACATTAAATTAACATAAAATATAAAATTAAAAAAAAAAAAAAAAAAAAACATGCCGTAGTAAAAAAAACCATGCCGTAGTTTTGTCGAGATCTTGAGGTTCCTCTTTGGATTCTAAATCCTTGACGGATCCAAATATTTTAAAACATTTTAAATTATTGTGCTAAATTATTGTAAAAAAAAAAATTGATTTAAAACTACCGTAATGCATTAAAAGTACCAAAATGCATCAGTAGTGCGAAAAACAAAGTTAGCATATTTTCCTAAGATCTTGAACTATTGATAATTTGCTTTGTTTATAAAAAGTTTATATTTTTTCAGACAGTATTTTTAATTTTCTTTTAGAGTCTGGTTTTAAAAAAATATCTAGAATTGAAATTTTTGAATAGTTTTAATTTCAGTAAGATAACTTTTGTGTGGCATATCGAGGCAACAAGTTTTTATATAATTGACTACTACTACTACTACCATTTTCTTAGCAGTTTAATGATTTTATTTTTAATCTAAAATATTATTTTTATTATTTAGAAAAGCAATATTACTAATGAATAAAATTTGATTTTTAATCGTTTTTATACTAAACAACAATGGTAAGAAGAAAGATCAATCATCCAATATGGGATAAAATGCAGTTTTAGTTGTGAATAAAAAGGAACTTAGAATTTGAAAAGCTGCTGACACATATGGCATATTTAAATTGGCTCTACATTGGCATATTGCTAATAAGCCAGCTCATCAAAAATATGACCAAATAGGTTCAGGATATTTTTTGTGTGATTTATGTAATCCATAATATTTTTTACCTAAGTTTAAATTTAGTAGTAATTACCAATTTAGTAATATATACTTTGCCCTACATAATATATGCTTTGCCGAACATAAATTTTATAACAATTTTTTAAGTTTGGGCGTGTAATTTGCATAGGTATGTTACTTTTTAAGATTTTAATGTGTGAACATGTTTAAATGATAAAATGCCTTCACTTTTATCACTTCTAAAGGTTTACAATTAAAGAATAATTGTTGCTTTTAACTGTCCCGCCTTGCCCCACCAATTTGCAAAATGTGGAGATTTGGCTATTTTAGAGTTCGGTTGCTTTTGTTGTCATAGCTTATTTTTAGAAATTTTTTGTTTGGTTTTTTCGTTTTCTTATATTAATAAATTTTTGGAAACTTATAAAAAGCAGTATTAATTAAAATTAGTTTATCCGCAACTAGCATTTGTTTCTTAAGTATCCCTAAATGCACTTTTTTACCCTATAAATTGTAATTGAATTTTAAAATTGTTAATTGAAATTTATTTTAAGGTTTAATTTGTAATTATTAAAAAAAAAAAAAATTATTAATTTTTATTTTAAATGCAAAAAAAGAAATTTTTTTCGCATGATTTTATTGTTATACAAAGTCCTAAGTTGATTACAATGATAAACTGGAGAGCGATAAAATGAGATCCAGGTTCGAAACGAGTTCTGGGTATATTTTCGCGTCACGGTAAGGAAGGAGGCTTGAACTTCCTAGTTAAACGCACTTCCACGGTGCTCTCTGAGACGACCGTTAGGTCTTCTTGGGGCACCTAAATAACAAAAAAAAAAATTATTTGTAGAGCTAAAATAGAATATTTTGATTTTGGCTGTTACAGAATAAATCAGTTGTGGTATTTTACTTAGTTTATTTTTACTTAATCTAATTTAAATTAACAGACACGTCAATACTATATTTTTCTGACTTTATTTAGTTGAGTAAAAATTTCAGATTTATTATTTACATCAACATTATTGCATGCTTTACATCCAACTAAAATAAGTGTAAACGTTTATCTTTATATTGAATTATTGAAATTTGATTTTAAAGAATTTATAAACAATTTTGTTTATTTATCAACATATGTAAACTAAATTTTTTTACTTGCATATAACAAAAAGACTTTTGGCATCAGGTGTCGTGGTATAAGTTATTTTTTTATATCAGTACCATCTGGTGCCAAAAGTCTTTTTGTTATCATATTTTTGCTCTTTTTTAATCATATCCCTGTAAAACAGATTTGTAAATTATTGATAAAATATTATGGTATAATAAAGGCAAGTATATCATTTTTTTATTAAATATGTTTTCTTAAAGGTCCTTAGTGTAGCAAGTGATTAAGATAAAGGGGCTATTCAAATAAAACGTGACTGTCTTAAGGAAAAAGGGGTAGGGGTATTAAGAAGTGTAACTATCTATCAAATGGGACAGAGGTTTGGTTAGCTACAGTTTGACGTGACAAAAAAAAATGTATTTAAAAATATATTATAGAGTATTTAGCTTAAATTGCAAACTCAAAGATAAATTTTTTTAAATAATGTCGCGTTACATGCTAAAGGTAAGGGGTTGATAAAAAATACACGTTTTATTTATTTGAGGGTTGGTACCCAAAAACCCAAACCCAAACCCAATAACCCATCTTCTTTAAGTTTAATCACGTAATCTAAAGTTACGTTATATAAAGTTGTTTAAAAATGTTCTATTGATATTAAAACAAGGAGTTTAGTGCGTCAAAAATGATAATTTTATTTTACATGGAGCAGTAATATTTAAACTTTAAAACAAAATTTAAAACAAAGTCATCTTACAATTTAGTCATCAGCAGTTGTGCATCTTGATCTTAAATATCTGTATATATATACAAGCGTTTCAGCTTTTTCTCTTTCTAAACGATTCCAAATTTTGCTCGAAATAATGCGAAATGATGATCTTTCAATAGATCCACTACCAGCTGGACAAGTGCGCAACTACCGTAAAAATCTTGCAAAATTTCTAAACAATTTGGAAAAAATTAGATTCCTTCATTTCTATAACTTTCTGCCTATTTGTTGCTGATGTTGTGTTTTATACAAAATCATTGGATAAATATTTTAGGAAACAATTAGCATCTTTTAGTTTAATTGCATGAGAGCCTGGTATAAACTAAGGATTCTATTACATGCATTCAAAAATTTTACATCTGTTTTTATTTCAATTCTATTACATGCATTTTTTTTGTAACTTGCAAATCCAGTTCAAATTTAATAAAAATTTGTTACAAAATAACAATCTTGCTACATATTATCTGACAGGTTTGACTTCTATGATGCTGCTTATGTAAATAGCCTTGACTCTAAAACTGATATATCGCTAAATATGAAGTATTTAGCGATATATCAGTTTTAGAGTCAAGGCTATTTACGGAATCATTAGCGGTTTCCTTTTTCATTTATCCAGATGAACCTTAACTCTATTTATTTTTTTAATTCTCATTGCAATAGTTACCTATTACTCTATTTGGTTGATCATTTAATACGGTCACTTCATTCCACTAACTAGCCTTACTTCTTCCCTATGAATGATACTTTTTTATGTTTAAGAACTCTATTTATATTTTAAATAAAATAAAACTTTCAAATGATTTCCAAAAAGCTTTATTTTAGAAAAAAATGCAATCTGATTATTAAGCTGTTGTATGAGATAATAAAGCTGTAAATAATGTAAAATAGCTTTAAAATAAATTAAAATTAATTAAACCTTGTTACTAGTAATTTGTATCAAACTTTAAAAAAGACCAAAAAAACCTGTTAGGTTTGGTTTTTGTTCAAAAACCCCGATTTTGGCAACCTTGGTTTAAACAGTCCTAAATGACTTTAAAATACCTACTTATTTTACATACTGACGATACTTTTAACAATTTGCTATTGTTTAAAAGATTAAAAGCTTTTTTCTCGCTAAAACTTATGTGTTGACTCGAATTGAAAAAGAAATATAAACCTGTATATTTGTTTATTTGGTTTAAATGATTTATATTTTGTTAAACCAATAAATGTTACTTAAAAATAAATCTCGAATCAATACCTGTAAAATAAATATAGTGATAAAATAATGTCATTTGAAAACTTCATATTTTTATGTGAAATTTTGAAAAATTGTTTTGAATAATATTATTGAGGGATCGTCCTTAAATTACGTCACGCATTTTTTGACAGATTTTCACCTCCCCCCTCCCCCTCGTCACAAAATCGTAACACTTAAGAAGCAAGTTTTGTATGAGTCGCCACAAAACTACCAACCCCTTCCCCCGTCCCCCTTATAGCGTGACGTAATTTATGGACGACCCCTGACAACAAGCAATTCATTTTACATCAAAAAAAAGACATTTTCAAATTAACGGATATTTAATTAAAATGCTCCTTATGTTAATTAACCGGCAGCTGATTTGCTAGAACACCATAGAGTTAAAACAGAAGTATACGTTTATCTACAGAAAATAGCCGACAGCTGAATTTACCGTTGTTTAACGGAAAAAACCCATTAAATTTTAACGAAAATATCTTTTTGTGGCGAATTTTCGTTTACGCGCTATAGGTTTTTCCGTAAAATTACGGAACTTTGTGACAAATCTAGCTGTTCCTAAATAAACAAAAAAAAGTTTAATAACGTAGATTTTCATTAATTAATTTAAAGATAAATTTTTTTTAAGCAATCTATACGTTTTTCAAAATTATGCATATATATGAGATGTAATACTTTTTACATTTTTAGCTATCTGAAATATTACACAGTGTTTGATGTTGTTATTCGTTTTGTTTGAATTATTCATAACGCAAAAATATATTTGGCTTTTTTTATTAACAACCTTTTCATTTTGATGTGGTGGTTACTTTAGTAACAATTATGATTATTATTGTTAAATTTTTTTTTTAATTATTTCAAATGCTACAATTTTGCTACAATACCAAAATGTATAATACAATATTGCTACAATACTAAAATGTATAAATAAATATTTACATGGCCGGGATAAAAAAAAGACAACAGTAGTCTTATCACTATGCCAGAACTATGCCAAGACTAAGCTAAGATCCAGTAGTAAAAATATTCTAAAAGATCCTGCAATGCGAACGATTTTAGAGCAGATGCAGGAGAATCCTCAAGCAGCTCAAGAGTAAGTTTCTTCAATTTTTTGTATTTTTGTTAATTTTTTGTTGTAATATTGAAACATTTTTTGATGTTCTTAAATTAATATTATTCGTGAAACTTAGCAGCCGTGGCGAAGTGGTAGTGCACTTGCCTCAGAAACAAAGGATCCGTGGTTCAAACCCCACCTCTGGGCAAGTTTTGTGACATCGGTTAGGAAGGAGGCGTGAGCTTCCAATTAAATGCTCATCCGCGGTGCTCTGTGATAAGACCGTAAGGGCTTCTTGGTGCACCTAAATTAAATTAATAAAAAAAATATGCCAATTCTATTTTAAACTATCCAATTCAAATTTACGTAAAAGTTTGTGAAAAGTTTGATTTAGTAAAGATAAAAATTGTTTGTTTTTGTTGTTGCAAAAATACTTTTAAGATGAAATCTAAAGCAACTATTTGTAGATGTGACAAAATATAATCAAAGTCGTCCAGCAGGGAATTAGTCAAACACTTCAATGACCCTATCATCTCTCAAATAGTTAGCAAAAATCATTTGAGTATATTTTTTTAATAAGTATATGTAAATGTCACACCTGAAAACTTTTAAATTTATTTAGAGTTTTTTATACCTAATTTGAAAAAAAATGGTGAAAAGTAAATAAATTTAAAGCTAGACATGAAAACTACAATAAAGAATGTTAGACAGCACATCTTTTTAATCAAAAATATATTAATTCAACAAATAAGAAAAAACAAGACCCTCATCAAAGGAATATACTGAATTGAGCAACAGAAGTAAACGACGAATAACTATGATATAGTATTAAGAAGTAGTATGGCAAAGTTAACCCTAAAAGATTTTATTGAAAAATTTTTATTTGCCGGAAAAAAACAGCATATTATAATATTCAATACTATATCATAGTTATTCTTCTTAATACTATATCATAGTTATTCTTCTTAATACTATATCATAGTTATTCTTCTTATCATACTATATCATAGTTATTCTTCTTAATACTATATCATAGTTATTCTTCTTAATACTATATTATAGTTATTCTTCTTATCATACTATATCATAGTTATTCTTCTTAATACTATATCATAGTTATTCTTAATAGACATATAAAAAATCAAACTAACGTATTTCAAATTTTAAACAGATTAAATGTTGAAATGTTGCGAGGTGATAAAACGTTTTGGCATTTCATTAACTGTAATCACACAAAAAATTCATATCATATGATGCACATTTGACAGAATCTGCTAAGTTTCCATTCTTCAGGATTATCAAAAAAAATGAAACAACCAAAAGTCAACCAAAAGATTCAACGACTATTACTAGTTAAAGTAAATGTTCTCATGAGGAACGCAGCCAAAAGATTAATTAATTTGAACCAAGCAACTATTTTGAAACCTTTGGTTGAATACAATAAAGGTTATGAAAATTTAATATTATTAAGTTCTTGGGAACTAAATGAAGCTAATAACAGTAGCGACAACACCATTGCAGTTAACACTTTACAATAACACAAAAAATATTATGTGGCAGTTAAATTTTAATTGCAGTTAACACTTTATAATAACAAAAATAATGTTACTCCTCCAATTATAAGTTCATTTTCTTTAAGTACAAGATCTAAGTAAAACGTTTAGACGAATATATCTTTTATTTTTAGATCATGCACTTGAAGGTAATGAATATATAATTTGATCTGATTAATCTAATCATCATTTTCATAACTGCTTATTTATACAAGCAATTTTGAAAATAATGGTGACACATCAGATGATGACAACAATAGTGATAAATTTTATTTAAACTTTAATGAAGCATTAGAAGTTGATTATGATCAGAATAAAGAAATAAAGAAAAATTTTTTCCTTAAAAATTATCTATTTGGTCTTTAAAGAAACTTAAAGAAGGAAGCGGAGGGAGTGCACAAATAAACTTATTGAATGTAAATTCTTCTGAAGTATGAGTGCTTGTACTCTTTTCTAAAAATTTGGGTTTTATAAAAATTTCTATTTTATTGACATAGTGAACGGCTAAAGTCAAATCGCGACGTTAGAATTATCTTGTTCTAAGTCCATGTATTTGCAAACTGAGAAAATCGATGTCAAAGTTTGAGTTTGTTTGCTGCTAAATTAAAAATATTATTTGAAAACTAAAGTTTTTCTTTAGATTTAAGATTGTTCCGTTGTTAATTTTTTACTAATGTCGTTACTAATGTAAAAAATTGTAAAATATATTTAGTTATTGTAATATTAAACGGCAAAAATAAAAAAGAAATAAAAATAAAAAAAAAAAAAATAAAAAAATTTTTAATTAAAAAAAATTTAATCAAATAATGCTAACGCCCATATTTTCCCACCCACTTTTGGAGATAAAACAAAATAACTTTGATTTTTTGTAAAATACAAAAATGTTATTTTGTTACATCTTATATATTAAATATATTAACTACATTTTTCAACAAAGACATATTGAAAATCGATGAAACTTTGTTCTAGGATTTTTTTTGTTGTTGTTGTAGTCATTTTTCTTGCGCAGTGCTGTTGTTAGGCACCCCCATACCCCTAAATTAGGGTTGGTTGGGACCCAGCAAATCTATGGAAACTTTTTTTAAAATAAAATAAGTTTTTTTTTCTAACATCTAAAAATGGAAGTTTTTAATATCATTTTGGGGCCCTATTATATACTTTGGGAGGGCCTCCAACCCATTAGCTACTTCAATGTTCTTACAAGTTTATTAGATACCTGTTCGCTCCGGCTGTGAACAAGACTAAAATGTCTAAATTAAAACAGAACACTTCGCTACATAATAAAAAAAGGGTAATGAAAAAGGATGAAAAATATTTATTAAAAAATAGCTTTTTTAAAGTTTTCCATCAATTATTTGAGATCTAATAACAAACAACATACAAGATAAACTTGATTTTATTTTTCTTATACCTGTGATTCCATTACAACTGTTTATTAAAAACTATTATAAATAACAAGCTTAACAAGGAATTTTAACAAGATTTCAAAATAATATAAACTTTATGTTTTATATATCAATACTAAAATAAAAATAACAGAGAGAGTCATATATAAAAAAAAGTTCACTTTATCAATGCTTTGTAAAACGCAATATCAACAGCAGGCATGTATGAATACATGGAAATAATATCATTTGCTTTTTCAGCAGATAAAGGCTGATAAGGAACACGTAAGCAAGCTGCCATTAGTATATTTATCTTTAATGGTTTGGCAATAATGTTTGATGTTGCTCGCTTGATAGACTTATTAACACGTTCTTGTGAATAATTATCGGAAAACAAGGTTTTAAAAAAAACATGGTATGGCAGTCCATTTCGATAACAAGATTTTTAACTATTTTATAAGGCATTAACTTATAACTTGACAACCCAGCAACAATTGAAAAATTCTTCACATCAACTAATTGCATTTGGTAAACAGAGAATGGTTTTTTACGGTTTACATTTTTAATAGCTCTTTCTAGTCCGAGTGGACTGAATATTTCTGCAGCAGAGAGAACTTTTTCAATTTGACTATGAATGCTATCACATTCTTGAATGCTAGAGTGACCTGGCTCGCAGAACTTCTGCTCAATGACTTTTATTTGTGGGTATCGTATAATAAATTCACGTAAAGCTGCTGACATGAAACTATTGCGGTTTTCACTTGAATCGAGCCAACGTATGAACTTATTTATATCAAGGTCATCCATGATTTTTAAAAGCAGACATGTTACAGCACTGGCAAGATCATTTCCTCCACGACCAGCCATAGCTTCATGCCAAAGGATGCAATAACCTTTCTTGTTAAGTGAACAATGACCAGTTAAGTTATAATTTGAAAGTTTCTGTTTGTAAAAAAGTTACCAACATTAGCTCGAGGCAAACTTGAAACATTTTCAAGATCAATACAAATAATTGCTGTTTTAGGATCAACATTTTGACAATCTTTTTCACATTCAGTTTTTTTATCATTCTGTGCTTATTAAAACTTTCTGTCTGCTCATTGCTTGCATTAACAATGTTGCAATATTCATAGCATGTATCACATAAATCTTTCTTTGGTTTTTGAAATTTTATGTTGAACTCGTGATTGAAGATATAATGATACATATGTTCTTTTACTGGTGTATAGCCATTTTCATCACAATATACTTTAAAAAGATCATACAGTTTACCTATATTGAGTGATCCTTCCATATATTCTTTATGCGTCTTTTTCCTGCAGTAATGAGCCTCAATTCTTGGAAAAGGTTTATATGATCTCGTACAACTTTTTTAGATTCTTGTGGTAAGCTTTTTTCACATGTCTTCCACATTTTGATTGCATAGGTTTTCCAGTAGTTAAGCATTTATTAAATTTGTGAAAGTAAAAAATTCTTTGGCTACTAATACTCAATGTTAAAAGAAGTAGGATTTACAAACTCTATATTGTGTATTAGAAACAAAGAAGCTATAATATTAAGACATTTTTCTTTTATAACTTTCACCAGCAGCTGTTCGTCAGCGTTTTTTCTCCAGATTTTCGGTAGTTTTTGAATAGAAATGTTTTTTACCGTCATCATCTAAGATCCAAAAGTTATCAAATATAACTTGACGCTCGATCTCACTTATATTAGTAGAGCATTTGAATTTACAATTACTGCAACTTTTTAGCGTTACGATAGATCTTTCTGGCACCCTTTCTGTGTACCCTTCAAATTTCTATAAGTTTTACCCAACTGACGTTGCATTTTTGTTATATTTTGTTTCCAAGTACTTGTGTCAGCTTTGCGTTTCCAAGATACTTCACTATGGTGTGACCTACGAGAAGGTGTAATACCAAGCGGCTCTAAAGAATAAAAAACTCCATTACCTTTTTTTTATTTGTTTATGCAGGATGCATAAATAATTTATTATTTTGTTTTTTATGCATCCTGGATAATCAAAACAAGGACGTATTAATAGATGGACGTTTAACGTATTGTTTAAACGCCAAGATATCCGTGCCATTTATTGTTACAAATAACAATACCAAAACAATAGAGAACTATTTTTAACTTGAAAATATTTTTACTTGATTTTACGTCAAAATAACGATAGTAAGAAATAACCTTTTTATTATATGATCTATAAACTCAAGCGAAATCTTTACATGGAAAAAAAAAGTTAATCACAGAAAAATATTAAAACAAAATTGTGAGGCAAAATTTCCGACAAAAATGAGAAATTTAAATACTTTAAATAATAGTGAAAACTAAGTGTAGGGAATAGACACCACAAGTAATTTATAGTTCGATCTATATATGATCTACAGTTTTACCTACAACATCTAGAAAATTCGTTTCACTTTGCAGTATTCATTCTTGCAAACTAAATATCACTTTTTTACAAAAATATGATTTTTGACATCTAAGTTTTATTAATAATAAGTTCTTATTAAAAAGCGCTCGCGTATCAAATTTTGACATTTTAAAACAGATGAGCTATTTCTGATTAATTAAAATGCTTTAATTTTTAAAAAAAGTTACAGTTTTGTAGGTAATTGCACTTTTCAAAAAAAGTAGTTAGAAAAGTGAAATTATCGGAAAAACGTCGGTTTACTTTTATAAATTATTCAGAAAAATCACGCTAAAATTTATAGCTCGCTTAGGTTTTTGTTTACTTGCGGCGCCTCAAATCTCTAACAATGGGTTAAACGTCCATCTATTAATACGTCCTTGGTTTAACGAACAAAATCATTAAAGCCGAGTAACTATATTTTAGTAACATCTAAATTAAACGCAATTTTCTTTTGAAATCCAATAATGTCAGAATTTAATTCATTACTCAAAAAACGAAAAGGTTTTATTTATTCTGGTGTCGTTTATGAAGCCCCCCTCCCATCCCCGTTAAAAAAAACTTGTCAATTGGGCTCAAAATCTTTAAAATATCGCGGCTTCTTTCCTCCACCCCCTTCGATTGGGGGTTGCGGGGAGGCCTAGCCACAACTCCGTCCGGCTCCAAATCCTTTGGAACCTTTTGAATTTTAAATAGAATGTCTTTTTACAATTTTATTTCTGGTATTCACCATAGTTTAGAGCAGAGCACCTTAAACTTTTTTTAATTATAACCCCAAAACCTTCTAACCCCGCGATTAGAAGTTTTTTCGCGAGATAAATATAAAATAAAAATATTAAGTATTTTGTGATTATTAATTTAGTAACAATATATTGTTACTAAATTAATAATCACAAAATACTTATGTGGATACAAAACACATAGTGGAGGGTGAGGGGAGGGGAGAAAGAGAAGTTCATTTTTGCACTCCCTCCGCTTCCTTGTATAACTATATATTTTTTCGTATGTACGTGTATTAATATACATACATACGAAATAATAAATATAGTTATACAAGGAAGCGGAGGGAGTGCAAAAATGAACTTCTCTTTCTCCCCTCCCCTCACCCTCCACCCCACCTTCCTTACTTTTTCTTTAAATTTTTTTGAGGGCCTGCTATTTTATTTATATGTATTTTTTAGTTTAAGGTAAAGATAAAAAATAAAATCTTTTGCAATGAATTTCCAGAATGAATATTATTAACAAATTGTTAAGGAATCAAATGACCTAAAAGTAAAACTCAATAATTACAACAAAGACAACGAGAATCTAAAATGCACCGAAATTATTCAAGATAAATTAGCAAAATTATAAGATAGGAGTAGACGAAACAATCTTCGTTTTAAAGGCTTTGACAAAAGAGAAGAAGAACTATCGTGAAGAAAAAGAACTATCGTGGTAAAGTTTTTTAAACATAAAGGTAGAGAAATCGTATTAAATGAATATAAAAAAAGATTATAACAATCGCACAATCGAAAAAAAAAATGATTTCTATTTATAAAAGCAAAAAAACTTTGAGCTGAGGGTAAGTTATATATACACAAGTAAGTTATAAATGCAAATATGATAAAGTTATATATACAAAACTTGTAACGCGCGCCTCAGAAGTATAAGAAATTCTTTTAAATCTTATTTAGCACACAAAAAATGATAACAACAAAAAATATAAAATGGATGACTATGAATCACTTATTTTCAACTTTAGAAACTAATAAATTGGATCTGATGAAAACTTAGACGTAGATATTAATTATTTTAATGACTTAAAAATAGATTGTTTTTATCATTATGTTAGTGAGTTAAAAGAATTTCTTTCTAAAAATGGCGATGAAAACAAAAAAAATCAGAATTGTCTACATAAATATAAGAAGTATGAACAAAAATTTTGAAAATCTTCGACATTTTATAGAAGAAACTAAAAACTATTTTGATATCATTTGTTTAACGGAAACTTGGTGTTCACAAAATGAGCTTAATAATAAATCTAATTTCCATTGTCCTAGTTTTGAAACAATTTTATAAGAAAGACTTTATTATTAAATAAAAGCGGTGGAATTCTGATTAACGTAAAACAAAACATTGCGCATAACCTTAGGAAGGATTTATGCGTTTCTGATGGCGATAAAGAATTTGTTACAATTGAAATTTTAAACAATAAAAGCGAAAAGTTAAAAAGCAAAAGCATTCTACTAAGTTGTTCTTGTAGACCACCTGGTGGTGCGTCAGAAAATTTAAGCTTATACTTAAAGTACAACATTTTTCATAAAGGTAAAAAAGAAAAAAAAAACTTTGTAATTAGCGATTTAAATCTGGATTGCTAACGATAGAGCAAAAAAAATAAAACTTTTTTTTGATGAAATATTCGTATAAGGAGCAATACCGCGTATCAACCAGCGTACTCGAATAACAGAAAACTCAACCACCCTGATAGACAACATTTTAACAACAGATATATATGACAATGGTAGCAGGAAAAAATCCCCTTAGTAAAAATTGCCCCAGAACCTCCCCCCCCCCCAAATAATTCCCGTGAAAAAATCCCCCTGAGAAAAAATCGCCCTGGAAAAAATCCCCTCGAGAAAAAATTAGCGGAAAAATAAAATGAAAAATACTCAATTGTTATGACATGGGTAAGAACGAAGTTATCTTTTGAGATACTTTGCTCAACTATCCTTTGTTTGAGAGGTTTAAGAACACCGTGGACTAAAAAAAATGATTTTGAAATCGGTGTTGATTTTAAGATGGATGCTCTAGAAGCAAGAATCTGAGTTCTTATAAATTTATATTATAGCATTTTGTTTTACTTGTATGTTTTTTGATAAGAAAATATATCAGTAGAAACCAGGTAACGATACCAGGTCATGAACGCGAAAAAATCCCTCAGGAAAAAATCCCTAGGAGAAAAAATACCCCCGGAAAATATCCCACCTTCCCTCAAAAAAAAAATTTTTTTACATAAAAATTATCAATTAAATAGTTATATTTATTTATTTTAAATAGTTTTATAAAATACATCATTTTTCATCAAAGTTTAAAGTTATGCACTATTCCTCGGTTGTCGACAAAAATAATATTTCTCAATTGTCGGTAAATATATTATCGCTATTCCTCGGTTGTCAGTAAAAATAATAATAAAAAAACTGCTACACCGACTGATAAATAGGCTGAATTGCATCGGAGTGCTGCTACTTTGACTATCTTATAGCTTTACTCGAAACGGAGTGCTGCTACATCGACTGACAAATAGCCTGACTCGCAACGGAGTGCTGCTACATCGACTGACAAATAGCCTGACTCGCAACGGAGTGCTGCTACATTGACTGAGGATTTGGGTTGGGCAGGCATTCTATCAAATAATTAAAAATTATATATATTTTCATATTGTTTTCGTCTAGTTTTACTTATTTTTTCTTAAATAATTTTTTCGCTTAAAAGTCCTTAAAATATACAGCTAAATTAACTACGATGGTTCGCAAAAAAATTCAGATTTTACCAGTTCGAAGTTCGTCAGGGTTAGGCTTAGAGTTTCACATTCGCTACCTTCGAGGAATAGCGCATAACTTGACATTTTCATGAAAAATGAAGTATTTTTTATAAATATAAAATAAATAAAGAAATATATAAGTGCATCTTGTTAATTTTTATGTAAAAATTTTTTTTTTTTTTTTTGGGGGGGGGGGGGATATTTTCCGTGGGGATGTTTTGTCGGGTGGATTTTTCCTAAGCATTATTAATAAGGCGTTAAGGGATGAAACCAGCTCACCGCACCAACAACAACCTCTTACTCAAAGGACTGGTAAAGACACTGGAGTCAAGAGAGAAATTATTGCTGGGGTTTCAGAAGATTTGCCAGAAACACACTCGAATATTGAACAAATCTGGTCACTGATTAATGCAAATGGAGTTAAACTAATTTTGGCTTGTGATATGAAAATTGCAAATATAATTTGTAGTCATCAAAATCATTCAAGTACGCACCCTTGCACCTGGTGTGACGTCAAATCCAATTGTCTTGCCAAATCTGGAAATTTGCAAACACTGGGCTCAATTAATTCAATTAATTCAACCCTCAATTAATTCAACCCTTTTCAATCTGGCGGGGTTGTTGCTAATGTAAAGCTGTTTGGCAATGTCATTCGAAAGCCAATAATCTACGGGCCTGTCAATGTTCTGATTTTAGAAATCATTCCACCAATGGAGTTGCATTTCCTCTTAGACGTTGTCAACCATCTTTTCAAGATCTTTAAAACTGCTTGGATAGATGCTCTTAAGTAGCCAGCCGCCCTCCACATTTAACTGAGCCCGTATCACGGAGACTAGTTTTAGGGAAATTAATGCAAGAAGCTTCTTAAAAATGTGGATATGCTGCAACAACTTGCTGAGAAAAACATGATTCCCAATATTGTGTGCATAATTGAGGCATTCAAAAGCTTCAATTTAGTTGTCAAGGCTTGGTTTGGATCCATCCTTCAGCCGGATTTCGCTGAAAAAATTGAAAATTTTAAAAAGTATTACCTAATGATAACTGGTGCAAGGTAACACCCAAAATTCACGCCGTCTTTTACTACATCAAAGATTTCATTAGTCACAAAGGATCCCCCTTTGGGCCTTATAGTGAACAAATTGTTGAAACTTCTCATCAAGGTTTTTGTCAATATTGGTCGAGGTATAAGCAAAATAGTAATCATCCAAAGTACAAAGAAAGATTGTTGCGCTGCATAATTGATCTAAACAGTAAGCATCTTTAAAGAACATCATTTGAGTTATTAGAAATTAGGCTGCTGAAATTTATATTTTACGGCGCATAATGAATATTTTCACCATCTTTAAAAGTAAGTAGAATTCGTATTAAAAGTGTACATGTAATTAATGTAAAAAATAAAAAATGTAATTAGATATTTGATGGTAATACAATGTAAAAAATAGGGTTCAAATAGTTTTCACTTCATTTTAAAAGTAAACGTATTTAAGAAGGATGTATTTTAGCTTTTTTTTTTTGGCAGCAGTTTATACCTTAGGAAATGTTGGTATTTTCAAGCGAACCATAAAGGGCCGTCAACGCCGGGGAGGCTCAGGTGTCATGTCTTTCTCTACTTTTTTTTGCGAGGACCTTTTGTTTTAGAAATATAAGTAATTGTTTTAGAAATTATGGATTTTATTTCAGAAATTGAGGGGTTGACGCCCTCCACTTTGAAGGTCGTGTCGATTTTCTCATATTCGAAAAGACATACAACTACCTGATTTTAAATAATTTACTATATAAGAATCAATTCGGTTTTAAAAAAAATAGTTCAACTGAACAAGTCATTATTGAGTTTACACGTGAATTCTCAAATTCTTTTGCTTAATCAAAATATACACTTGGTGTTTTTGTCGATTTATCAAAGGCTTTTGATACAGTCAATCATGATATCTTACTTAAAAAACTTGAGTTCTACGGAATAACTGTTAAAATGATCAAATGGCATAAAAGCTACTTGTCAAATAGACAGCAATTCGTCTACACGGAGAAGAATTGCTTCCTATTGATCTTTAAAATAAAACATGAATTGAAATAAAATATGGTGTTCCACAGGGTTCTCTCCTAGGTCCACTTTTTTTTATTAGTATACGTCAACTTGTATAATATTTTATGTTTTAGGTTTTGCTGTATGAATAACCCTTTGTTTCATATTTTTAAAGATCTATTTACCTATTAAGTAAAGAATAAATATAGTTTACGAAAAAATAACTATTTAAAAAAACCCTTTTGTCAAAGTTTAATCCTTTTTGTATAGATTATCGAGTACCTTATATCTGGAATAAAATTGTACAGCCTAATTTAGATTCATCTTTCTCTTTTTCTGTTTTTAAAAACAAGTTAAAGAATATTATTTTTTCAACGGATAATATATTGAAATATTTTTGAGACTGTTTCTTATTTCAAATGTTTTGGATTCTTATTTTGTTATAAACTGCCAGTATAATTTTATATTATATTTGTATTGTAATTTTTATATGGTTCTGGCGACAAGATCGATATGATATTCTTCCAAATTCCAAGTTTATATGTTTATATTACATGTAAATCACGACACGTAAATAATGTAAACTGAAAAAGAAAAAAAAAAAAAAAAATACAAGTTCATGCATTTAAATACTTTATATAAAAATCTAGCGACCCCAATAATTCGTTTAACAACCCAATTTGGGGTTGCGAGCCATAGTTTAAGAATTTATTATTATTCCTTTGTTGGAATCATTCTCCCATAAATAAAACAGCAGCATTTTTTTTTTTTTTTTTTTTTTTGTTATGTGGTTTGAGTTTTTTTTCGCTTTTTGTTGTTTGTGTTTCTTTTTATATTGCTTCTTAATTAATGCGTGATGTCTGAAAAATAATAAAGAATCCGATAAATATTTTTACAAGAATCTTATCATTCCTAGCATAGTTTGGAACTGCATTGCATTTTTTTGGTATATTAATTATTAAAGGTGTCAGACTTTTATTTTTATAATTAATTTTTGTAGCGTTGGTTGAATGGTCACTTATGTTTAAATAAAAATGAAAAGATTTTCATTGTCATTTACAAACAGATTTTCATTATTCGCAAAATCATACCTAGACGCCGTTTACATTTAAATCTCAGTAAAGTAAAAAATATTTGGAAAATAACATAACTAAAAAAAGTGAATTTTATTTCATTTTATTGCTTTTTACATTATCACTTAAACTTAAATCCTTTTTTTTTCAGCAAAGCTGTCTATAACATCTTCATAGCTTATAGTTTTTTCTATTTTATGTTCAAATAAAGGAAGTAATATATCATTAACCCGATTCTGTTCTTTAGTCAAACGTAAATAACTTTTTATTAACTTTATTTTTTTTTGCTGAAACAAATTTCACATATTGACAATGAAATGGTAAAAAGAGACAAACACATATTTAAGGAAGTATATGTTGAAGCTCTTTTTTTATATATTTTTTAGGAGTTTATGGTTTATCAAATATAATTTTATCAAATAACACATTGTATACTTTGTAAAACTATTCTGACTTCATTTCTTAAGTAGTTAGCGCAAATGTTTTATATTTTGTTTTAGGTGCCCCAAGAAGTCCTAACGGTCTTGTTACAGACACAGCAGAGGATCATTGAACTGGAAAGTTCACTCTGAAACAACACATAGGGCTGTAAATCCTGGCTCATGTTTGTGAACGGCTCGGTGATCCGCTCAACAAGAGCTCGTTCATGTTCGGCTCGAATGGTAAACGACCCGGGTTTCAACAAAAAATTAGCCTCGTTTATTAAACGAGCCGAGCTTGAACATCATAGGCTCGTTCATATAGGCTCGATTAAAGCTCAAATATATATATATATATATATATATATGTATATATATAAATATATATATATATATATATATATATATATATATATATATATATATATATATATATATATATATATATATATATATATATATATATATATATATATATATATATATATATATATATATCGCGACGTTAGAATTATTTTGTTCTATCTCCACATTTTTTTGTTTTGAGATAAAACGATTTAAAAAATAAAAACTTTAGGAGACGGCATATAAAAAGATTTTTATTACTTATGTTTTCTCCAAAACTTTTTTGATTTTAGCTTAGGTTTTAATATAGTAGAAAAACAATATTTTTAGGTACATGACACAATTAATAACTCATTTTTTTCAAAAAGTGGAGATAGAACAAAATAATTCTAACCTCGCGATATGTATATATATATATATATATATATATATATATATATATATATATATATATATATATATATATATATATATATATATATATATATATATATATATATATATATATATATATATACACACATATATATATATACACACACACATATATATATATATATATATATATATATATATATATATATATATATATATATATATATATATATACGTATATATATATATATATATATATATATATATATATATATATATATATATATATATATATATATATATATATATATATATATATATATATATTTATTTCTTATTTTTATATTATAATAATATTTTCAACTATTAGATTTGTGGGATCTTATTTCATTATGTTGTTTATTTGCATGTTTAATAGACTGTAGGATTGTTTATGTTGTTTGTTGATTTGGACTTGCATTATTTACAGACGAGCCTTTAACGAACAATTTTTTTTTATTAAACAAGCTTTAAACTAACAGGTTACAATAATTATTTCGAGTTTTAAACCACTCGAGCTCGAGCAACATGTAAAGCGAGCCGAGCCCAAACAATACTAATCCTTAACGAGCCGAGCTCGAACAAAGAATCTCATGTTCGAAACGAGCTCGAGCCGAGCCTGAACACTCTTAATATGTAAACGAGCCGAGCCGAGCCCTGGCAAGCTTGGCTCGTTCGGCTCGATTTACAGGAATAACAACACAGCACGGAAATTTCAGCTTGAGTTTTTAATTACTTATCACTTGGCTCTTTGATTTCTGGTAAACAAATGATTAGTGAAAAATGTTAAATATTTTTTCGATATTTACTTGAAAATTACTGATATCTGATAAAAGCCTATCTAATGAAGTTTATAAAAACATTAACTCTAAACATTCTTTTAGGATATTGGAACGGCTGTTTATCTGAAATAACGTTTATTAAATTCTAGTAATAAGCCATTCCAAGAACCTTTTATCTTTTGAATTTCTAAAGCCAACTGTTAAAATTGAACTTTTACGAAGTTTTTTGCTCTGTAGATTTTTGTTTTGATTATCGATTGAAAAACTTTGTTACAGATTGTTGTTAACAATGTAAATTCAAAAAAATGTAATCATGCAGTTAGACCAACGGCTTCCATACGACTTTCTGCTTGCAAATATGTTTCATTTTGAATAAGAACAATTAAATCAAAATAAATTTTTTATTAAATTAAATAAAATAAACTAAATATTTTTTTGCTCATGTACGAACAGCATCAATTTTGGCATCAAGTTGTTGATATGAAGTGAATTGAACAATAAGTAGTTGATATGAAGTGAATTGAACAATAAGGATTTTCGTTTTGTATTTTCCAGCGAGATGAAAAAAACAAACAAGAAAAAACAAAAAACATTTGTAAAGCATTTCAATATTTTCAAAAAACCATTTTTTTTTTTTGGGATCGTTTTGATTGCGTCCACTTTTTATTTATTTCAATCTATACGCCATTGTGTTTTTTTGTTGTTTTTTTATATTTATTTTTTTAATATATTTCGCTGTTCGTATAAAAATTAATAACAAAATTAAAAACAATGAAACTTTTACGTTACACAAAATATATATATAAAGCAGAAAAAGGCTTAAAAAATACGAATGACTGGTGTCACCACAATCTCTTCATAAAACCCCTTTATTAATAACATTTAAAGCCCACGCGGCTTTAATAAGTTTACATTAAAATATTTTTTTTTAAAAATACTACATGAAGAATATTTGCTAAAAACTCATATATGCAAACATACACAAATATACATACAAACTTACATATATGTCAGAAATTAAGGCGTAGCATTTTCATTTGTCGTTTAAAAGAAAAAGTGCTTTTCAAATTTTTTAAACTGTTATTTTTCAATTGGTAATATAGTTACGGGCCTTGGCTAGTATTTAAAAAATTTGACACTTGTTATTTTAATCTGCTCAAGTGATAGTTAAGGTTAGGGTTGCTAGACGTCCAGCAAAAGGAGGACATGTCTTCCTTTTTTATCCTTTGTCCTCTGTCCGGCAGGCGAAGCTGAAAACGTCAAAAATGTCCGGCTTTTTATGTTTTAATTTTTTCATTTATTTTCTTTATTTTTTTAGGTACTTATGTATTCTTAAAACTGTATAAAAAATTCTTTAAAGCTTTAAAAAGTATTTTATTACGTATTCTTAAAACTGTAAAAACTTTTAAAAGTTTTTTTTGACCTATAACTTTTTTTTTAAGTAGAACTTGACGTTTTAATTTAAAATTTAATTTAATCAAAACGTCAATTTTTACTTTTAATTCTGTGCGTTTCGCTTTTCCAACCGTACTGCAATGTTCATTATGTCCTAATGTCCACTGATTCATTAGTCAAACAGGTAGACAAACAAAAATCTTAGCAATAAAAGTTAGAAAATAATTTCATTTTATTTAAAACTGTTTCATTCCATTCAAAACTGCTTCATTTCATTCAAAACTGTTTCATTCCATTTAAAAAAACAAATCATTCCATTCAAAAATTTTTTATTCTATTTAAAACTGTTCTTAAACTGTAAAATTTTTGGAGTTCTTTTATTGTTTTATAGAACAGAAAAGTAATTAAAAAGTTTTAAAAAAGTACTGATCTATTCTATTTTAATTGAAACGTTTTTAACTCAGCATATTTTGCATGTTTTTGCTCACGTTTTTATAGCAACAACAGCACATATATTAAATTGCGACTTTTTTTATAAAAATGACTTCCATTTCTACTAAGAGAAAATGCAAATTCTCAACTACTATGAAAACAAAGTATTCTTGTTTTGCTGAAGGGCGCAACGAGAATGAGGCGAAGTGTACGATTTGTGATAGTTACTTGTCCGTCGCTAACAAAGGAGCAACTGACTTAGATCGCCATGTTAGCAGCAAAAAACATAAAAACCTAATCAAAGTGTCAGCGTCATCGAATAAGTTGACGTCTTTTTTTCAACCTAAAAACTCAAAGATATTGCAAAAAGCCCACGCAGCTGAAGCAACTTTAGCATTTCATACAGTTTGCCATCATCAGTCTTACAACTAGATGGCCTGCACAGTTGGTTTAGTGCACACGTTATTTGAAGATTCGGAAATTGCAAAAAATACCTAAAACAAAAACTGAGGCGATCATAAACCATGTAATTGGCTCCCACAGTGTTGATCAACTGATGAAATCATTAGATAGCATATCATGTTTCGGTCTTTCCACAGATGCTAGCAACCACGGTTTACAGAAAATATTTCTGATTGTTATTCAATACTTTGACTGGAAGGCAGGTGGTATACAAACTAAAATTCTCACTTTAGATAACACACCAAATAAAACCTCTGAAAGTACATCTCAATATATTTTGAAAACACTCCGAAAATACGAATTGTTGTCTAAGTGTGTTGCTTTTGCTGGACACAATGCTATTGTAAATGGAATTTACATTAGCATTGTGTCCAGCAATAATGTAAATATAATTGGAGGCATTTATAGAAAAGTAGGCAAAAATGTGTTCTCGTATTAGAAAAAAGCATTAAAAAAACTGTTGGTAGATGTTGGATGTTCTGCCCACGTTTTGCATAACTGCATTCAGCATGGTACAGATTTAATAAAGATTGATGTTGAAACTGTTGTCCTGAAAATATTTAATTTTTTTCTATATACACAGTTAGAATAGAATCTTTAAAAGATTTATTCGACATCAGATATTTTGACATTAGTTATCACCAACTACTCTATCACTCTAAAACTAGATGGTTAAGTTTGTTTCCTGCTATTGAAAGATTTGAGGATCTTTTGGTATGCATTTTATACCTGAAAGAAAAAGGTATCATTTTGGATGATGTACAATTGTTTGACCAATACTGTAATCTGAAATCATTCGTGCAAAAATGAGGATTTTTATGAAATGCCCTTGCACGAACAGTGGGTTTTATTTTTTAAAGCCTGTCCAAATGTGAGTTGCTTTTCAGAGATGCTTAACATATGTGAAGTATTCTTTTATATCCCAGGACACAACGAAAATGTTGAAAGAGTATTCTCGTTGATAAATGCTCAATGGACAAAAAAACGAACAGACTTTTAGTTAATTCTGAAAAAGTCATCGTTCTCACAAAGTATAATTTAAAGAACTTTACCTGTGAACAGTTTCATAAATATATGATTGCTAACGAAAATCTTTTGCGTAGAGTTGACTCCTCCGAGAAATATGTTATTTGACAAATATCTTATTCTAAATAATATAATATTTTAAGATTCCGTATTCCTGAACGTTGCATTCTTTTTTTTTAAAGTTTTAATAACAATTGCAATTTTGAGAAAGTTACCTGAGTTTGCAACAACTTGATTAAAGAAATGCTTATAAAAAAAGCTATTAGCGCCCAAAAATCTTAAAAACCTTCCGTTATTAGATATTACTAAAATGAAGTATGTCCTTCTTTGTTCTCCTTTTGGTTTTTCTATGTCCTCCTTGGGGCGACCACACATCTGGCAACTCTAGTTATGGTTGGTATTTGACCGAATTTCGTATTTTTGTGAAAAAGCTAAGCAGCCATGATAAATTTTTGTTAAAAAGACGAGCAGCAGTGGTGCAGTGGTTTGGATTTTGGCTCAGAACCCAGAAGTCCGAGATTCGACGCCAGGTCTAGCCCAACAAGCGACATAGGTACGGAAGGAGGCGTGAACTTTCAGTGACATGCTCTCCCGTGGTATAAAAATATAATAAAATACTTTTGTCAGCAAGTCATTCTTATATTTATACATAAGTATCATTATTTGATGCAAATTAAGCTTTGATATATCTAGGATAATAATGTATTTCATTACAGGGGAAGAGTTTTCTAATCTCTTTAAATAGTTAACTGCTTTACATGCATGGTTTTGTAGGCTCTGTAGTCTTATTAGTTTAGTTGTTAATGTTAACTTATTAAATAAAAACTATTGGTTAAAGCTTTTTAGTTCAGTGTTTATTGCTTCGAACAATATTTTTCATCGGAGTTGTTGTAGAATAAATTTTTATCGTCTGCGTACATACGATATTTTATGAGATGTTTGAGAAATTTATAATGTAATATAAGATTTTATGAGATTTTCATGAGACGATATTTTATGAAGCTTTACTTATATCAATAATATATATTAAAAATAATGAAGGTCCCAAGATTTATCCCTGTGGGACTCCCCTTACAATATCAACAGCTCGTGACTCCTCCAGAACAATAAACTGTTTTATATTAAAAAGATAACTTTTAACCCATTTTTATATTAGGCCTTTAATGCCGTAGTTCTTTAACTTTGAAAGTAAAATTTCAATTTAAATAGAATTGTTGTTACCCGTATCGCAATTTATGCCAGTTTGCACTTATGCCAGTTTTTACAAAATCTTATTTTATAAAAATATAATTTTTTTTTTAATTTTCCCTGCTGTCTTTTAATATTATCTCATTATTTTTCCCTGCCCCGGGCCATCCCGAAAAGATTTTAAAGGAGGGTTTGCCGTGTCTGTTTTTTGCCGATTAAAGCCAAAAAATTTTTTTTTGCCCACTAACTTACCTTAAAAAAAAAAAGGTCCTCTTTTTCCGACATTTGCCGAGTACCAACTATAAATCCAATTTTGCCGACTCTAGTGTCCAATATTCATCACTAATAAAATTTGTCTTTGTTTTAAAACATCTCTCTGTTTAAATAATGGCTCTTTAAACCATACCAGTTTGAATTCATTGTATAGATTATTTTAATAAGAGTTTTATGGGTGCATATATCTGGTCACGTTTAACTTCCTTCCCCTCGGAGCGGCCCTGGGTAAGACCAGTAGCATTAATTATATATAAAAAAGCGCTTAGTCAGTTCAAGAAAATTGAATGATTTGCATAGAAAGTTACAATACAACTTTCTTTGCAATACATTTTTGTTTTGGTTTTTTTGAACTTCCCATAAATGGTTTCAGGTAATAACTAAAATATTATGCTGAAAACATACAAAGATTCCTCAACGTTTGTTAAAAAAGTTTTTAGCTTTTTTCTTCTGTAAAGCACAAGCTTTGCTAAAACTTTTTTTATGTCTAAGTTGGATTCTAATTAAATTGTTGTTACCTGTATTGCAATTTATGATAATCTCTAAATATTATTACAAATTCATTAATTCTCTAACGAAGTATTTAAAATTAAAAAAAAAAATAAATCTAAAACTACAATCTTTCTACAATAACTGTAAAAACATTGCACAACAGTTGTACAACAACTGTAGAAACATTGCAGAAATGGTTGCACAATCCTGTAGAAATATCGCACAACAGTTGCACAAAGCTGTAAAAACATCACGCAACAGTTGCACAACAAAATTTTAAAATGAATAACTAAAAATGAATTTTTTCAACAGTTATTGTACAACTAACTATACAATTCAAGACCTATGTGCAAAAACAATATAACTGAATTTTTCGTCAATTTTAAGATTTGAACGGAGTTGATTAGAAAATGCTCTAACAGTTGATGCAAAAATAATTTAGATTAAAGCACTCCTTATGCCATTTAACTATAATCATAAGAAATAGATTGTTTGGCCACTTACGGTATTGCTTTGATTAACTCTTTGTTAGCAATTTTTCAGTGTCCAGTCCGCCGCAGAGTGCACAAAATTTATTTCCTTCGAATGTTTTTCTATGAACTGCTTGTTTTAATTGCATCTTCTTCATCTAATTCTTTAAATGCCTGGTGCTAATTGTTCTATTTTTTGATGCAGTACTTCTAAGAGGTATAAAGGAGTTTCAATATTTAAAATTCCTGCATCTAACTATAGTTTTAATACTTCTTAGAGAAAAAATCTAATTGCCATTATTCTTAAAGATCGTATTCAAGATATAAATTTAAAGTCTTTAATACTTCTTGGAGAAAAATCTAATTACTATTATTCTTAAAGATCGTATTCAAGATATAAATTTAAAGTCTTTAATACTTCTTGGAGAAAAATCTAATTGCCATTATTCTTAAAGATCGTATTCAAGATATAAATTTAAAGTCTTTAATACTTCTTGGAGAAAAATCTAATTGCTATTATTCTTAAAGATCGTATTCAAGATATAAATTTAAAGTCTTTAATACTTCTTGGAGAAAAATCTAATAGCCATTATTCTTAAAGATCGTATTCAAGATATAAATTTAAAGGCTCAAATAGAAAGTAAGAGTCTGTTTATTTGTAAAAAAACATTATCTTCAAGAAATGATACTTCATAACGATAACAGAAAGTCACTAAAACCTGGATGACTACTGACTATGTGCCAACCAAAAAAAGTTTTAGGTCATCAATACCTACCTAGAGCGACGAATCTTACAAATCTTAATAAGATTTCCTAATAAGATTTTTAGTAAGATTAGTAAGACGTGCAAGAAAACTATTAAGATATTATTAAGATTTGAAAGTTTTCGTGCCGTTTCTTATTAAATTTTGTAAGAAATGTAAGATTTTAATATGATTGAAAAGATTTATCCTATTTTTTAGTAAGATTTTAAGTTATAAAACGAGTTCTTAATAAGATTTGTAAGATCTTATAAGATTATTTTGTATTTATTCCAATTCTACTAAATTCCAAGCATATTTTCGCGTAGAGAATGCTAATAAATAAAACAATTAAGTACTTTAAATAATTTTTTCTTGAAACAAATTCATAATTAAAAAAGCAACAGTACTCATGTTAATAGTATAAATAATACTTATAATATATTATACAACAAGTCACTTATGCAATACTATTCTATACTGCATAGACACTTTAAATGAGAAAATTGTTTTTTAAAACCTTAAAAAGAGAAAGTATTACCGACGAACTATAATAATACTCATAAAAACTTTTAACTAAACTTTTTTCAGGTGCTTACAGTTCAAAACACAAATAACGAAAGTCAACTTTTTAATAAGTGATAAAACAAAGCAATATTAAACTGTGCACAGTTTAACTGTTCAAATATTTCTGTTTTAAATCAAGTTCCATCTCACTGATATTGTTTACAGCTGTGTCAACAGCCTATTCACTAAAGCGTTTTACAATTGCGTGTGACCACTAAAGCGTTTTACAATTGCGTTGTGTTTACATAAAATTGTTTAGGGTAACTTTATCTGTTTTTATATTTTTGGATCGACTTAGTAAAACTTTAAACTTTCTGTACCAAGAGATTTTGTGACCAAAATAATATTGTTTTATGACAATTTGTTACCAACAATGATTCTTAGATCAACACCCTACTGAATCTATAGTTTAAAGAAAAAAAATTATTATTATTTTTATTTAACTGTTATCAATTTTAAAGTTAATTTAAAAAAATAAATAAAAGAAGTCATTACTCAAGACGTAACACTATAACAACAATATAACAATTACCACTAAAGATTGAGACTCTTTTCATTGTTGAAAACAGAAAAAAGACAGTTTCACATATTTGTGCACTCAGTGGCACTAATTAATGTATATCCATCCTTTTCATTGTACACTGGTGTTTAAATTTACTACAAAAAAAAGTTTTATGCACAACTGAGATGTTTGAATATGATTATGTACAGAAATCAACTAACAGTCATTTACAACATATATGTAGCTAAATTCATCAAACACAAAATGCTATTTTTATTAAAATTAAAAACATGAACTAAAGCGCAAGCGTATTGGTGAGACGCCAATGATTCTATGCCATTTCTTTGGTCAATTAGCTCCTGATCATTACTAATAGCATAATCAAGATTCTGCCATGTGCTAGATGGCAGAGTCTCTGCTGATGTATAGGTACATTTTATACATGCATTTAACATACTTTATTACCCTCGGATACATAGATTTAACCTAATTAATAGTATATATATATATATATATATATATATATATATATATATATATATATATATATATATATATATATATATATATATATATATTTATATATTTATATATATATATATATATATATATATATATATGTATGTATATATATATATATATATATATATATATATATATATATATATTTATATATATATATATATATATATATATATATGTATGTATATATATATATATATATATATATATATATATATATATATATATATATATATATATATATATATATATATATATATATATATATATATATATATGTGTGTGTATATTATTTATGAAAGATTAGTCTAAACATCATCTACATTATTTTAAAATAAAAATTAAATTTATTTGAAATATAAATAAATAAAAAGAAAATCAATTATAACTTTAAAAATAGAAAGATATTGATTATTGATTAGGATACATAGTTTATCCGTTTAAATGCAATTACTTTTTTGAAAAGGTAAATATAATCTTAGACTAGATATATTACTTGACAGTGAAAAAAACTCTCTCAATTCATCTCCGACAACACTCAAAAAATTGGCGCAAAATAAACAACCGAAAGAGATTATATAAAAATTTAATTTGAATTTAATCAAATCTTAGCAAGATCTTAATAAGATTTGTTGTTTTTTTCTCGCATTTATTTCTTATTAGGATCTTAGCAAGATCTTAGCAAGATCTTAGCCAGATCTTTATAAGATTTATAGTTTTTCCCGTCTTTTATTTCTTAATAAGATCTTAATAAGATTTTAATAAGTTATTCAAAAAAATAATTCTGACAAATCTTAATAAGATACAATAAGTTCTTACTAATTTATGTAAAATAAGAAATATCTTGCAGATCTTAGTAAGATTTGCAAGATTCGTCGCTCTGGGTATACAAAAGGAAACTTGCATCTTCAATCGTTGCTAAAAGAGATTTTAAATAGTATTATTACTTTTAAACTTATATATAAATCATACAAAAAGTTCCTAAATCGTATTAGCAAATTAAAGATTTGTGACTGGACAGTGAGTGTGACTCCTGATGTGGCAGAAGTTAAACTTTATGATTCAATCCACTTATGTCCTTGATATGAAATATATGTTGATGATAGTCTTGCTTTTACCATTCGTGTATATTCTTGGCTTATTCCAGATGATCATTTAATATATAAAAAATATAAAAAACCAATACGACATATTTCAACTTCAAATCTTATTTCTATTGATACTTAACTTAGCCTGTGTTGTGGAATATTTTCATCTAAGAATGAGTATCCTTTAAATCAGACGTAGTATTTTTGATCTGAGTCATGTATTATGTTTATTGTGTTATGCTGTTCTTAATGCAAAAGCATTGAAAAAAAGAAGAAATCATAAGTTTGTAGAAAATGTTGCCAATGCTTCGATCCCTGCTAAAAAAATGCACCAATTAAAATTATATCTTCAGATTGTCTGAAGCTTACATTATAGAGTGTTCGTTTGGAAAATAAAGAACTAAAAAAAGAATTAGCTTTGATGAAGCAGGAGATTGAAAATTCATCACTCGCTATAAGTAAAGGTATTCAAAGTGATTTAGTTAAAACAATGGCAGGAGCTGATAAAAGCAAGATCTCTCCATTTAAGAGCCTGTTTTGGGAAGAGCAGCAAAAATATTTAAAAAGCTCAAAGCAAGGTATTCGCTGTCATCCAGCAATAATACGTTACTGTTTGGGATTAACTTCAAAATCATACTGCTAATGAAGCAGTACGATTAAACGAGAAAAATAATTCTGGTTTCTTTGTTTTACCAAGTCGTAGGCAATTGCGTGGCTATAAAATTATGTAAAGCCAAAGTTAGGATTTAATAAAAATTTAATCAAAGAATCAAAAGAAAAAGTTGAATATTGTTCAGCTCAAGAAAAGTTTATTGTTCTAGTTCTTGATGAAATGAAAATTCAAAAAAATCTTGTATGGGACAGACATTCTTGAGTATTAATTGATTCTGTTGATTTGGGCAATCCTGTTGTTAATTTTGCAACATTACAACAGGCAGACAAACCTGCTTCGCATGTATTAGTTTTCTTAATAAGAAGTATTGTAAATCCTTTCAAATACAGTTTTGCAAACTTTACTACTACAAATTTTACATCAGTGAAATTATTTTCTCTATTTCGGAAAGCTGTAAGCATTTTAGAAATCTTAGTTGGTTTAAAAGTAGTAGCAGTTACTTGTGATGGAGCATCATCGATTTAATTAAAACAGCAGAGAACAGCCTTTCTCATTCTGGAACTGGTAAAAGCAATCGTTTTATGTGGAATCAGGGTCAACATATTTTATCGTCTCATATAATTGATTTGTTATATGAGACCATAAAAAGCTAACCGTTGAGCACATCAAAATAACTCTATTTTCAGCTATGAATGTTCGTTTAGCTGCACAAGTTTTAAGTAATTCATGTAGTACTGCATTAGAAATCTATGCACCATCTGATACTGCTAGAACTGCACAGTTTTGCAAATATTATAATGATTTTTTTGATTGCTTAAATGTTCGTAATACAAATGATTGTATGTTAAAACGCAACTCATTTTTGAAACAATTTTCTGATACTAAGGATGTTTGATTTACATGGCTAAAAGATAATTTTTTAAAATACCTTACCGATTGGCTTTTTTCTATTGAATAAAGACCCGGAAATATTTTAAAAAGTGATAGAAGTAATATGTTTATTACTTGGCAAACCCATAAAAGTTTAAAGATCGCAGTTAATTCTGTTATTAAACTCGTCAAATTTTAAATTAATAACAATGTAAGTTATGTATTAACTGAAAGGTTTTTGTTAGGTTTTTTTAGAAAATTACTTCGGAAACAACGGTCACTTGGTAGAAGAAAAGATAATCCTTCCTTGTTTGATTTTGGATTTAATAATAATACTATTTAAAATCAACATATACTTCACCCAATTGCAGAATTTTAATGAATCAAACAAAATAACAATGGAGGAGAGTATGACACGTATACCACGCAGACTTACTCTGAAAAATCTATTGATAAAAAAAGTTGACTTTTCAAGTGATTTAATAAAAAAAAACTCTCTTTTGTCTCCTTTTATTGCTGAGAACAAATAAATGAATTTGCATAAAAACGGCTATTGTAGCCGTTATTATTATCATAGCCACAAATCTTTTTAAAAACATTAAGTGGCATAAAATATTGATCAGTTAATTGAGAAATTCATTGTTAAAAAAATAAATAAACAAATTTATTTTGCAGACTTCTTTTTTTAAATGTTTTACTTTTGTTACAATGTAAACAAGCACCTATGATGCTTTTTATAGGACCTATAACAATGATATTGTTTATGATTATTAAAGGTCATATAAAAGTTTAATTCTGGTGAGAATTTATTTAAAACGCATCTTTTTTCATAGGTACCACTGGATATATAAAAGTATATTTTTTTTAAAACCTGTCATTAGAACACCATACTTTTAAAAAACATTTCGTTGTTTGATATTAGATTATTAGTTGCTCAAATTCGGTTAAGAGACCTCTAAAATTTGAAAAAGCTCCCCAATTTTGCTATCCCTTCCTCTTATTGGGTGCCTGGGGGTGACTTGTGTGTGTAATGGTTAGATCACTTGCATTAGAAGCAATAGATCAGTGGTTCAATGCCTGCTCTTAGCATATTTACATTATCTATAATTTAACAAAAGCCTTTATTTGACACCTCTTCACTTAGGTGATTAGTGTCATAATTTAATCTTGACCAAATTAAGCTCGGAGCGGTTCTCTCTAATAAAACTCATTATTGCTCATATATATATATATATATATATATATATATATATATATATATAACTCATATATATATAAAACTCATATATATATATATATATATATATATATATATATATATATATATATATATATATATATATATATATATATATATATATATATATATATATATATATATATATATATATATATATATATATATATATATATATATATATATATATATATATATATATATATATATATGTATATATAGACATATATATATATATATATATATATATATATATATAAATATATATATATATATATATATATATATATATATATATATATATATATATATATATATATATATATATATATATATATATATATATATATATATATATATATATATATATATATATATATATATATATATATATACATATACATATATATACAGTCGTGTGCAGTAAAATAGTAGTGCGCATTTTATTTTTCTATTAACAAACTTTGACCATCAAAATATATTTTTCTATTGTTTGTTTTTTATCGTTATTGTTCATTAACTAAATGTTGTGATAAAAATACTATAAAAAAATTTAAGAAACATAATTGCAGCACTGTATGGTTTTAAATTTCAATATTATCGATTGAAGGTCATTCGTATTTTTTTTTAGACTGCAATAAAATAGTAGTTAAAATCATTTTTTATGAAAAGATCAAAAAATAATTAAATTTAATTACAAAAAAATTTCTTTTTTGAAGCGCTACATTAGTATTTTGTGGAATGACCTTTATTTGTAATAACCACCAAGCATTTTCGTTGCATGGAATTAATAAGATTTTGACATCGTTCGACAGATATATTTTGCCATTTTGACTGTACTACGTCCCACAATTGATTACAACCTCTTGGATTATTTTCAGAAACTGCTTGTTTTACATCATTTCACAAGTTTTCAATTCGATTGAAGTCGGGGGACTGTGCTGGCCACTCCATCATATCAATTTTGTTCTCATTAAGCCACGATTTGGCTAACTTGCTTGTATGTTTGGGATCATTATTTTTCTGGAACAAAAATTTTAACGGTACTTCTTCAGCATAAGGCAGCACAGTCTTTTCAAGTATTTTTACATATACAAACCGATCCATGATACCTTCTATCTGATGTATCGGCCCAAGACCATAGTAAGAAAAACAACCCCATATCATTATTTTTGAACCTCCATGTTTGACGGTCTTTAATGTGTGTTGTGGCTTATATGCTGCACCCGTTGATCTTCTAACATACTATTTATGAACATAAGAACCAAAAATTTCAACTTTGTTTTCATCAGTCCACAAAACATTTCAACATTTTTTCTTTAGGCCAAGAAGCATGCATTCGTGCAAATTTTAAACGATATGTCTTTTACTCAAAAGTAGCACTATTCTAAGTGTTCTTGCATTTAAATTGGCATGTGTTAATTGTCTTTGAATAGTTGAGGTGTTAACATTTAATTCTAGCCTTTCTTTTTTATTTTTTCTAGGAGTAATAAATGGCTCCTTTTTCGCTAACTATACAATTCGACGATCTTCTATAACGGTATTTGATGTTTTATTTCCACGTTATTCTGGTTTGGGTATCCATTTTAAAGCATTACAAATCATTGTTGGTAAGCATCCAACCAGTTCCTATATTTGCACACGATTGTATATATATATATATATATATATATATATATATATATATATATATATATATATATATATATATATATATATATATATATATATATATATATATATATATATATATATATATATATATATATATATATATATATATATATATATATATATATATATATATATATATATATATATATATATATATATTAACAATTTAAAATGTATTCTACAAAAAGAGTGCTCAAAGTTCTTAAAAGAACAGAGCAATTACAAATTAGTAGAAAATTACTTAGCAAAATTTTTTCTTATTTAACACTGTGTTTCATCAATAAAGACTCATCAGAAATCCATCCAAGTTTTCCATTTCTGATGAGTCTTTATTGATGAAACACAGTGTTAAATGAGAAAAAGTTTTGCTAAGTGATTTTTCATTCTCCAAAATAATTTGTAAAATGTAGTTACATTGTTTTTACTGCGAGGTCTATAATTGTGCAATAGTCTGCAACTATCGGAAATCAAGTTTATTTTTTAAAAAAAGATTTTTAAATTTTCATTTTAAATTATTCCGTTTTTTAGAAAAAATGCAACAATGAAGACTTTTGCAATGAATAGCTTAACCCGAATAAGAGATTAACAGTCACGCTTCACTAAGTTAAACGCGGTAACTTAGTTACAGTAATCGCGGTAAGTCTTAAAAAATGAGTTTTAATTTACAATCAAGATTTAGATGTCTTGCGCAGTGTTTGAAGATGCTGATTCATCTTTTGGCGAGGGTATTCCCATACCTCATAAAAATCTATCAAATCATCAACGACGTCAGCCAATTAAAGGTTACCAGAGTAATGTGCTTCAAATAAAAAGTGGAAGCTCGTTTCAAAATGAAAAAAGAAATAAAAAGCAAATTTCTAGCGTAGCTCAATGTGACAACTTTTTGGAACGCTGTTCAAAAGAAACTTCACGAACGATTGAAAGAAAAGGTTCAATTTCTTGTGCGACTAAAGATTTAGACCTCAGCAAATGCGAAATTGAATTATTGAGAAGAAAGAAAAAAGAAAATAAACATAACGAAGTCGAGAGCGATAATGAAAATTTTTATTTAAAATCAAATTGTTTCGTAAATAAAAAAGTTAGAAAAGTTACCCAAAAATATGGAGACGAGTTTGGAAAACTTGAAAAGGATATTGGAATAAAATCTATTAATAATAAAGAAACTTCAAAATCTCTTGAGATTTGTTCGAGTATTGATAACCATAATACTAAAAAGTTTAGAGACAAAAAGCAAGAAGCAATTCACCCAAAACCAATTTTACCAATGCCATTTTTAAATATAAGCGAGGATAACTTATCAAATAATTTAAATCAATTACCTAATGGAAATAAAAATCAATTATCTAGTGTAAATAAAAAAGAAAGAAACAGTAAAATTTCAAAAAAGGAATTAACAACTGAACATGGAGTTACTGGAAATGAATTATCGAAGAATAATAAAGAAATAAAGTATAAAACAATCAATCTTAAAACCGAACAATCGTCTTATGTAATTTCCCAAAACAAGTTTAACAAAAACTCCCCAGAAACAGATTCATTAGTAAGTCAAGTTACACCTGTTAACCAAGATAATCCATTTCCTAATCCTCTGGAAAACAAAGCAAAAATAAAGAAAGATTCACAAAACAAAATTCAGTTTCGAGAAAAAAAAGTGACTGAAATTGCATCGGAGCCAAACATATCTTCGAATAAAAATAACGGCGAAAGTCAAAGTGAAATACTAAGGTTGCAGCAAAAAATGAGTAAGCTTCAAAATAAAATTGCCTCAATGCAAAAGAAAGTTATTCGACTTCAAGGAAGTCTAAAGCAACAATAAAAAACAACAATATTTGGTAATGTGTGCGTATAATAAAAAACAACAATATTTGGTAATGTGTGCGTAATACGTATAAGCAACCCCTCCCCCCTCACTCACACACACACGAACACACACATATAATGGATTTTAGTAAAATAACTAATGGTATATATATATATATATATATATATATATATATATATATATATATATATATATATATATATATATATATATATATATATATATATATATATATATATATATATATATATATATATATATATATATATATATATATATATATGTATATATATATATATATATATACTAGTTAACATGTAAGTTATATGATATAATATATTTATTTAAAACTCATATCACCGTTTTTGTTAATTAACGAGTTTTTTAACGTTGTTTTTTTTTAAAATTATTTTTATTAAACCCGTTTTTGACCTTTAATGTTATTTAATTTGTTGTTAACTTTAATGTGCGGGTAAACTACCAAATAATATTAAAAATTATGATAAGTTTCTTTTTATTTGCTGGCTTTAAAAGCGATTACTTAAAACTAAAAAAAAAAACAGAATAATAAAAGAGATCGGTCATTGCAGATCGGATTGTGGCTGAGCCACAAACTACTTGATTTTACAGCAAAAGCTGACTAAATTATTGTTTTATTAAAAGCAATATGTTTTTATTATAAAGTAGTATGCCGTCAACACTCATAGCCCGTGGCTAGGTTGCTTTTTGCTTTGTGGTTGTACTTATTTCCCAGTCTTTTATGCCCAGCTATTTTCAAATGAGCCAAGCTCCTGTATTATTTTCTTCGTAAGTTGGTAATTATGGCGGATATGTTGTGAAAAAATACTGTTTCAAATTTTTCTCACATTCATAAAATAAAATGTTACAAAAAAATTTTTTTTACAAAACCAAATGGTTCAAATATCTCACCAGCTGATATTTCATCGTTAAACAATTACCTTGAAGAAGCTCTATTTTAAATGTTTATATATTATATTTTAAAATGGATCAAGGTTTTTGTAGCTTCAAGGTATATTTTTTTAACTATGTTTTCACGAATAATATTTAACTAAATCATTCTTAATTTTAGCTGATAAAGCATCTAATAGTGTAAATCTTAAACAGTAGTCTATTGTTATAAGGTATATAGACAATAACTATAATACTCGTAAAGATTTCGTAAGGTTTGTTGCCTGTCCTTAATTACTTAAATGTGCCCTTGGTCAAAAATTGCAGACATGTTTAAATAATTATTCTTCTGTTAGTAAAGCAAAGCTAATCAGTGTCTGTTGTAATTGTTGGGTTCAAAAAAGGAATAGTCTAGGTATATTTTTTTAGCAAAAGACTCTTCATAGTTAATGTTTGAACTTTGATAATGATATTTGAAAATAAATAATGATAATCACTCATCATCTGATTATTTTAAACTTTCTATCACTTAACCTCTACTGGACCATCTTGTTAATGATCTTATTAATTATATAAGATTTCAAACAGAATGCATGTTGGTTTATATGGGGCGTTTGCAGTTTCAACCACCATATTAAGTTACCTAAAAACTAACTAAGATTGGCAAATCTACCTTCAGGAATTTCTAGATATCTATCATTCCTATCTTTGCATCCAATCTTTATTCATGCAGAGTTGGATTGTAGAAGCCTCTTTAGAAAGATCAATCAACGCCCAAATGACTGGTTTCCCCAACATTCTTGAATTTTTTTAAATATTTAATTCTAGGTACAACACCTATAGAATAAAGACTTGTTCAAGAAGTAGAGTGTTAGAAAAGTGATTGAATGGCCTAGCCTTAATGTCAATTTATACTGAATTGGTTGCAGATAAAGATAGGGTTAACAACGTTTTTTCAGCTTCTGGAAAGAGATGTTTAAAGTTGCTATTTAAACCTTAAATTATGATCGAATAATAATTATTATCTCTTATATTTGCAATCATTTTTTTGTGAGAAAATTTTTATAATTTTCTCTTAGAGCGGCTTATTATTTATATTTATTTTAAATGTTTAATAACTAAATTTATTTTCTATTTTGCGTACATTTCATAATCTTTGACATCTAAAATGTTAAATGTTTTAAAAAGTATTCTAAACTAAATATAATCTAAACCACTAAATTAAAAATTTATACATGTGTGTAAATTTTGTAAGTGTATGCTACAAAAAGAGTGCTCGATTATCATAAAAACAAAGATGTAATAAATTAGCTTCCTGAGGATCCTACAGATATTGAGACTTTCAAATCGTTTTTTTTAATATATATTTATATAAAGTAGTACACAATTTTAAATTAAATATTTTTTGAATATATCACAATATTATTATATCTTTAATGCAGTAATAGTTGCAGTTACTTTATCAAATTATTCTAACAAAAATATAAAGAAAAGAATCCAGAAATGGAGGGCTTTTTTTTGTCAACAATAATAATACTTTTACATTGACGCCTATTAAGAATAGGAAAGAGTTTAGAAATGGAGAGCTAACCTTAGGCAGCACTTTACACCTATGGCTTAACTTCAAGTAGGCTATTATGTTCAAGTAAGTTAGACATTGTATGTGACAGAGCACCGCGAAAGTGCATTTAAGCAGGAAGTTCACACCTCCTTCCTTACCCTGACGCGAAAGTATATCCAAAGCTCGTTTTAAACCTGGATCTTCTGCTAATAAAGCAAGCGCTGTAACCACTGCGCCACGGCCGCACATATTATAGTCAAAAACGTACATATTATAGTATTTGTAATAATAATAATAATAATAATAATAATAATAATTCTGAAGCAAAAGTCTAACTTAACTCCAATTGGATAAATCTCAGCCGGTATCTCTGGTATTGTAAATAGCCAGAGTATTTATCACGTATTATATACCGCTATTGATACCAGAATAATACGCATGTAGTTTTAAGATTTAGATTTGAGTTTAATACCACGTATTAATCTAAAATACGTATAAGTGAGCCTGGTATTGTATAAATATAAACATTTTACAGAAAAAACTAGGTTGTAGAGCGCATGCGTACACTAAAATTACTAGACCAAAATAAAATTAAACAAGAAATTCAGTGAAAAGTATTTATTTCATTTATGCAACTTTTAAAATAGTCTAAAATTTTAATCTTGTTTTAATAAAAACTTATACTTTATGGAGTAGATTAGAGTAATATTACCGCTGGTAATTTTTTGCTTTTGTTAATGTTTTTTTTGGAGCTAATTTAGGGAAGACTGAATAAGCGCAAATTTCATATATGCGAATTGGCATAAGCGCGAATTGACATATGTGCGAACTGGCATAAGTACGCAGCGTTGCAAAAACTGGTACAAATGCGAACTGGCATATGTGCAAATTGGCATAAATGCGCCAAAACATTTTACAAACATTTGCATAAGTGCGAATTGACATAAGTGCGAACTGGCATAAGTACGAATCAGTTACAAAAACTTGCACAAATGCGAACTGGCATAAATGCAAGTTGGCATAAGTGTGCTAAGCGAATTTTCAAACATCGGCATAAGTGCGAACTGGCATAAGTGCGAATTAGTATAAGTGCGAAATACTAATTTGCACTTATGCCATTATTTGAAATTTTATTCGGCGCACTTATGCCGATTCGCAGTTATGCCAGTTCGTACTTATGCCAGTTTTTGTAACTGCTTCGCACCTATGCCAGTTCGCACTTATGCCAATTCGCACTTATGCCAATGTGTGCAAAATGTTTTGGCGCACTTATGCCATTTCCCACATATGCCAGTTTGCACTTATGCTAGTTTTTGCAACGCTTCGCACTTATGCCAGTTCGCACATATGCCAATTCGCGCCTATGCAGCCTCCCGCTAATTTAAAGAGCTCATATTACGAAGTGGTCTGGGTAGTATGAGCAATTTGTTACTTTTTAAAAACCTCTTTGTCTTTAAGAAAATTTTTTGCATGCCAAAGTATCTAAGTGGATCATGAATAGAGATCTCTAAAAATTGTTTATTCACAAAAAATGTTGGATCCAGTTTAACTGTTTTTGAAAATATTCCAATTTTTGCTTAAGATGCTCATATAGCCCCAATTTACCCTAACTATATTCTGTCAGGAATATTCAGGTATACACGAGAAGCTACATGAAAAGTCTTCATATAGCTTTTGTGATATATGTGAAATGTTCTAGCAGAACGATATCTCTTCAGAAGAGATATTTTGCTAAAGCATTTTACATGTATCAATTCTTTTTTTATAAATATAATATTACATAAAATAATATATAGTTGATATTATATTATTATTTTATAAATTATCAAGTTCATTAATATAATAACTTATTTTTATATTACTATTAATTTTTTATATTTATATTTCATCTTCATAATATATTGTTTGCAATATCTTTTTTAGTTAAGATGTGACGGGAGCATGCAGAAGACAAAAGTTTTCTTGTCCCCGTTTTATCATTTCCTTATTAAGCATAATATCAGTATTTGCAATACTGAGGCTCAAATTAAGTAACTGTTTTTTAAGATACTTTAAAAGTTTAAATTATAATGGTAGTTTTACTATTATTTTTGAGAAATGAGTTCCACAAATATGGCCCTCGGTAAGTAACGAATGCTTTGTTTGATATTTATGATCTATAATAAAGTAAAGGTCTTTAAAAATATTAGGCAGCATATGATGTTTTAATCTAAACATAAATAAAAGAATATTATAAATTTAATTGGTAAACATTCAGCACTCCAAGCTTTCTAAGCAGTGGATTGGCAGTGGTGTATTTATTAGCGTTTAATATAAAACGGTTTGCTTGTTTTTTTTTGTTTTTTTTTTAAGATGCACGTTAGTGGATAAACGTTAGTCTAAACGGATAAGTAGTTGCCCAGGCAATGTTACAATAACTAATATAGCAATGAATAAATGAAAAGTAAATAAATTTTAAACAGTTTTTATCCAACATATATCTAGTTTTATACATAATTCCAATACTTTATGAAATTTTATTTTCTATTAAATAAATATGCTCTTTCCAACTTATTTGCTCATCGAATAAAACGCCTAAGAAGTTAACACCGAATGTCCGTTTCAACTTGGTTTTTCAATTTAAATATCCGGGAGTTTTTAAGGGCAATGGATCAAATTTGAAAGGTTTAGAAAAGAGGGTATATTTGCTTTTTGTAGGGTTTAGAGAGAGTTTGTTGGCATTAAACCATGCATTAAGGTTATCAAGTTCACGATTTATAATGATAAAGATTGTCCTAATTTTAGATGAGTATAAAAAACTTGAGTGTCGTCAGCAAAAAGATTGAAGTTTAGTATACTAGATAATAAGTAAATATTGTTGATATAAATAATAAACAATAAAGCCCTAGAATAGATCCCAGTGGAAGTCTGAAGTCATTAGGTCTTGTCATAAGGTCTTGTGATAAGAAGCACATTGTT
Source organism: Hydra vulgaris (assembly GCF_022113875.1). Classification (NCBI taxonomy): domain Eukaryota; kingdom Metazoa; phylum Cnidaria; class Hydrozoa; order Anthoathecata; family Hydridae; genus Hydra; species Hydra vulgaris. Next base: position 5,781,824 of record NC_061168.1, read on the forward strand.
TGCCATTTTTAGGATTTTTATTTTTGACACGATAGCTTTTAAGTTTGTACAGAAGAATATCATAGTCCACGGTATCAAAGGCCTTTGAGAGACCATCAAACACTTCAAAAATATATTGGTTGTTTTCAAACCCATCTAATATTTCTTTAACTAATTTAATTACTGCATGTTCTGTCGAGTTCCCTAATATAAATCCGTACTGATTATTATTTAGAACTTCGTGAATTGTGAGATAGTTGTAAAGCCAATTAATGCATTACTCGTTCTAGAATTTTAGAAAGACATGGGAATATCAAAATCAGTATTAAATATGCTTTGAGATCAATTGCACAGGCGAAACCCCATAGGCAAAATAGTTATTTTGCCTAAGTTATATATAATAAACTATTAGTTCGTGAACTCATACATGCCAAATTGAACCGAAGTGAAAATTTGCATATAAAGAAAAAAAAGAAAAAGTTATATTTGTTTATGTATTTTTACTAAAAAAAATTTCATATGTAAGTTTATTCTTTTATTTATCAAAAATGACGAATAATATTTTTGAGAAAGTTAATTTTTAAAACTTAAATTCTGATCCTTTTAAGGATAATCTTTTAAATAGTATTTCTGATGAGAACTTAAAATTTTTTAAGAAACTCAAATGAGTTTAATAAAAATACCATATTTTGATCCCTATGAATTTGAAATTAAAAAAGACATAAATTCTTTTTCTATATTGCACTTTAACATAAGAAGCATGCGTCAAAATTTTAAGAAATTAATTGAATTTTTAGATATTGTAAATTAAACGCTTGACGTCATATATCCTTCAGAGACTTGGAATGAATCAGAAAGGCCGCTGGAATCAAATTCTAATTACAGTTTCTCAAATTACAAACAAATAAGCCAACCACGAGGAAATAAAAAAGTCATGGGACAAGGTATTTATATACTTGAAAATTTTTTTTTTTTTTTAATAAAAACTATGTGCTGCAAATAATAACTACGTATGCCTAGTTATCGAAGTAATTAATCAAAAAAATAAAAACATTTTAATCGAAAGTACCACCTAGTTGTAAATTTAGACCATTTTAGAAGATTTTATCAGAAATTGTATTTTAAATATAAAGCAAGATAGAAAAAAAAATACATATCTATGGTGATTTTGATGACAAATTTTAACGCTCTAACATATCACAAATTTCCTAAAACAAAATCTTTTTTTGACATGTTATTTACATACAAAGTTTTTTTTTTTTTTTTTTTTTTATTTTACTTCACCTCCTCAAGGCCGAGAAGGCCACTACAGACGAGGAGGCTACTTATTTTGTGGCTATAACCCTCTCTCAACTCTATAACTCCGAAACACGAACCTTGACGAACAAGGCCGCTGCGCGGAGAAACGAGTTGAGCGCGGTACTACCAGGGACGTGGTGGGGATCGAACTCGGAACCACTCGTTTATGAAGCGAGCGCTCTACCACTACACCACTACCGCATGTATTGCCTGTAATTAATAAACTAACTCTTGTAAATAGAACTTCTGCCACTGCCATCGAATTTTTTTTTTTTTTTTTTTAACAACTACTTAGAAACGTCATTTTAGGCAGGTATATTTGAGATTGATATAAGTGATCGTTTGCATATATATATATATATATTAATACAAAAAATGTTACAGCTACTTTGGAGGATCAATCTAAAATTTTAAACTTAAATAAACTTTCAACTATTAATACGAACAATCTATCTCATATTATATAAAGAAAATTACAGTGACGTTTATTAAAGTCAAAATACAAATAAAGCGTGTAATTTATTATTAAAAAAATTTCAAGAGATTTCCAATGAAGCGTGTCTAAATGAAGTAAAAAAAATTAAAAACAAAAACACTTAATCCATGGATGGATAAAACTCTTATAAAATGCTCTAAAACCAAACAAAAATTATACAATAAATTTCTACAAAATAAAAACATAGTTATGAAAAAAATTAAAAAACATGATACTTTTATAACAATCATCTTAAATAAACTAAAAAAATATATCGCAACAAACAAATTATTATATGAAACTTAGATACTAAAAAAAACATGGTCAGCAATCAATGTTTTAATAGGGAAAAATGAAAATATAACTTCTTTGCTACCAAAAAGAATCAATATCAATAATACTGATATATTATGCCCTAAACAAATATCTAAGGAGTTTAATAAATATTTTACAAATGTTGGACTTGATCTTGCTAACAAAATTACACCAACCTCGTCACCAACCTATAATTCTTTTAAAAATCTAAAACCATCAGATGACACAAGATTGCATGATTTTGAGTTAACATTGAATAGCTTTTTCTTCTTAAAATAAAAATAAAACACCGGGATTTGATGTTATACTCAGTAATATACTTATAACAAATAAAAAAAAGTATTAGTAAACCGTTGTTTTATTTAGTAAAACTTTCTTTAGATCAAGGGTATTTCTTGATGTGCTAAAATTAGGAAAAGTATTTCCAATTTATAAAAATGATGATCATTCTAACGTTTCCAACTAAAGGGGTATATCAGTGCTTTTTTTATTTTCAAAATTATTCGAACGAGTAATTTATAATAGAATCTTTGATCATTTTACTAAAAACAATTTCTTTTATTCAAAACAGTTTAGATTTCAGAAAAATCATTCAACTGAACATGCTTGTATTGAATTAGTTGATCAAATAAATAATGACTTTAACGAAAACAAATTTACTTTGGGTATATTTAACGATGTCTCAAAAGCTTTTGACTCTGATGATTTAGTTAGAAAAGTTGAATCATTATAGAGTAACTAATAAAGTCTACTATTGGATTAAAAGTTATCTCACTGATAGAAAACAATATATTCTAAATCAAGAATGTGGAATACCTAAAATTACCTAAAATTACCTAAATTTCCTTTTTTTTAAATGGATTAAATAAATTTGAATTAAAAAAAATGGAAAAAAAATAGAAAAAAATTTAGAAAAACACACATTCCAGCCGGTACATCTGGTATTGTAAATAGGCAGAGTATTTATCACGTATTATATACCGTTGTTGATATCAGAAAAATGCGTATTTAGTTTTAAGTTTTAAATTCGAGTTCAACACCACGTTTTAATCAAAAATACGTAATCGTGCCCAATTTTGTTTAAATATAAACATTAAACAGAAAAATTAAGGTTAGGATGCAAAGCGCATGCGTACATTAAAATCGATAAAAAGTTCAAGTGAAAAGTTGTTATTTCATTTATGCAACTTTTAAAATTGTCTAAAATTATTATCTTGTTTTAATAAAAACTTATATTTTATAACTATATTCTGTCAGGAATATTTAGGTATATAGCTTTTGTGATATATGTAAAATGTTTTATTAGAACGATATCTCTTTAATCTAATGTAATAATACTTTAGGAGAACAATAAACATTGTTTGGCTAAAGCATTATCATATATATCAACATATCAGTACAAATTTTAGTTACAGTTTCCACTGAAATGTTGATACACGTAATAATGCAAATTCTATACATATATCATTAATAATATAAATTATATGTAATGGAGGTATAATTACATATATATACCTCCATTACATTTTGCACTGATATGTTGGTATATGTATTACATATCCTTTTAATTTATCCTCTAGAGGGGATACCAAAATTAATTTTATCATGTAGAGGGGACACCAAAAGTTAATAAATCCTGTATAATATAAGTTAACTTCATGTTAATCTTAATAATTAATTAAGGTTCATGTTATAAAAAATATTACAAGAATTTAGTTGATATTTTCGTCAATTTAGAGGATGGTGAAGTGTTAATATTTTGTGTTGAACTTAGGAATGTCAATAAAAATGGTTCTGCCTTACACTGGTATGACCTATGTTAGTTGTAAATTACTCCAATAATGTGTTAAATATTAATTGGTAAATTATTTTACCTCCTCATTATGTTAATTTTACCAAGAGATTAATTTTTTTCAATTTAAAGGCATTTTTCTAAAAGGGTATTAGTTAAAAACTCGCAACTTTAAGTTGTGGAAAACAGCCACTATAAATTAATTATGTAACAGACCGACTATAACCCGTATTAATGGTTACTTTTTTGCTAGTTCGCTATTAGTAGCGAATAGTAATAAACTTCGTGAACTTTCTGGTTAAGTGCACTTCCGCGGTGCTCTGTGACAAGACCGTTAGGACTTCTTGGGGCACCTAAAATAACAAATAAAAAAAATGAAAAAAGTTCATGTATTGTTTAGATACTTAATTTAACGAATAGTGAAATTCATTTAACGAATAGTAATATTAGTTTAACGAATAGTAATATTCGTTTAACGAATAATAATATTCGTTTAACTTATATATGTACGAATTTACTTTAACAAATAGTAATCATTATTTTTTTTAAAATACTAATACATTTTTTTTCAATTATGAGACCTAGATACATAAATTTGTCAACAACAACTGACTCAGAACCAACTTTCATTAAAGGAAAATAGATAAAATATGTTTAAAACAATTCCACATTTCTACTTTAGATATATGTACATTTTATATATTATGGATATGTATAATATAAAAATACTAAAAGATGATGCGAAAAATTATAGTAAAAATAAAATTATAATAAAATTATATAAAATTATAGTAAAAATAAAAAGTAACAGTAAAAAAAGCGAATAAAAGTAACTATAATAAATATAAGCAAATGATTGATATATTACTTTTATAAAAATAAAAGGAGGGACACCAGGTTTTTAATACTAGTAAAATAATATAAAAACAAAAATAAAAATTATTAAAAATCACTTTTATTAAATAACTCTGGGCAACGAAGAAAATTTTTTTTTTGTATCTTTTTCTATCAATTTTGTTCAAAATATACTAATTTTGGGCTGAGAAAGAAGAAAATGACAACGAAATTTATTTATTAGCTCAAATCTTTTTGCGCTCGCCAACACGCCCGCTAATACTTTGGCGAGCGCATAAAGAAGCGCCAGCCAAAAAAAAGTAAAAGTGTTTTATTTAGAACCAAATATTTTTATTCATTTGTTCAACTTTTATAAAAAAAGGCTATTTTTTTTACCAGATTTTTAAAAATTATTTTAACTAGTATTTATTCAAAGCATTATTTTCGCTATTTTTATTTTAATTTAAATAGCAGGAAAAAAGTAATTTTTTAAATTGTGATGGCTAACTTCAAAATGAGCATCTTGCCAGCGCTTTTTTGTGCGCTAGCATTTAATTAAAAACGGAAAAGACTTAATTGATGGTATATTTGCAGAAATAATGTTACCAATTGAATGTAGTTATCATCTCTTTCGTTGCCTAAAAATCCTAAAATCACTCCCTTAAGAGGTTCCCAAGTTTCCTTTTTTTCCCCTACAAATTTTCGTCAAATGTATCTTTTATAAGTTTATAAGTATCCATTATAAGTTTATAAGTATCCTTTATAAGTATTCTTTATAAGTTGACATATTTGTAGCTCAACAAAAATACCCTCTTTAACTTTTGCATCACTTATTTTTGGAAATTTGTTTCTTAAATACTTAAAAGCTTGTCCTTCTTTGTTCATACCTTTGACAAAAATTTTCATCAAATTTAACTTAATATGCAATATTGGAAGAAGAGCATCTTTTGAATCCACAAGTGGGTCAAGAATTATATTTTTTCATCTGTGTTGAAATTTCTTACAGGCCAGTCTTCTTTTATATGTGAACTTCTGTCTCTACTCTCCCACATACACAATAAGCAGCAGTATTTAGTATACCCTAATTGCATTCCTAAATGTATAGCAATGACTTTTAGATAACCACAAATTTTCTATTTGTGTTCATTGTAAATAATTGAGTTGAGGAGAATTTTCATGTTTATATAAGTCTCTTTGATGCGAATTACATAACCAATAGGAATAGAAGAAGAAGGTTTCCATTGTGCAATAATACAGCGTTTACTTGAAGCTTAGCTTAGATTAGTTTATGAATAATCTCCATTCAGTTGGATCATGGTTTAATTTAAAACAATACATTCAGTTGGATCATGGTTTAATTTAAAACATTAATCCAAAGACATCAATGCCAACAACAAGATTACTTTTCTTCTCGAAAAAAAATCAGATTTTGCAATTTCAGTAAAACCTTGACATAAAATTGGAGAGATTCCATTGCTTTAGTCTTGACGAATTAAGTTATATTTTTTAATAAGTTGAAAAAGTAATTTACTTTTACAAGTAAAAGTTGTTTGCATTTTTATTTTTAAATATAAATGTAACTTACTTTAAATCGCAAGTCGTGTAAAGTAATTTATTTTGAAAAGTAATTTTGGTTATAATTATGTAAAAAATTTACATCGAAATTTAATTTACTTTTTATATGTAAAAATTGTTATTTATAAAGTAAACTTACGTAAATATAATATTTAAAAAACAAAACACTTACTTTACAAAGTTAAATAAAACTAACGCAACAACAAATTACTTTTACGTGTAAAGTAACTTATTAGCAAAAAAAAGCTTACATAAAAGTTTGAAAAAAATTGCTATTTACAATTACAAATAAAAGTAAGGGAAAGGCGCCTATGATAGCATACTTAACTTCGAAGCTTTATTATTTAGTATCCGAAAGACCAAGAACAAAAGTTTTAATATGGATACATTCTTTGTTACATCTAGAACAATAATAACCCTAGAAGTTTTCATCAGTTTTATTTTTTTATTATTATTTTTTTTAATTTAAAAAAAAAGGACAAGCATACCATCATAGGAAACTACTGCTCGTATGATGGCATAGGGGAGGATGGGACTAGTTAGCATCAAGGGTAACTTGATAATTTCATTTGAACTTAAAATTTTTCCTCAGAAATACCAAAAATTACGCGTAATCATCCTTATTAACCCCTTCGTGCTACACAGTAGCAGTGTAGAACGTCGCGCATGCGCATGAGAGATTTCGCGTTTTATGTGTTTTTTGAACCCAAAATTTTTCAGTGAAATAAAAAATTCCTTTTTACTTCACTTGCAATTACGTTGCTTTATGAAAAAAAAGATTTTCTTAACTCGTCAATATTGCAGCACATCTAACTTGTCAGTATGCCATCATAGGAAGAATTCATTATTTTCGTTTAAACAAGGTATGTCTGCCTTTTTCAAAAGATAAAATTAAAATAATGATTTCACTAAAGGCGCAAAACCTAAAAATAAAAGGCATGAAAATTTCATTACTTCATAGTTAATTATAAAATCACAATCTTTAATATTTAAAAGGACTAAAAATACATCAGCACATCCCAAAATCGATTTTTGTTGATTAAAAAAGCAATATTTGTGCATAAAAGACGTATTTTTACTAAAAATAATGTCAAGTCAGTTATGACATGTTGGTCTAATCATTTTTTCGCCATAACCAATATTTATGAAAATATAACCAGTATGCCATCATAGGCGCTAAGTCATCATAGACGCCTTTCCCCTAAATTTTTAGAGGGGTATAATTTCTAAGCTATGGGTTTTCAAGCCACGGCTGTTTAACTCAATATAAAAACGAGCCTGATGAGTTTATCAAAAAAAAAAAAAAACATTTCCGCACAAAGAGTAAAAAGATACACTAACTTTAACATAGTTGTATTTTTTTTTTATATATACGTTTCATCTTTAAATACAAATTTATCACAAATAAATTCCGCGGTGCTCTGTGATAAGACCGTTAGGACTTCTTGAGGCACCTAAAATCAACATAAAAAAAAAATTAAAAAAAAATAAAAAAGTATAAAAGATTATAAAGAAATATAAAGACCTTTCCTTCTTAATTAAATAATTACATTAAACAGAATAAAAATAAATAATATTAAAATATTGCCAATGGTTTGTGATGACTTTTCCGTTTTTTGCGATATTTTCGAAAAAACCTGGCTTGGGACAACTTAGTTTAGTAGTTAGCAACATTTTGGTCAAGTAAGTGATCACAAACCATTCGCAATAAACTTCAACCATTCAGCATGTAGCTAGGTCAGATTATCTTATAAGATAATCTGACATAACTACATGTTTAATGGTTGAAGTTTGGAACACGTATCAATAAATATCTGTTATATCTGATTTTTGGTGCCCCTTGCTTATTTTTTGAAGAAAAGTTAGTTTTTAACGCATTTTTATTTTTAATTTAATCACAATTAAATTAAAATCGTATTTTTTTTTGCCAGGGACACCAAATTATCGAAAATGCAATTCTTTGTACTTATGAAAATTAAAAAATCATTTTCTGTATTTCTAGCTATGTCAGATCATATGTGTTTAAACTAGGCTGGTTTAAAATATTTTTTTTTATTTTGTGCGTAAATTTTTGTTTACATTTTAAAACAAAAATATCGATTTGCTTTTGTGATATAAATGTTGCCTGTTTCAGTTAAAAATTAGGTTTAAATAAATTTGTTTTTTATTTAAAGTGGTCTTACAATGTGCATATTTAATTTTAAATATCTAAGATTCATTTTTTCAATTTTTTTTTTTTTTGATAAAAAGTGACAACAAATTATTAAAATTTAGCCAAGCTTATTTTTTGGCGCGTTTTATCTAAAATCAAAGAAAATTTTTAATCATTCATTTAATGTCATATGGTAAAACATTTTATTGGTGTTTTTATTCTTTTTACAGAAAATTATATTTAGTATTTTAAAAGTTTAAAAAGTTTTAGCAACACCTATTAAGTGATTATTTAAAAAAAAAAAACAGGAAGCCGTAAAGCTCACTTTGAAGCAGCCCACAGTGGGCCAGAATTTTTTTTTTGTTTTGTTTTTTTAACATGTTTATTTTACAACTGCAAAGTATTAAAAATTGACCAATCACCGATTGGCGAATAAAGATATACAAATATAAATATCGTAAATATAAAGTCCAAAATAAATAAGGGATAAATCTAAAATATTGTTAGAATCAACTTTGAGACATGATAAAAATAATTACAAAGTAAGCAATTCACTTTTACTGGGCAAAATTCATAGCTAATTTAATATTAGGGCTATAATCACTAAAATTAGCATGAGTACTAATATGATGTCTGCCCTTTTTATGAAGGTACTATTTTTTATTTCGTTGCTATCGATACCCTTATTTTGCTTAGCAACAACTTGTTTTTGTTATATCCAGATATTTCACGAGTGCTATATTTACTAAAATTAGCATGAGTACTAATACGATGTCTGCACTTTTTATGAAGATGTTATTTTTCATTATGTTGCTATGAATACCTTTATTTTGCTTAGCAACAACCTATTTTTGGTATTTGCAGATATTTTACGGATGCTATATTCAATAAATTTGGCATGAGTACTAATATGATGTATGCACTTTTTATAAAGTTGATATTCTTTTATTTTGTTGCTATGGATACTTATATTGCTTAGTTACAATATCCTTAGTAACAATGGTGTAAACAAAATGTCGTTAGAACATAGTTAATTTGTAGCAATAAACATATAGTAGGGGAAAGTGGCAGGATAGCTCAGATGGTTAGAGCGTTAAAGAAAAAGTGAAAACCCAGACTGTTAAACGATACGAGTTCAAATCCCGCCACCGCCAACTCAGCGCTTGAGTAGTACTTCGGTACGCAAAAATGTTGGTCAATAACGGACGCCACTTTGGATTAGTCTTAATGACTATTTGTGGCTGTTCCTATGCTAAGCCAACAATATCATCGGATATAAGAACATCGTATAGAAAAATATAGCATGAAAACTCAAATAAAAAAAAAAAAAAAAAAAAAAAGAAAGTTGGGTAGCCCCGGACGGCGGGTAACTCTGGACACTTGATGTACAGCTTAAACTAAAGAAGCTATTTGACTTTTAATACTAGAATAACATAATTTGAGTGAAAATATGGCATATGCAAAATATCTATCATGTCAAAGCGAATGACTGGGAGGGCAAGATTTTGTTTCCCACCACCAGAAGAGCGACGTATTTGATTCACATATTAATATACCTAATATACATATTAATATTTGATTCACATATTAATATACCTAATTTTTATGTAAACTAATAACTTTTTAATGATTAAAGATATTTTTTTATTTACAATAGTTATTAAAAAAAAATTTGTTAAAAAGTTCAATTCACTGGTTTTACAACTAGTATTTGTGAATGAGCCTGATCAAAAAACTAAGCAGCATTGCAATGATTTTGTTGCTGTGGATAGTGCTGTGGCAACTTTCCCATCCATCATTGTAATTTAAATTTTGTGCAGAACTGTTAATTTTTCATACTTTTTAGTAAATAATTTTTCTATTGAGTTGTAAAGGAATTGTTCTTCTTCTTTTAATACATTTGATGTTTCTTTTTTATAGGAGAATCTTATTGGTCTGCAAAATAAAGTGGATGATGGATAAGGGTTGGACCAAATATTTTTTTTTTCGCCATTACAATATCCAGATAACTGCAAAGGCACAAAGTAAGTGAGGAATAAGCTGGCTTCATTTGTAATATTTCTTTTTTCTTCTTCTGTTGTTATTCGAGTATAAAGGCTTTGGCCAGTTGATCCATCAAAGCCAACCTTGGACCTAAGGGTCCAAAGTTGATCTTTTAAGGAGTTATTAACTTTTGCTTGACATTCTATTAAACGTAGTGCTGTATGATTGACCAATGCTTGCAGTTGACTTTTACAGAATAGTCAGTAACAGTTCATAAGTTATTCTCTGGAAGACAAAGTACTTTTTTTTCCTGTACATTATTATAAGCAAGATATAAATTACAGCCTTTTCTTACAACATTGTTCCTTAGGAGCTGATAATCAGACTTCTCAGATTATTATCTAAGATGAGTGCTAACACTTCATTGGAAGTTTTTTGAACATGCTCATCAGTTTGAGTTTTTGATAAATTTCTAACTACCTTAACATACTTCCTCCTTCCTTGTTTCCAAAGTTTGCAACTGCTAGCAAACAATTGCTCATTCGAAGAACTTGCCAATGATTCAAGTTTTAAAACTTTCCTCCTTTATATTTATCAGATGATTCTTCAAATAATTAACAAGGCCTGCCAAGAGATAATTTAGGTGTAGTTTCTGTATTGCACAAAGAAAAGGTTTGTTGGGGACTAATAAAGTCTTTGCAAAGCCAGGCTAAATTTTTATCCAAAAATATATTATTGTAACTCCCACTTGCAGCCCATCGTTTTCTGTATTCAAAAGTAAATTTTAAAAATTGAACCTTACATTTAGTATTACCAAGTTGTTCACCAATTAAATTAAAAACTACCAGTTTATCTTTTTCATTTGATAATGATAATTTGTTTTCTCTTATAAATAAATGGATTTGATTTCTATTATTGCTTTACATAACAATCGTCTAAAGTTAAAAATAAAACAATTTATCAATAGGTTTTCATTTATTTTATGTAGTAATATTTTCTTTTAATTGTTATGGTATTAACTATAATTAAATAGTCTTATTTTTGAATCAAAATATTCATTATATTATAACAAATATTAGCAGCTAAATAAAACATATTTTAATAATATGTATATAAAAGCTTCAAAATATGTATATACTATAACAGGATACTACAAGATCTTCTGTTTTTTGTATTTTTTAAACCAAAAAATACACTTCAAATTTTCTTCTAATGAAGTATTTAAAATTATAATAACTTACTTGTTTTCTTACCTATTTTAATCAAACAACTCTTAAAATTCAGAAAATAGATAGTTCAACAATAAAATAATTTTCAATGCGCAATATTTAAAACAGTGTTACATTTTTACCATAGATTTTGTAAACAAAATTTTTTGCTTTATAATATTTTTTTTCTAATTTACGTTTGCATATACTTTAACCACATAATTAGTCTATTTATTAAAATTTTAGATGTATATAAAAGGTTTTAAATTGTTTCAAAATATCTATAACAAGGTTTAAAACCATTATGACATCAAAATTTTGAATTTGATTTTCATACTTTTGTCCAGTCACTGGCCCACTGTGCAGCCGTGAAGCATGTGTAAACCTTCATCAAGTCACTGTTCATTAGAGCGCGCATTTTTCAAAGTTTTTTTTCTTTGTTTTTGTCCTTTAAATCAAATTAATTTTTTATGGTAATATAATACAATATAATTTTTTTGGTATCCTCAAGGACATCGACTGCTAAATCAGTTTTCAAAAAATTATAAGTCATTTAAACTATCTGATATAATTTATATGATAAAAGGAGTTTTTATCAGATACATAGTCTTTTATTGCCTTTTATCATATATAATCTATTTGAAAAAATATGGTAAGGAAAGCTGATCATTCTTCTACTATAGGTTGTGGGCACCCTAATAACCTCCTTTTTGTTGCGTTGGTGTCCAACCCGCAAAAGGATAATTAGTAAAACAAAATCTTATTCATTTAAAATAGTGCTTTAGAATAAACTTGTAATTTTTTTCAAATGTTAATTTGACTTCACAAGTTATTTTTTGGCTATCAGTTGTCCCGGAATCTTGCGATTGATTTTTCGTTACCGTCCAGAATTTCTAGAGCTCTGAAACTTCCAGCAGTTGTGTAAATTTAATGAAAGTACATTTTAAAATTGTTTTTAAAGCCAACTGGAAAACTCCACTTTTTAATTTTTTTTTTTTTTTTGATTTTACTTTTTCTTTAAGAGTTTATTTTGATTTTACTTTATCTTGACAGCATTTGTAGGGTTATTTTACATTATAAATATTATATATTATAAGGTTGAAATTATTTTGATGAAATTAATTCCTCAGAGTTTGGAAGCTCTTACTTTTATCCTAACAAAGTTAAATATTTTTCAAAAAACGACATGATCTTGAAAAGAAAAAGTATTACTTGATAGGAGATTTTAACATAAACTCCTTCGACTATTATGAAAACACAAACCATTCATCATCATTAATTGACAACATTTTTACTACTAAATTTTTAATAAGTCGCTTAAAAAGGGTATAATAAAAACAGGTCTTTCCGATCATTTCCCAATATTTTTCACAGTAGAATTAAACGTAAAAAAAAAGGAAACCATGTAAAACTCTCAATAAAAAAACAGCTTTTAAATATCAATAGCTTGAATTCCTTTAGAGAACAATTATTACTTATAAAATGGGGTTACATCAATTTTAATGATGATATTAACATAATCTATGATCAATTTTTCAAAACTTTTTATGCAGTTTATGATTTGAATTTTCCTCTACGTGAAATAGTCTTAGAAGCCAAAAGATATCATCTCCTTGGATTAGAAAGGGTCTCATAAAATCCTCAAAAATCAAACAGAAGTTATATGTCAAATAACTAAAATCAACAACACAAACAAAATTACTTAAATTATAAAAACTTATTTAAAAAGCTTTGTAAAAATTTTAAAAAAAGTTACTACTCAAGCTTGCTAAATAAAGACAAGCATAACTCAAAAAGGGTCTAGCAAGTCATGAAAAAGGTGACTGGAAATTATTTGAAAAGCTTCGTAAAAATTTTAAAAAAAGTTACTACTCAAACTTGCTAAATAAATACAAGCATAAATCAAAAAGGGTCTGGCAAGTCATGAAAGAGGTGACTGGAAAACATAAAACAAACACAAATTCATAACCAGATAAAATAAAAATTGAAAACAATTTATTTAATGATCCAAACAAAATTGCATTCGAATTAAATAAGTTTTTTACAACAATCGGAACAAAATTATGCAATATTATTCTATACATTAAAGAAAAAGCTATTGCTGAATATAAAACTCGATTGAACTCTTCTCTAAATGTTACTGAGTTAACTTTTGATGAATTTGAAGTTGCTTTCAAGTCATTAAAACGAAATAAAGCAACTGGAAACGATGAAAATAAAGCAAATATTGTAACAGACTTCACCAATATTATAAAAAATATTCTTTATAAAATCTTCAGAGTGTCCATCGCACCAGGGTACCCTGGTGTAATGGACACTCTGAAAGAACGTTCTTTCAATATAAACTGAAAATAGCAAAAAAGACTTCAAGACCAGCGATCGCACAAATTTAACAAATAATTGCCCTATCTCGGTTCTTCCAGTTTTTTAAAAAATATTAGAAAAAATAATGTTTAATCGAGTCTATTCTAATCTTATTGAAAATAAAATACTGCATGAAAACCAATTCGGCTTTAAAAATATAATTCAACCGAACATGCCGTTTTTCAACTTACGCGCAACATTGCAGATTCATTCAAAGATTCTCGTTTTACATTAGTGGTTTTTATTGACTTGTCCAAAGCATATGATACCGTGAATCACCAAATCCTATTAAAAAAACTTATGTCTTATGGTATTAAAGATAAAACAAACCGTAAACAGCTTGTTTTTAATAAAGATTCCACATCTCGTATGAATATAACATGTGCAGTTCAGAAAGTATCATATTTGGTCCACTCTTTTTTTTAATATACATAAACGATCTTTATAAATCTTCAAACCTAACAACAATAAACTTTGCAGATAATACAAATTTATTTTTGTCTCATGAAAATAATAATATACTATTTACTGATATGACAAATAAATTAAAAAAAGTTTCTGTTTGGTTTAAACAAAACAGATTTTCCCTCAATATTGAAAAAAACGAAATAGACACTCTTTTATCCGCCTTCTAAAAAACAGAAACTTCTACATGTCATGGCAGACCTTTTAATCAACAATATTACTTTAAAAAAGAAAAAGGTTGCAAAGTTTCTTGGAATATATATTGATAAAAATTTGTCCTGGAGATATCATATCGATGCTACTTCCACAAAAGTTCCAAGGAATTCTTTATAAGGCAAGAAATATATTAATAAACATTAGTTAACACAATTGTATTATTAATTTATTTATTGTCATATAAACTATGCAAACAGTATATGGGGAAGTAACCATAAGACAAAGCTTAAATCTCTTTACCTTCGTCAGAAACACGCAGTTCGCGTAATAAATTTTAAAAATCGGTTTTCTCACACAAAACAACTTTTTAAAGAAATCAATGTTTTGAATGTGTACCAACTAAATGTTTTTAATATTTTGTGCTTTATGTTTAAATATAGAGAAAATCTGTCACCAACTGTATTTAAAATTGTTTATAATTTGAAACCGAAAAACAAATAAATTCTTTGCACAAATAACAATCTTATTGCCCCCTTTTGCCGGCAAAAAAAAGGACCAGTTTTTTGTTTCTTATCGAGGACCTTATCTCTGGAACAAAATAGTTTTACCAAATTTTGATTTTTCTATTAAAATAGCTTATGCTTTATTTAAACAGAAACTTAAAAAGGTCATCCTTTCATTAAAAAATATTCACATCTATTTTTAATTATTTTTGTATATTGTTTTTTTTTAGACTAATAATTACTAATTTTTTTATAAAAAGATGTATTATTTCATTACGGACAGTTTTTCTTTATAGGCCCGATAAAGTTCCGCTCTTGTATTGCCTATTCTGGGAAGCCGTAACAGGGCCATAGCTGAGCCTTCATAAAATTGCCTGAGCTGGGTAGCCAAAAAAAAACCATTATTGGTCCAACAAAGATTTGCCAAAGCAGAGCAACAGACATTGGGCCGATACTGGCTCATCAGTGGTAAAATCAAATTAAAATGATATCCACCGTACATGCCCTGTCAATAATTTATTCTAACTATATGTAAATATGCATTACCGCCATTATGGAGGACAAACAAACGTAAAAAAATAGTTTACCGTTCACCCATATCTTCTTAAAAATACTGATTTCTCTGATTATATAGATAGTTATCCAAATATTACATATCCGGATCTTGTTGACTATTTTTTATTTACTCAAGGTCTTATTACTAAGCCATAGTAAGAAGACTTTGAGCAAGTTGATTCTTATAATCAACTTGTATCAGGTTGGGTTATTTTCTTTATTTATTGGGTTATTTTTATTATTTATTAAGTTATTTTTACTATTTATTGGTTAATTTTTATTATTTATTGGGTGATTTTTTTTATTTGGACATCGAAAGATTCGTATTGTGAAATAATATTGCCGGATTTGGAATTTATGGACATAAATATAATAAAATGTAAACAATTTTTCGAAGAATGTATTTTACCTGAACTAATTGACAAATTTTACAGCCAAAAAAATCAATTTATGAAAGAAACATCAGGTAAAAACAAATTTAAACATTTAGAGCACAGCTACTTTAAAAAAGAAAACAAAGTTTTTAATGATCATGACTTTTAATAAAAATATTTGATACTTAATTTGATAATATTTATTTTGGTTTATAAATTCTAGTTTCACTTAATTATTCAATCCTGTTAAATTTTTCAAAAGCTATTCCCCAAGAATAAGGAGAACAAACAATAACAATTTTGTCTATTGTGCATAATCCAGAATCTTTAGTATATAAGTAATCTAATCGCATAATGCTTTGCAGAAGTTTATATTTGTTACGTAACAATCCAATAACTCTATCAATGTGTACTTGAACAGAGGTAATTCTACATTTGAACAAGTTAATTGTATATTTCCTATTGTAAATCCTGAAATCTTTAGCTACCCACAATATTAAATCCTATATAATCTAAAATAACTTTACTAATAAATAATCTCCAGGAATTTTTTTTTAAATTGAACAATGCCCTGTTAGGTATTTATTGCTAACATTTTCTCCCCAAGGTTTAGAAACAAATGTTATCACACCTTGTTGACTTACACCTATTACGAATTTAACAGTATTGTGATGTTTGTGCTGTCACTAAGTTGCAGCTTTTGCACATAGATTAGATTGATTTCAATCTAATCTATGTGCAAAAAGCAATCAATTATTACAGCCACTTTTATTTCAAAATGTTTTCTGAAGCATAAAGGCATAGTTTCTAAAAGCTCATAGCGAGCAGGCCATTTAACTAAATGTTCCATTCTGAAGTACATAATGTCAATATATCTTAAAATTTTGAAATTTCAAATCTATAAGCAATGTCTCTAATAAATAGGTTTAAACGCAATCTCATAACTACCATAAAACTGAGTTCTCATTTTCAGTTATAAGAGATTTTAAAAAGTTGATTAAATGACTTAAAATTTTCAAATTTGGCAACCCAGTGTTAAATGTTACTTTTGAATCTGTATCAAACCATTCAATAGTTCTCATGTGGAGTTTATCTAAATTTGCACGCAAATCATAATTAAGTTTGTTTTTATATATAAACTCAGTTTCTATTTGATTGATATTTTTGACAGTCATATTTGTTTGAACACTCGCATCTATTAAGTTTTCATAAGTTATTGTAACACTTTCTAAGACATTTGATTCACTTCTTTTAAAATTCTCCATTTGAAAATTTACAATTGAATCTTCAGAAAGGTTTATATTAGTGATGCTGTTTCTACAAGACAGGGAATCATTTCGACTTGTTAATAATGAACAATTTTTGTGTCGTCACAAGTTTTGTGTCGTCACAAAGTTTGTGTCGTCATCTTTCTCTAGGTTTCTCAACCTCAAGTTTAAACTTTTTGTGCTCCAGATTTAAGGAATCCAATCACCAGATTTAGGGATGGAACCCAACCAGGATCATTATGTGATGAAAGAGAAGCAGATTTTCCTAAATAAAAATATGAAAACGTTAAATAGCTAATAGTATTAAACTTTCAAAATAATAAAAATGTTTCAAAGGTAAAAAGGCTTTTTTTTTACCTAAAATAAAATGATCACTGCTAATTTGAGTGTAGAGGACATCAGGATAGTTACCAACTCTGTTTATGGCATTTATTCATTTTTCTCTACGTTCCTTTGATAAAATCTTACCATCATCGCCTTGATTGCAAACTACTTTTGATAAAAGAAAAAAAGGTTTACCCTTTTCACGGCTTGAATACTCAAATACAGCACAAAAGTTGAACATTTTATAATTTTTTTTTTCTATTGCAATATTTGCATATTTACATATTAGGCTTATAATAAAACAAAAAAAATGAAAATAATTAAATAAATTAGATAAGGATTTATATTTTCTAATTTTGGTTATAAATACATTAAATTTTATAAACTAATATGTTTTTTGAAAAAACTATGAATATCCTTGAGGTCGCGATCGTATCACAAAACGAGTTAACATCTTTGTAGGGGAAAAATATTGAACAAAACGCGTGATTAGCGCGTTTTGTTCATTGTTTTAATTTTAAAGCCGGGTTAGGGCATTAAACAAAACGCGCTAATAACGCGCTTTGTTCACCTACAAAGATGGTATCTCGTTTTGTGACGCGATCGCGACCTTAAGGATAGTAATTAATATATTAGTTCTGCTAACTTAGTTGTCCTCCAAAATGGCAGAACTGAAATCAAAACAACTCTTTATTATTTCGTGACGTCGAGCTAGGAACGGTGGATAAACAATAGCATTTGCGTTTATTGCGCAGAATTTAGCATCCATCTTGAAAGTTGTTTTTTTCACAGTTCATACAAATATATCTTAAAGCTATAAAAATCATACTTTCAGGTGATTTTGACATAATAATTTCTAAATAAATTTTGAAAATTAATATTTTTAAAAAGAAATTTATATTTTTAAAATAATTTCTAAATAAATTATGGCAATTAATACTATAGTTAAATAAATAAAGTTTCGTATGGGATGTGTTGTTACACTTCAAATAACATAATGATCATGATATATTAACATTGTTTACATCAAACATTAACCATTAAATTGGTTTAATGTTTAATTTTTTCTTTCACCAAGCTAAAACTGGTTAAAGAGATTTAAAACCTAAGTTAGTTAAAGAAACATAAAACATAATTTATGTTAACTTTAATTCAATTTTTTAAAAGTGAAGCCTTTAATTCAATTTTTTAAAAATGAAAAAATTATGAAAATCGGACGATCCTATAAAAAGTTATACTTGATTACGTGACGAAATACCGATATATGGATTTCTTGATAAAACTAAAGCAAAAAAAATAACTTAGTCAATTCTCATCAAAATCCTTATATCTTGGTATCAAAAATTTGGTGCAAGAATAACCTACAAAATTATAACAATATTGAGAAACTGGGCATACCGTGGGAGGCGGCGGGCGCACATAAACGCCTTTTTTACGGTCAATAAAAAGAGATTTTAATTAATAAAAAAGTGTTTCTTTAGGGAACCTGTCTATTTCATGTGCAAAAAGTTATTATACTTCACTGCCAAATATCAGAGGTTCATTATAAATATGGGGTGGACGTTGGGTGTTAAACTTTAACACACCCTAATTTAAAAAAACAATCATTCTCATAATTATTTTTATTTTTCTTTCAAAATTTTTTTTTTTTTGATTAAGTTGATTTAGGTGCCCCAAGAAGTCCTTACGGTCTTACCACAGAGCACCGCGGAAAAGCATTTAATAGGAAGTTCACGCCTGCTTCCCAACCAAAACTTGTCGCAAAACTTGCTCAGAGGTGGGGTTTGAACTACGGATCTTACGTTTCTGAGGCAAGTGCGCTACTACTGCGTCACGGCTGCACAAGATTAACATCTATTAGATTAAATTTATAAAATGAATAATTTTTTTCTACATTTTTAAAACAAAAAGTAGTGGTGTGAGAAAAGGGCGTATCTCTCCCCCTCTGACCTAAAAAAAATTCTAAAACAAAAACTGCTATTATTTTTTATGTTTCATTTTATTATAAAATTATTTTTATCATATTACAGTCGTAGTATTACAAGAACCATCAGAGTATTTATTTTTGAAGAAAGACATAGCGGTTATATATATATATATATATATATATATATATATATATATATATATATATATATATATATATATATATATATATATATATATACATGCATACATATATATATATATATATATATATATATATATATATATATATATATATATATATATATATATATATAATCATATATTATATATTATATAGCTTATTTATGTATATATATATGTTTATATATATATATATATATATATATATATATATATATATATATATGTATATATATATATATATATATATATATATATATATATATATATATATATATATATATATATATATATATATATATATATATATATATATATATATATATATATATATATATATATATAATCATATATTATATATTATATAGTTTATTTATGTATATATATATATATATATGTTTATATATATATATATATATATACATATATATATATATATATATATATATATATGTTTATATACATATATATATATATATATATATATATATATATATATATATATATATATATATATATATATATATATACATATATATATATATATATATATTATATATATATATATATATATATATATATATATATATATATATATATATATATATATATATATATATATATATATATATATATATATATATATATATATATATATATATATATATATATGTATATGTATATATATCATATATATGATATATATATAAATATATTTATTTGCATTCACTCCCAACAAGGCTGCAAGCAACTACTATTAAGTTATGAGTTACTAGGAAAAAAAAGAACTGAGTTATAGAGCAAGGAAACGGTTGAGAGAAGAATTGAAAAGTTGAAGGTTGCATGAATCAGGAAAACATGAAGACGGGAGAGAATTCCAAAAGATTGAAGTGCAGGAGAAAAAACTAGATGAATAAAAGTTTTTAGAGCATGCAGGGACAGATACAGTAAACGAATGAGTCTTAGCTAAATGACGAGTATAACGAGAATGAATTTTAGTTGATGGAACTAGAGATGATAACTCCTTTGAGCAGTGACCATGATAGTATTTGTAGAAAAGAGAAAGAGATGCAACTCTACGACGATGGGAAAGAGGCTCAAGCTTAGCAGATAGTCCAGGCCCAACAACATTTACAATGCGTTTTTGGATCTTGTCAAGACGAGAAAGTGAATTGTTAGAAGATCCAGCCCAAATATGACAACAGTATTCCATTCAAGGACGAATAAAAGATTTGTAGAGGTAGAGAATGGAATCAGAAGTTAGGAAATGGCAAGCACGATAAAGAGAAGCAACCTTAGCAGAAGCTAATTTAGCAATCGATTGTATATATGGTTTCCATGAAAGGTCAGTAGTAAGCGATAATCCAAGAAGACGTAAAGAGGAGGGCTCAGTAAGAGGATTGCCATTCATTAATATAAGAATGTTGACCATATTACGGTAGTTGTTTGCAATAAACAACTGGGTTTTGTTAGAGCTGAAATTCACAAGCCACTGTGAACCCCAATCTATTACTGAAGTGAGATCGAATTCAAGATCAGCTGCACGTTCTAGGCGATTCATATGAGAAGACTTTTTGTCAAGACAGGAGTATAAAGTTGAGTCATCAGCAAAAAGAGCTACTTTAGATGAAAGGTTGTCAGAAAGATTGTTTATGTAGATAAGAAACAAAACAGGGCCCAGGATGGAACCTTGGGAAACCCCAGAAGTTACTAGAAATAAAGAAGAGTGTTGGTCTTCAAGAATGACTTATTTAAACCGGTTAGAAAGAAATGATTTAATAATCTCAAATTTTTTCCAGAAATACCATATGAAGCAAGCTTATGGAGAAGAACAGCAAGCCAAACTTTGTCGAAAGCTTCAGATATGTCGAGAGCAACAGTCCTAGTCTCACCGCCTCCATCTAATGCACGATAAAATTTTTCAGCTACAGCAGTTAACAAATTGGCCGTAAAGCGAGAGGATCGAAAACCGTATTGATTGTCTGACAGTTGTTTGTTTGACTCAAGATGAGATGTGAGGATTTTGTTGATCAAAGACTCAAAGACCTTGCTAATAACAGAAAGAAGACTGATCGGACGATAATTGGAGGGGTCAGAATTTTCTCCAGAGTTTTTGAATATTGGAACGACAGATGCCATTTTCCAACAAGCAGGAAAACAAGACTCAGTCAAACACTTGCTAAATAGTTTATAGAGAATTGAAGAAATTTCTGGAGAACAATTCTGCAAGACTGTAACAGGAATGTTGTCTGGACCACAAGCTGTAGACGAGTTTAAGTGAGATATAATTTTAGCAACAGAAGCCGGAGTGATTTGAATGTCTAACAATGGATCAACCTGTTTGACTGGAATGGAAGGAAGAGAATGTCCATAAGATTCAAGAATGGAATTAGAAGAAAAGTTCTTTGCAAATAGTTCTGCCTTATCCTTGGGAGAGGTAATAAAATCATTCCCATGAATGAGAGATGGAATGTTAGATCTACCCTTGTTAATAATGCTGTTGAAGATTTTCCAAAATTTTCCCTAACTTCTGTGATAAGATGCGAGATTTAGTGAACTGAGAATAATGGAGTTTAGCATTAGAAAGAACCTTTTTACATCGATTTCTTGCAATAATAAATAGCCGTTTGTTCTCAAGAGAGTTGTTCTTTTGAAAAAGATAAAAAAAATGATTATAATTGGATATAGCAGCCGCACAAGAAGGAGAAAACCAAGAGTAGAATGAGGCTTGACTTGAAACCGACGAGAAGGAATAAAAGCTTCCATTCCAGCATGAATTCAGGAGGTTACGTAGGAGGCGCATTTATCAGCTAAGAGAGAAAAAACATCAGCCCAAGGACCATCATGAAGAAAATCACGAAAAGAATCCCAATCAGCTTTTGGGTAGTAGTAGGTGGTGCGATGATAAGGTGAGCCCAAAAAAGAAGTACGAGAAGAAATATTTATAGAAATCATTGCATGGTCAGAACCACCTAGAGGAGAGAATGGAGAAACTGAGCATAAGCTAGGGTCAGAGACAAGACACAAGTCAAGGAGTAAAGGTAAATGATTAGGGTTGTCAGGAAAACGAGTCACAAAGTTAACTATCTGAGTAAGAGATTGAGAAACGCAGAAGTTAAAGGCTTTAGTTCCAGCAGGATCGATGGAGTTAGAGCCAAGCTATTCAGTGTGATGGACATTAAAATCACCAAAAACAACAATATTGGCAAAGGGGTAGAGAGAGAGGGCATGGTCAATTTGATCAGAGATAACATCTAAAAGAGTGCAATCATGGGAAGAAGGAGAACGATAAAGAACAAAGAGAAAGATGATAGAGTAATGAGGTGCTAGGGAAAGCGCATAAAAGAATGGTCAAAGGATTCGAACCTGATTTCACGACAAGTAGGAGATTTAATGTGTATATATGCCCCTAACCTAGCATGTGACTATTGGAGTCTTTACGAATCAAAGGATAGTACCAATCAACACTGACATCTGAAGAAGGAATTGCAGAATTTAAATTTGTTTCACTGAGTGCAAGCAAGTCTGGTGAGTTTTTCAGGAGGTAAGACTCAACTGACGGAAAGTTGCTTCGCAGACCGCGAATATATGTAAAATGTATATTAAAACATTTAGGTGGTGGGGATGGTTTTTTAGGTTTAAAATTTTTGGTTACTATGGTCATGATTTGGGTTTAATGAGAACTTTACTCATTTATAGATAGAGCACAGCCTCCTAATCAATGAGCTATGCAGTTATCTCAGTCCTGTTAATTCACCCTAAGCCGTGATATAGGGCTCCTTATGTGGCCTTGGCAATGCGCACCAAAAGCATTAACAGGGACACCATCCATGCTCAAAATGGCACTGTTAATACTCTGATATTTTGCAGCTGTTGATGGAATTAACCTCTCTGAGAGCTACCACCGAGTTCGGGAAACCTTACTACCAGCTGGCCTCAGAACCATTAAAATGACTTTTAGAGCTGTACCCTCATAGGAGATAACAGGAAGAGTTGCATAGCCATTATCAAGGAGGCATAGGCAAAATTATATGAGTAGAGTCAAGGAGATCCAGCATTCATTATCTTAGGCAGGAAACAATGTAACACAGGTTAAATCTACGCCAGCCTAATAGATGAAGAAGGGTTTCGAGGCTAATTAGCAGAATTTTTCTGCTTACCCCTGAAGTCTTTTCCTAGGAGGCCTTCTACAAGACAATAGCTGGATGCAGTTAACATCTGCCTAAAATGAGTATTTTTATCGAGACGCCATCTCTAGCCTTTACTCAACTAAGAGCCCCAAGGCAGGGGAATTTTTAGTCGGAGTTTATTTCTCCTAGCCTTTGCCTAAAAATAGCACACTCTGCAAGGCAGCAGGGCTTGTGGCAGGTGGTACTGGGTAACGTGATACCAGTAGCAAGATTGATCTTGTTTATCCTGACCTGACCTGGAGTAGTTAATAGGAGTTACTTCCCGCAACAGTACTTTGAGAAAACCAGGCATTACATTTTGGAAGTGCATTAGGAAAAACACTGCATCTAACATATATATATATATATATATATATATATATATATATATATATATATATATATATCATGTATTATTATGTTTTTTATGTATGTTTGTGTTCTGTCTGAACCTCTGGCGTGGTGTTTGCTCACCTGTAAGTTACTTTATGTTTTTTTTGTATGTCTGTGTTCTGTCTGAATCTCTGGCGCGGTGTCCGCTCACCGGTATGTTTTTTATGTTTTTTTATGTAATTATTCTTATATATAATTTATTGTAACTTTGATATACGATTTTGTATATTGTTTACGTTGTTCTTCCTCTGCCATATAAGGTACAAAATTACCGATAAAAGAACCTTTTCTGAGCATCGTTGAAGTGTACTTGAGCATCCTTATTTTTCAATAAAATTTGGCAGGTAGTGAGAAAATAGATATATCTTCAATCGGATATAATTTTAAAAGTTAGCACTACATTCCTTCAATAGTAATTTAATAAACGAACAACAACATAGTTTTTGACACCAATAAACTTGATATAAACTTTGACAACTTCCAAAAATGAAAACACTAATGAAAAGTCAAACTATTCATCTTTTTAAAAAGTATCTTAGATGATACAGAATTCTAAAAAGTTATAATACAAAAAACATTTTTACCACACTTACTCTAAACAAACTTCAAAAAACGCATATTTCCACGTACCTATATAAGTGTTTTTAATAAAATAATTTGAAAAATTTGTTAATGACTTTTTTTTTTTTCTGCTAGGAGTTTAGTCATTATTTAATATTTTTTCAAATAAACTTGTTTTTTTATTTACTTATATATACAATAAATAAACCAACAAAGATAAAAATAAATAAAATAAATACAATAAATAAAACAACCTTTTGTTAGAATATACACTAATAATGTGACACATTATTAGTGTATAGTCTAACAAAAGTAGATGCCAGACTTTAACAGCTTTTCACAGTTTGTATATATTTATGATAGAGTGTTAAAAACATAACTGAGGTATATAATTTATCGCTTTCACAACTTCTAGTTATAAATGGTTTTATTTGTTAGCTATTCTATTTATGAAAAAATAATGTTAACCCTTTGATTTTTTGGATTGTTGTTTATATATCATTTATTGTTGTTTTTTGTAATAGAATTTTTATAAATATTGTAACATTATGCCAATTAATTACATCCAAGTCATTAATAGTTCAGTATAGTTATATCACATCACCTTTTGATCTTCTAATTTTTTATGTGGAGAGAAAGGTTTATCAGTGAGTTTTTACATAATACATCTTTTAAACTATAAACACTAATTGCTCTATGTTAAAGTTGTTCAATCATAATAACACGTTTTTGTATATATAAACTCCTTAATGGGGTTCAATATTCAAAGTGAAGTCTAAACAATGATTTACTATTAATGCTATATTTCTTTTACCTAACAATTTCAAGAAGTGTTTAATTTGCCATAATGTCAAAATTGATGATCTAATTCAACTATTAAATTGCCATTTTTTCTTTTATTATAAACAAAAATGCCTACCCAGCACATTTACAAATTTTTTACTGTTAAAGAAAGCTACCTCTATCATCTTCGATCTGCTAATAGCTATAATCTTCATGTATCAAATCATTCTTTTGTAAAATATGGTCTAAAATCCATAAGATACCAAAGTGTAAAATCAGCCTATCTTCACCATTAAAATCATTTGACTCAATTACTAGTTTCAAAAACTGTCTTTTTAACTATTTTTAGCAGGATATTATACCTGAAGCCTCTGAAAAATGTTGTTATGCTTTTATTATTACTACTTTCTTGATACCTACTAATTTTATTATTAACTTTTTGTTCTCGTATTTTTATTGTTATTGTTAGTAGTGATATTAATAATATTTTTCTATCTATATTAGTAAATTGTTATTTTTATTTATAACTTAATAAGTATTATTATTGCTTTTTTTAATTTTTTCTTAAGTTTATTTACTACTTATACTACATAGTTGTTTTATCACTATTATTGCTATTATCTAATATTGATTGTATATTATTTTTATTATTATTGTTAGTATTGTTTCTAATAATATTTCTCTTCATTGTCACCTTATTATTATTGTTAATATTATTTCTATAATTATTATCAATACTATTATTATTTTTATTATTATTATTGTTATTATGATCACTTTTATTGTAATGTTGCAGGTTTTTACTTTAGATTAGTACTTGTACTATTTGTAAAAGTCCTTGAAAATTTACAACTTAATTCAGAATATATATATTGAACTGAATTGAATTAAATTAAATATTATTAAATCTCAAATCTCAAGACATGAAATTTTTAATGGAGTTTTGGTCCATAATAATCCAAGTACCACATATTTTAATAAATATATTTGTAAGTATCCTGCATTTGGTAGTTATTGTAAATTTCCATTGTGATATTTATTACATTTTAGTTCACGAGTTATAAAAAGATCCTTAACTCAAGTATATGTAGCTATGGTTTGTTGCTAATGGATTGAACTTTTTCGTCAATAATAAAAATAATTGTTATTGTAACATGATAAACGTGTTATTTATATTACATTAAAAATTTCATGCCTTGAGATTTGAGATTTAATAATATTTAATTTAATTCAAAAGTTGTGACCATTTTGTATATATGATGGTACTATGTTGTATAAGTATGTATGTAATAAATTATTAAAGTGTGCTTATGTTTGTTTTTATTTTATTAAAGTTAAAACGGATGCAAACACTAAAGAAGACAATAAAGTTTCAAATTGTACCAATAATGTATAACGAATCCATTATCGAATAATTATGAATCAAGTCTTTGTATTATAATTGCGTAAATATTTTTTAAAATTTAAGCCTGTTTTTTAAATTTATTCATAATAATTTAAATTGTCAATAATCATGTGTTTAATACTTTTTATTGTCTCTAAACTAATAAAAAATACGCCAATTTTAAACTAAAAAACTACAGTTGATTATGCTAAAAACAACTTTAAATAAATAAGAAGACGTGGTCTAAAAGGAAAATATAGGGACTTCAAATAGAATTGCCCAATGAAAATCCATAACAATTCCATGCGTGATCCAGTTAGTTAACAAAGACAAATAATGGTACGGTAAAATACGTATGTAAAAATGGCTAATCGTTGTTCTGCCAGTTCTTGTCGCGCATTGGCTAGTCGAAGTTTTGCCATCACTGGCTAGCCACGGCTGGTCCATGAAAGAGCAAAACGCAGCTTCGCTACCGTTGGCAGCCGAAGCCGGTCCAGCGCGGCAGCCTATACAGGACCAGTTCGGGACCACTATATTCTTGCTGTCTGGGTATATTATCTAGTTATTGTAACTATTTTTAAACGGCGAAATAAATCTTAAAAAACAAATCTAGGTTTCGATGAAAATGCATGTTAATTTTGTTTCCTGGGCAAGGGGGCCGTACCCTAAATTTTTTCTCTAATATTTTGTTTTTCTTAAATTAAGTTAAGTTAATCAAGTTATAGATTATAACTTTTTAGAAAGAAAGATTTTTTTAAAAAAGCTTTAAAAAGGTATTTTTTTGATTTATTTGTTTTAATAATAATTTTTTATAATGACAACCCCTACATCATTTATGTACTATATAAATAATGATACAATCTAGCATCAAAAGATAACTCAAACGTCCATTAAAAAGTCCAATTTTTTAAATACTTAAATACTTTAAATTTAAGTTATATTTTTAAATTGTCTTTCCGACTGATGTCTATAAAATAAATGTTAAATATTTCCGACTGATATCATTAAATAGTTGTTAAAGATTTCCGACTGATGTCTATAAAATAATTGTTAAAGATTTCCGACTGACGTCATTAAATAATTATTAAAGATTTCCAACTGTTGTCTATAAAATAATTGTTAAAGGTTTCCGACTGATGTGTATAAAATAAATGTTAAAGATTTCCGACTGATGTCATTAAATAACTGTTACAGATTTCCGACTAATGTCAATTAAATAATTGTAAAGGATTTCCGACTGATGTCATAAAATAATTGTTAAAGATTTGCGACTGATGTCTATAAAATAATTGTTAAAGGTTTCCGACTGATGTCTATAAAATAAATGTTAAAGATATCCGACTGATGTCATTAAATAATTGTTAAAGATTTCCGACTGATGTCTATAAAGTAATTGTTAAAGATTTCCGACTGATGTCATTAAATAATTGTTAAAGATTTCCGACTGATGTTTATAAAATAATTGTTAAAGATTTCCGACTGATGTCTATAAAAAAATTGTTAAAGATTTCCGACTGACGTCATTATATAATTGTTAAAGATTTCTGACTGATGTCTATAAAATAATTGTTAAAGGTTTCCGACTGATGTCTATAAAATAAATGTTAAAGATTTCCGACTGACGTAGTTAAATAATTGTTAAAGATTTCCGACTGACGTCATTAAATAGTTGTTAAAGTTTTCCGACTGATGTCATTAAATAATTGTTACAGATTTCCGACTAATGTCAATTAAATAATTGTAAAGGATTTCCGACTGATGTCATAAAATAATTGTTAAAGATTTTCGACTGATGTAATTAAATAATTGTTAAAGATTTCCGACTAATGTCATTAAATAATTGTTAAAGATTTCCGACTAATGTAATTAAATAATTATTAAAGATTTCCGACTGATGTCATTAAATAATTATTAAAGATTTCCGACTGATGTCTGTAAAGTAATTGTTAAAGATTTCCGACTGATGTCTATAAAATAACTGTTAAAAATTTCCGACTGATGTCATATAATAATTGTTAAAGATTTCCGACTGATGTCTATAAAATAATTGTTAAAGTTTTCCGACTGATTTCTATAAAATAGTTGTTAAAGTTTTTCTGACTGGTGTCTATAAAATAATTGTTAAAGATTTCTGGCTGATGTCATAAAATATTTGTTAAAGATTTCAGCATTCTTTTTCTTTTTTTTTACAACATAAAAATATAACATAAAAGTTTAGACCAGAGCTGGCAATAAGATGTCTATAAACTAATTGTTAAAGATTTCCGACTGATGATTTGGTCTTCTTGGGGCACCTAAATAACAAAAAAAAAAAAAAAAATCATAAAATAAAATAATATCGTACGTTTAAGTACCATATAATATAATTAAAAGTGTTGCGTCAATTTATGATATTAAATAAGTAAGATTAACAAAAGTATTTAATAAAAAGATTGTAATCTCTTTGTATCAAAATCAAATAAGTGTTGTTTTGTTGTTAAAAAAATTGAATTGAAGTTAAAGTTTTTGTATTACTTGTTAAAAACAAGTTTAATAACCGCGCGCGGTTATGAAGCTTGCTTTTTGTTGACAAGTTTGGCTACACCGTGTTCTGTTGAATGGTGTTTTTGAAAAAAATATTGGTTATTATTTAGCAGGTGGTGGTTAACCAGATAGTTGTAACGTCTAATATGCATTATGCGCTCTAATATTTTCAAAATAGATGGTAAAATAGAAATAGGTCTGTAGTGAGAAGCAATAGAATCATCTCAGCTTTTAAATATAGGAATAACTTTAGCTAGCTTTAGTGAATACCCCATTTTTAATTTTACAGATATCCAGAAGGGGATTTTCAATAATACCGTAGACATTTTTTACAACGTTCACGCTAATGTCATCTAGTGGTGGACTGTTAAATGCATTTTTAAGCTCATCTTAAGTTATTTCAAGCTTGTTCATGACTGACTTTTTTTTCTAGATACATTTTTCTAATATTTTTTTCCAGGAGTTATTTTATAAGCTAGTTTTTCCCCAATTTTTATAAAATAAATTATTAAAGTTCTCTGTAATATCTATTTAAGTGCAGCGGGAACACTTTGGTGGCGTCTTTTTTTTCCTTCCCTGTTACTTCTTTTATTACACCCCATGTTTTTTTGATGTTGACGTTACCGCAATAATTTGCTAATAAATTATAATAATAGTTTTTTTCGATTTTTTTTTTTATTTTTTAAATAGACTTTTGTATTGTTTTATATTTTTTTGTTTTGATAAGTTTTTTTTTTAAAACTTATCATAAAGTTTTTTTTTTCATTAACAACAATGTTTTTGTTATCGGTATTTAAATGGTTTGCGACGATATTACCTATAACAGTTTTTTTCTTACCTATAACTTCTTTAATTACATCCGATGTTTTTTTATCATTACCAATATTATTTTGTACATTTTGTAAGTTATTTTTTAAAAATAGTTTTCGTAGAGTTTTTGGTTTTTTCTATGAAGATTTGAGGGGGCTTTTTGAATTTTGTAAGTTTTTGAGCTTGGCTCTTGCTTTGGAAATGTTGTTAATTTCATATGCAATACTGAACCCACAGACAAAATGTTTACAAGCTTTATTTGTGTCTTTGTAGTTAATAGGTTGATTAATAAGTTAATATTTAGACAGACCAAAATGTTTACTGTATTTATTTTATCATTGTTAGTTCTGAGCTAGTCAACAACCCTCTAAAAAATAAAGCGTTAATTTGATGTTGATCAACGTTGACATTGCGTTGATATTTGCGATCAACCGCGATTAACTATAAATGCATGTTGTTGCAGCGGCAATTTTATCAACAACAAATCAACGTTTACTGAGCGTTCGTTGATTTACTGTTGGCAAAAATCAAATTTATTTAGCCGTTTACTGACAGTAATTTGTTTGGCAAATAGCATGTTCTGCTGGGATTTTTTCACTATTATTTTTAGTGGTAATAAAATGTTTGTTCAAATTTTAATTATATTACGGTATGAAATGAATATAACCTTTATTGAAAAACATGTATTTTTTTAAGTAATTGTATTTTCAGTTCGTAAATAAAGATTATCCTTATGAAATTAGGATAGTTTTTTAATTTCTATAAAATTTACCATGCAAAAGTCACAAAATTGCTGTAATTTAATAAGGCTTATTTTAATAACATTACTATTATCATAACAAATTAAGTTTGCAGTCAGAATTTATCAGGAAAATACTTGCAGTCATAAACATTATTAATTTGTTATGATAACAGCAATGCTTTTAAAATAAGCCTTATCAAATTGCTGTTAATTTCTGACTATGATTTAAATTTAGTTTCGGTTTGTGACTATGATTCAAATCATTTAGTTCAAAATGCTATTTAAATTGATTTTTTTCTGTATGTGAACAATAATTTATTTATTTTTATCTTTTGTGATGTTATAAGATAAAGATTACAATGCCTAAACGTGACAGAAGCCTATACATGAGAGAATTTATGAAAGAAAAAAGAGAAACTGAAAAAAGAATAAAATATCTTCTTGAAGAGTGCACTATTGTTAGTAGAAGGAATAGTGTGCATCTAGATTCATCTAGATTTGCACAGTGATGTAGTTTCTGAAGAAATGTGCAGCAATATGTTGATGTTTTCAATCACTTTGCCTGAAAATGAATTTTTTTTAAGTAATACTGAATCTAATTATGGTGATAATGATGACATTGCAGTTTGAAATAGTTTATCCAGTAGTATTGATACTCTAACTTTAACAAAAGATTTTTTAAAGTGGTTTTTTGAGTGGTCATTGAAATACTTTATAAAAGATGATACTTTAAATGCACTTTTTTATCACTTAAGTAAATTTACTACATCCATACCGAAATGCAGGCAGACATTACAAAAATCACTTTAAAAAGTTGATATTTTATATATCAGTGGAGGCGATTATATATATCTTGGAGTTGAAAGTGCAATTGATTATTGTATATTAACAGTCGGAAATAAGGAAAAGCTTAATATAATTTTTTTTTTTTTAATTATCTTCGCTTCCAACAAGGTTGCAAGCAACCACTTATTAGTGTTGGAAGTTACTGGAAGAGAAAAGATGAAGATTGTAGAGCAAGATAACGATTGACAGACGACTTAAAATATTGCAAATTCTATGAATCAGGAAAGCAAGATGAAGGAAGCGAATTCCAAAAAACTGATGTTCGAGGAAAAAAATTAGACGAAAAAGAGTTTTTGGAGCACTTAGGAACAGTAACAGAAAAAGGATTAGACTTAATTGAATGACGAGTAACACGAGAATGAATTTTAGAAGATGGCACAAGAGACGCCAGCTCTTTAGAGCAGTGCCCATTATAGTATTTGTAGAAAAGAGAAAGAGAAGCAACATTACAACGATGTGACAGAGGTTGAAGGTTGGCTGCAAAAGCAGGTCCAACTATGTTTACAATGCGTTTTTGCACCTTGTCTAAAAGAGAAAGGGTATCATTAGAAGATCTGCCCCAGATATGGCAACAGTATTCCATCCAAGGCCGGATTTGAGATTTATAGAGATAAAGAATAGAATCCAGTAGAGATAGAGAATAGAATCCAGAAATTGTAAGTAATGATGGTGCACCTTTGTACGAAAGTAAAAAGACTTCTGTTTGGCCTATACTAATTACAATTAACAAGAGAACATGCTGTTGCATTTTGGTATGGCCAGAGAAAACCAAATAATTTGGATAACTACTACTAAAGATTTTATTCTCGAAGTGATTATATGTTTTGGGGTAGTTAAAAAACTTCTGATAAACTGGTGTAAAGGTCCCAGATGTATCAGAATAAGTCAATCTGTTAAAGATTGTATTTCAAATGAGCTCATAACTTTACGAAGTTATACACCATCCAGTTTTCAACACAGACCACGTTCATTAAATGAACTTGAGAAGTGGAAAGCAACAGAGTTTCGATTCTTTCTACTTTATGCATGACCTGTTGTGTTTAAAAGAAAAAAAAATAAAACTATGATTTTTTTATTTCTCTTTCATTTGCTATGCACATACTGCTTTCTGATAAAATGGTAAAAAATGAATTGTTAGTGGCATATGCTAAGCAATTGCTTATATATTTTGTTAGAGAAGTTCAAATTTTGTATGGAGAGATCTTTGTGACATACAATGTTTACAGCATGATTCATTTAGTTAATGATTGTATTAACTTTGGGGAAAGTCCAAAGGATTTAAATTAGTAGAAAAAGTTTTGGTTGACCTTGTAAAATGCAAAGCACAGAATCCTCATTCAGTTCAAAAAATTTCCCAGATTGTTTTGAAACATCTTATTTAGATGTTTGTTATGTAAGTTCATTAGCCAACCTAAAAACAATTTTTCTGAAAAAAAAAAACTTTTGAAAAAAGGCTTGATGATACCCATTCAAAAAGGTGGTTATGTTTTTTTTCTGTTGAGACATTGTGATCACTGATTTCTTGATTTAAAAAAGACAAATTTTGATTATATTTGAAGACCATAAATTTGTAAAAAAATTTTTGAGCATGTGTCATTTTGTAATATAAATTGTTATAAATGTGTCAAATATATAGTTCATTGAATATGTTAAAGTGAGTTTAATTCATTTTAATTTATAAACTTTTTGTGTGAAACAAATATCTGTTATGTTAATAGAAATAGTAAATTGTTTACAGTGGTGTTATACATTAATAAATCTAAAAAGCCTTGTACAAGGTTCGTTGTTTTTGATCTATATCTAAAGTATTTTTTATTTTATTTTGTAACTTACATTAATTTTTCTTATATAAGATTGATTAGAATTAAATTGTATCAAAATATTGAAATGTCATTTGCTATTGTTAAATTTTGAAGTGGAAAAATTAAAGAAGTGGAAGTGATTGCTAAAAGTTGGATGAAAAATGATGGGAAATGCTTTTGACCCCCATTTGAAAGTTACGCTGCAATTCGTAAAGGTGTTACTACCTTGCAGGTACCAACCTCTGAGTGGAAAATATACCCAGCTAGGATTTTATACACTACAGGTTTGCATATTACTATAATAAAATGTAAAATAATTGAGTTAGATAGTGAAGTGTATGTTTTGCCCAGGGTACTGGAGAGGATAAACATGTGCTAGTACAAATTTATTTTTGGGCCCCATTTACACTATGACTATTCTCTGTTATTATACCACTTATTTATATCCAGTATTCCAATGGGCATTTGTTTAAAATATATGTTCTGAATATCTTTAGAATGTTTTATTAAGATTTCCAACAATTAAAAAAAGTTTTTTTTAAGAACTAAAAAATTTATTAATTTTCATGGGTTTTTCCTTAAAGTTCATTAATTTTCATGTGGCGCACCGACTGCAACTCGTTCTCATAGGGCCTGCTTTTGCCATTAACGTTTCAATTATATTTTATTAGATTTTGATAAATGATTTTACGTATACAAATTTGTGTTTAGATTTTTATCAAGAAGCTCGGTCGCGCTTAGAAAAAGCAGCAGATACGTCGAATATTGAAACTGACACTGAAGAGGAAAAAGGGACTAAGCAAAAGTAAATTTTACTAAAATTATTTTTTAATAAAAAAGTATATTTTGCAATAGAGAATTACACAAATCATGGACTTTTTGTGTTTTTAAAGTTAAGTTTATATTAAAGGAGAAAGGCAGTGATGGCATTCTGTGAAAGTGATGAAGATATTGTTGTTAGTGATGAAGAATTATACGGAAGACATTATTTGAAGAGTTCAAATAGCCAAAGAATATGTAACATTATTCCAAATATAGCAGGTTAACTATTTTTGTAAAAGTAAAATAATGATTGGTTAAAATAATCATGTTTATCTTTTTTTACTGAATTATAGATGTTTTAAAATCGATATCAACTCCCCATTTACACAGTGAAATAGCAAGTTTTTCAGTTGCTAAAAACAACATTGAATTTTCAAAAGAAACAAATCTATCTCAAGAAAAAATGATGTTGTCTTCAAATATATTAGTAAAAAAATGTCTTAATGTTGCTTTTGTTCTGGTTAAAACCTATGTGCGTGTGCAGTAAAAAAATTAATAGAAATCAAAAATATGTTATAGAATATAATTTTTGTTGATAAATATGTTATAAATATGTTTGTTGACAAGTTTAAATAAAAATCACTATATAATAATTAAAAAGTTTGGTTTAATTTTTGTATGTATAATTTATCTACCTAGATAGAAAATGGCTCCAAAAGTGTTTTGGGTAAAGAGGATAGCAGAGAAACAAATGTTGTCTTGTCAAGGTAATTTAAATTTTCAAGAATGTAATTTTCAATGTGTTAAGTTAAGTTTTATCTATTTTTTCCATTTAAAGTTTTTATTTATTTTTTCCATTTAGGTAATTTTTTATAATTAATTTATTTATTTATTTATTTTTTTTAATTATCTTCGCTTCCAACAAGGTTGCAAGCAACCACTTATTAGTGTTGGAAGTTACTGGAAGAGAAAAGATGAAGATTGTAGAGCAAGATAACGATTGACAGACGACTTAAAATATTGCAAATTCTATGAATCAGGAAAGCAAGATGAAGGAAGCGAATTCCAAAAAACTGATGTTCGAGGAAAAAAATTAGACCAATAAGAGTTTTTGGAGCACTTAGGAACAGTAACAGAAAAAGGATGAGACTTAATTGAATGACGAGTAACACAAGAATGAATTTTAGTAGATGGCACAAAAGACGCTAGCTCTTTAGAGCAGTGCCCATTATAGTATTTGTAGAAAAGAGAAAGAGAAGCAACATTACGACGATGTGACAGAGGTTGAAGGTTGGCTGCAAGAGCAGGTCCAACTATGTTTACAATGCGTTTTTGCACCTTGTCTAAAAGAGAAAGGGTATCATTAGAAGATCCGCACCAGATATGGCTACAGTATTCCATACAAGGCCGGATTTGAGATTTATAGAGATGGAGAATAGAATCCAGAGTAAGAAAGTGACGAGCTTGATAAAGAGAAGCAACTTTAGCAGATGCTAATTTTGCAACAGATTTGATATAAGGTTTCCAAGAAAGATCAGAAGTAAGAGTTAATCCTAGAAGATGAAGGGTAGGAGACTCATCGAGTACATTACCGTTCATAAATATAGGAAAGTCTAAATTATTGCGATAACGATTGGCCGAAAAAAATTGAGTTTTATCTGAATTAAAGTTCACCAGCCACTGCGAGCCCCATGTAGCAGAAGTGAGATCCTCTTCGAGCTCAGATGCCCCCTGCAAGCAATCAGAGGGAGTTGCCTTCTTATCGTGACAAGAATAAATGGTAGGATTTTACAAAATATTTTACATAATAATAAATATTATTTATTTCATTACTTTTTTTTTAAGATTTTCAAAAAGTTGTGTTAAATTGGATGGCAAAAATAGGTAAAAAGGTACTACTGTTGCCTTTTATTTTAATATCAAGAATTACATAAGGCCCACCATAAATTCTCGAAATTTTGAATCAAGTCAGAAAAGTGATTCAAGAATCAATTTTAAAACTCTATGTATTGAACTCAAGATAATTTCATTCATAAAGATTGAATTGGATATTTTATTCTGTAAAATATTATGATAATTTTGATAATAATTTTATATGACAATGATTGATTACTATACTGCAATTTATAAAGTAAGGTCTTATAATAGAGGGGCAGCAGTAAATACTTACCCTAAGTCTCCAATCTCATACAGTGACATCTTATTTAAAAAAAAAGATTAGTTTAAAAATCGTGCTATTTTAAGATTCAAGATTCAATTTGTTTTGCAAATATATAGTATAATTGATTCGATAATCTATTCAATGGTTAAATTTTGGAGTTACAGGAGCTTTGAATTTGTTGTGTGATGTTAAAAATAAGTAATTCAAGATTTTTTTATATTTTGTAGATAGATAAGTTATTGCTTCAGCAGCCTACATCAACAGTGAGCGCTAATTCTATATCTACAAAACCCATTTTTGAAAGATGCCTTACAAAATCTGATGTGGATTTACTAGAAGAAAAAGTCAAGGCTAGCAATATTTTTAGGAGTAAAGTGGTGAGTTGCTGCTGATAACAACATAATTGTTATGAAATGAAAGTTAATAGTATAAGTTTCAATGTTATATATATATTTTTTATTTTAAATAAAACATAAGGGTTCCTTTGCATATAACGTCACGCAATACAACTTTTATACCCCCTCTCTCCCCTCCCCCCCCCCTCCTTAGTCAGAAAGTGTCACAAGTTATTAAATTTCTTCTCCTTGTCACGTCACTAAATTTTTGTGTGTTTTTGTTAAGCAATTATTTGTTTATTTTAAAAAGTCGCAAAAGTATGTAATTTTATTTTATGCAGTTTTTAAAATTAATTGTGAGGTCACAAATTATTTGCCTTCTTCCCACTCAAAGTGAGACAAAATCAATGACCACCGTTCCCCGAAATGTGTGACGTATTTTGCGAACGACTCTTGAGTATTTTTTATTTTTTTAATAATAGATGACTTCTCTTAGTCGTTGTGGAGGTAACACTCCATATAAATCGACTTTTGCTATTTTGCTAATAAAAGTTGTTAATGAGCGAAGACGCTGGGGCCTGTTTTAATGACTCTTGTGGTTCATTGAAAACAGATTTTAAAACATACACCCTGTATCATATGGTAGTGGGTAAGAATGGTTTTTTGCGTTTTTTTTTAGATTTTTTTTTACAGGTAATATATTTTGTTTATCCCAGTTGGTCTTAAGGCAACTATTTGCTATAATTTCTGCGTTTCAATTTATCGCATCTAAATTAAAAGTTAAAATCAAATTTGATTTTAACTTTTGATTTAGATGCGATTACACGACAGCATCATGATGCAAAAATTTGCGATTGTCATTCAAGCGTTTCAGAATTTTTAAGACAATCAGGAACACGACTCTATCGAAAAGTTATAAAAATGAACAATGCTTCAAACGCTAAATAAGTTGTTTGAAATTGTAAATTTTGTGTTAAATTAAATAAAAAACTTTCTTACTAACACAATGCCTAATTTTTTTACAATTTACGAAATATATATATAAATATATATATATATATATATATATATATATATATATATATATATATACATATATATATATATATATATATATATATATATATATATATATATATATATATATATATATATATATATATATATATATATTATATATATATATATCGAATCAACATCAAATCAACGCTACATTTTTTAGCGGGAAGGTACTAGGTAAAATGCGAACTGCGAACCGCGAACTGCGAATGGGTGTCGTACAAATTTATTTCCCCATAAATTTATTTCCGTGGCGCAAGTTTCGGTTTTTAACATAGTATTCTCTACTACAGGCTTTTTCATCGCGCAAACGGATTTTTTTGTGCAGGCCTTCCCTTTTACGGCAAAAAAGAAAACAACTTCGTAATTTTAAAACTAAAACGTAATTTTAATTCTCTGTATAGCCTAATAATTTTTTTTGATGAAAAAAGAAATTTAATATTAAGTAATAAACAATGTAAATAAAAGGCAAAGAAATTTTTTCTAATTTCAATTTTCACACATTTACATAATAATATTATTTCACCTTTAGTTTTGGCTTTTAAAGCTAAATACGAAACTGATATTTTCTTATATTGAGTAGAAATGTTATTAAAACAAACAAAAAGTATTAAATAAATTTTGATTAAAATTGTTAACAAAATCTGAAAAAAAAAAACTAATACATGAAACTTTTATAAATATTTTATAAAAAAGTATACTAAATATATTATAAACAGTAGTCAACTAAATAGACTTTTAAGAGATTTTTAATAAT
Organism: Hydra vulgaris; assembly: GCF_022113875.1. Lineage (NCBI taxonomy): Eukaryota > Metazoa > Cnidaria > Hydrozoa > Anthoathecata > Hydridae > Hydra > Hydra vulgaris. The sequence goes on from NC_061168.1 coordinate 5,820,641, forward strand.
TTTAGAGCAGGTTCTTTGCCAGATCTTGGAGTGACAGTGGTACATAAATTTTTTTTTTAAATGTTGCTCAATATTACACAATGATGTTCTTCTATATCCAATAAATAATAGTCTGATATAATCATAAAAATACCACTTAAAGATTTTCTGCATACCTGATCTTTAACTATTTGAAAAACTACAAAACAAAAAAATGTCAATTGGCACTAATTATCAGTTGGAATTTTTAATCCACCACAATCCAAAAATTTAGAAAACTGACCATATTTCTGATAATAGAACGTTGTTTAATCTCAAAGTTCATAATCAGTTCGTTTTTTATCATTTCGTGTAACACAACCAGCAATGTGAATAAGTGACATTTTGACAGCATCCGCAATAGAAGATTCTAGATCTTGCAAGTTATCAAGAATTTCGCAGCAGTCTTCAAACAATTTGTAATCGCATTACGCACATTGATGACCAGAATTCTAAAGTTGCTTTAAATGAGTCTATTTTGCAATCCTGGTTACTCCGTTATCGTCAAATATTAATTCCTGAGTTTTTTCAGTTAACCAAAGATTACGAATATTTTTATAAGGTGTACAAAATCATAAAGTCATAAAGTAAATACTTTCCATCTCCTGTTAGCCATGGTTTTCCCGGAAAAATTGTGTATATTTTAAAAATAGCCTGTTTGACACGATTCCCATAACATATAATAGCTTTTACATTTGCACTGACTGAATCAATTATTTGACTAGTTAAATTAATCTGTTCAAACACAAAATCAGATCGTAATTTTGATATTGGTATCATTTTAACTAACACCTTTGGACCCCCATTTAAACAATCAGCCATAATCCCTAACAATGTATTGGATAATTCCACTGGGTTATCCTCCGATCTACCAAAAATAGTTCCACTATGGTAAAGCAAACCATTTTGACATTTATTTTATCATGTAGTATTATACATAATTTCTGCTTATCCGGAATAGAGTTAAAAATTGAATAAATAAAATTGTTTTCATTAATATTAGAAATTTTTGAAGTAATTCGAGTCAGTGTTAAAATAGATGGAAGTTGATAATTATTTTTTAAGCAATTATATAATGCCCTTGATGTTAAAAAATATACAAAAGAGCGTATAAGTATTTCAGGTGTATAAAATCTCCAACTTATTTTGGTCCTATAACTGAAACATGTTGCATAATTACTTCTATTTTATTATCAATTTTCAAAGAGCTTAAAAAACGAAGTATCTCATCAAACTTAGACTAGGAGTCAACAGTTAAGATTCAATTTACTGTTAAGCTAGAAATATGACACTTAATCCCATAATCAAATGTTTCAAAGGTAAGATTTTCATAAGTTTTAAGTACAAAAAAAGGTATTCCATTAAAAAATTGCAAAGATTGTATAACAACATAGCCATCAACCATAAACAATATATAAACGGATATTGGTGATCACTGCTATCAATAAACTTGTTTTTAATGTCATAAAAAGTAGCTTTATCCCTTTTAAGAAATGTATCTAGCTCATCATCTAATGTACTTCTAATGTCACTTAAAGATCTTTTGGTAGATCTTTCAGTTGGGTAACCAGTTGAAATTTGAGATAAAGGTATTCCTAGCCAAACAGAAGGAGGATTTTTTGGTCGACGTTTTCCTCCACGCACTATAACTGTATCAAAAATTTTGAGGCCAGTGTAACTCACAGATAACAGCATACTTGGTAACAATCAAGTTAGAGTTTGGAATAGCTTTTATCCATTTTTCACGCTCAACGTTATTACTTGGAAACCGATACACTGATATTTTATTAATCTCACTAGATATTTTGTTTTTTTCACTTTGATAGTTGGTGTGACAAACATACACACAACATTTATTTGGCATGATGATTTAATCTAAATTTTATAAATATATTATTTGCTTTGAATTAAATCTGAAACTCCATGTTTAAATTAAATAAGTTTATTAACATTGTATTATATTCCATTATTAAAATATATATCATAAACAACATGACATTGTATCTAGTCTGATCGTAGAGAAATAATTTTTTCGCCGTAAAAAAGTAGGCCTCCACAAAAAAATCCAGTTGCGCGATGAAAAGGCCTGTAGTAGAGAACGCTATGGTTTCTAAGGAAATAATATTACGCGGCTTACGCATAAAATTGTTTCCCGACATATATTTATTTCTGATGCGGAAATAAATTCGCAGAACATTCTACAACAACAGAATATACAATAGTAATCAAAAATTTAGAACCAAAATAAAACTTACAGTTTCTAAGTGATTTGTGATTTTAAAAAATGCCTTTGTTTTTATTACTTTTATTTTGTTTTTAATACGGTTTATTTTTTATGAAATTTTTTTAAACATTTATAAAAGATTAGAAAAAAAAAAAAAAAAACAAGTTTAAAGTATATTATTTTGAAAATAACAAAATTATGTAAAAAGATATCTACAAAAAAATTGATCATAAGTTTATTCATAATTTTTTAGGTTAAACTGTAACTTAAGTTAATATGGTATGTGACCGCCTTTGGTATCTATGCAAAATCTACATATTCTTTTAATAGTTTCAAAAATATTTCGCAATATTCAAAGGATAAACAATCATATAACTCTTAAAGATTTTCTCAATTCTTCAGTTGAAGTTACAGGAGCTTTGGTCAGTTTTTGGTCTTGCACAGTCCACACATTTTAATTTGAATTTAAAATGGGCGATCCAGCCGGCCACTGGAGTACATTGATTTTGTTTTCTTTAAACCAAGCTCTTACTGTTTTTAATTTGTGACAAGGGGCATTAACTTGAATAAGCTTCTATTCTGGCTCATCTCCAAAAAATAGGTCTCTTGTACAAATGAAATGATTTTTAGGCGTCTCAATAAATCTGTATTGGTCCATTCTACCAGTGTACAAGTAGCATAGTCCGGGTCCATCATATGTGATACAACCAAATAAACCTCCTACATCCTGTAACCAAGGTACAATGAAACAGCTATAAAACTTCTCATTATAGTGTCTTCAAACTATTACTCTATTTTTTTCTATTAACGACTGCATAATTTGATTCATCGCTAAATACTTTTTTTTTTATATCATTATCACTCATCTTAAAATTTCTTTTGCAAAAGTAAAGCCGTTTGAGCTAATCTGATCGTTTAAGCATTGGTTTTTTAGCAGCAGTATACAAACATAGTTTAGAATCAATTAATCTTCTATTTACTGTCTGTCTTGAGATGTAATTTTTAAGAGCTAGATTTATTTCTTGTGAAATTTGCTTTGCACTATACTTAGGATTTTTTCTGGCAACTCTGTATATACTAATTCTCTCGACTAGAATTCTCTGAACTTGTATCTTTTGTTTGATGAAAGCTACTGCAAAAAGCATTTTTACAATAGCTTTTATCAAACACACACACATGTGTTTATTATTATTATTATTATTATTATTATTATTATTATTATATATATGTATATATATATATATATATATATATATATATATATATATATATATATATATATATATATGTATATATATATATATATATATATATATATATATATATATATATATATATATATATATATATATATTTATATATATATATATATATATATGTATATATATATATATATATATATATATATATATATATATATATATATATATATATATATATATATATATATATAAATATATATATATATTGATACATATATCTGATACATATATATATATTAATACATATATATAAGGTATATATATATGTAACGGGTTCTAGTAAAATAACTAATAATAAAATAATAAATTTGCCTTGGCTATTCTGTTCGTAAATTAGACATACAATGTCTAACTTACTTAACGAAGTGCACCAACTAGAAGGTAAGCCATAGGACATTGCACCTCATATTATAATTGTAATGCTGCCTAAGATTAGATCTCCAATTCTAAATTATTTCTAATGTTTATTAGGCGTAAAATTATTGTTAAACTGTAAAAATATTGTTTTTTGACAAAAAATGAGCCCTCCATTTCGGGACTCTTTCCTTTATATTTTTGTTACTAATTGCATAACAGCAATTATTAATTCAATAACAATATAATTATATATTGATATATTCAAAAATATCATTATTTTATTATATTGTATTATTTTTTAAAATATTTTCTCATTTTATACTACTATCTATAATAAATAAAAATGATTTAAACAATCTCACCATCTATAGGATCCTCAAGAAGCTAATTTGTTACATTTTTGTTTTTTATGAAAATCAAGCACTTTTTTTGTAGCATACACTAACAAAATTTACACACATGTTTAAATTTTTTATTTAGTAGCTAAAATTGTATCCAAAGAGCTAAAATACACAAAATAAAAGATCAGAAAAGTATAAACAATATAGAATACAATAAGAAGTTTTTAAAATTTGTTCATTTAAATAATAAAGGACATGATAAAATAACATAACCAAATTTTTTAAAATGTAACTAAATTAATCTTCAATAAAAACTGTTTCAAGTAAAATTTTTTTTTTGATATTTAAGTCAAAAATCTAGTAAATAAAATAGTAGATTCTCATTAAATATACTTGATTTTCTAAATAAAAAAAAAGAGAAAATAATAGCATAATCTTTTCAAAAAACCTTTCATAAATAACTCATTCAACTAACACAAAAAGGAAAAGTAGAAATAAAATAAAAACAACTAAAATAAATCAAAGCTATGCTAAAAGTTAACTATTAAATAATACACAACAGACATTTTCATGCATTAACTTTATCTAAAAATGTGTTTGTGACTGCTTCACAAAAATTGTGAAAAAAGCTATTAAACTGAAAAATTTTTCAAACCCAATATTAGCAAACATCAAAAATGGCAGAGCTTTCACATTTATTAACTGTACTTTCTAAATATAATCTTGGAAATGATGTAAAATGCTTAGCTTTAAAGCAATTGTGTAAATACTGGCGCATAGCAAATTGATTATACGAAATGGATGCAACATCTTGTCCCATACAAATATCTACTGCAAATGCAATTGCAAACAAACCACAGTAAATTCCTCCAACTTATTGCTGACATGATTGGTTTGACACATAACTGCAATTTTAGAACATGATATAATTGAAGCAATTAGTTTTTGTACATGCAAAGTTAGCATTTCTGTCATCATTGACTAATAAATTTTAACGACTCCATCGCTGCAACCAAGTGTGCTAATCAACAACCAGTGAAGGGATCCGTCCTGCTAAATTTGTAGCATCTCCTGCGACTGTATACGGAACATGAGATTTCTAAGTGATTTCCTAATATGGTGTCTTGCATACCTTGAATATCAGAAAATTGATTTTTTAATATTGCTTGAGCAGAAATAACTTCAATATCTCTTAACATGTTTTGATTCAATATACTCTCAAATGCAGATATTGGTACACTAAATGTAATGCTATTTTTGGATGAATAAAATTAATAGAGTCAATGCTTTTAATATAAAATTGATTTTGCGATGACCAGGTATTTATTAAATGCAGTCAAAAAATCTGAACCTGGTCAAATATTTATTTGACCAGGTTCAGATTTTTTGACTGCATTTGTTGCAGGGTTTCTACTGTACGACAAATCTAATTGAGTTGCTTCTAAATGTTAAATATTAGTTTCTATGTCTTTACATGGATAATAGGGTTTAAACTGAGAAACGTTTACTTTTGTTTTTAAAATTTCACCATTAAGATTTTTTAAAGTGCATTGACTTTTTATGTTTAAATCAGCTAAAGTATATGGTCCCATCCACTCCTTAGATAAAGGCTCACCTTTGTGACCTCGTTTTCTTGCATTTAACTTCATCACTTGATCATTTATTTTAAATGTCTTTATACCGTTTCTTTAACTTTTTTTCATATGTTGTTTACATGCTTTTCTCGAGCAATTTTTATATTTTCTCTGACTTTTTTTATAACAGCCTCACAATCATTAACTAACTTTTCTACTGTAAAGTCATGATATATTCAGTCCATAAGAAATTGCAGATGTGCAAATAATACAAATCGTAAAGAAAAATTATTATAATAATAAATTATAGTATATATATGTATAAGGAAAATGAAATAAGAATATAGACTACTAAACCTATCCTACTCATTTATCTCATTATTGGTATACTTGCTTAAAGCACGTTTAAAAGTTTGATTTGTACGTTTTTCTTGACCATTACTTTAAGGATGGTATGCTGATGTCAAAGAATGTTTAATACTCATTAATTGAAAAAATTTTTTTTTGTGAAGCTAAGCATAAAAATAATTAAAAAAACTAATAAAATAAATTTTCAATAACACAAAAAAAGCAAAAGTTTTGAGGTAAAGACTAAAAAAGAAAATTTTTTAGTCTTTACCTCATTCACAAATTCTCTTCCTTGATCAGTAATTACTTTTTTTGGTGGACCATAAGTATGAAAAATGTTAACCAAAGCAGTAGCTACAGCAGCAGCAGATTTTTCAGGCAATACTCTAGCAACAATCCATTTTGTAAACAAATCTATTATTGTTAAAACATATATATATAGCCATTCACTGTTTCAGGTAATGGACCAATTAGATCTACTCTTAAAACTTCCCGTCTTTCAGTAACCTGAATTGGGTGTAGTTGTGGCGCAATTGTTTTTATTTTTTTAAATGATTGACATTGTTTACATGTCTTGATCTATAATATAGACTATATATTATTTAATTAGAATAATACAGTTTATGGTGTACAATTTAAATTTTATATTAATAATTGCATGTACAATTTAAATTTTTTTTTAATAATGAAAGTTACATGTTTATTATCTTTATATTATAAAGAAAAAAGAAAATTAAACTTAACCCATGCTTCTACATCAGTTGTATTTGACATCCAATTTTTTAATATTATTTTGAGTTCTTACTATTTTCTGGTGTGCCCCACCAGCAACATTATGACATTCTTTAAGAACCCTTTTTCTTTCTTCTTGACAATACAAAACAAGACGTAGAGATTTATCTTGAATAATTTTAAAAACAAGAAAAAACATTTTCTGCTGAAAAGATAACTTCTTTTAATTTTCGTTTGAATGAAGTTAAAGTCCATTTCAATGACAAATCAAAATTTGGCAAAACTATTTTATTCCATAAATAAGGACCGCGATAAGAAATAATTAGTTGTTCGAATTTTGTTTGGCAAAAAGGTTGTTGTAGATTTTTTCCATAGCGAAGATTGTATTTGTTTATGGTTTTTACATTATAAAGGTTTAAAAAAACATCAGGAGATAAATGAATTTTACATTTAAACATGAAACATAAAATATTATAAACATTTAGTTCGTATACATTTAAGGCTTTCATTTCTCTCAGAAGTAGTTTTGAGTTTGAAAAACGATTTTCAAAATTAATTAAGCGAGCTGCGTGTTTCTGATGCTGATAAAGAGATTTAAGTTTAGTTTTTTGCGCGCTTCCCATACATTCTTTGCATAATTTAAATGGCAGTGGATAAACGAATAATATAGTTATTTTAATTGTTGTTTATTTAAAATATGTCGAACTTTATATATAATTTCAATACTTTTAGCAACTTTCAAGGAGATATTATCGATTTGTTGTTTCCAGGATAAGTTTCCGTCTACAAGAACTCCGAGAAGTTTTGTAACTTTTTCCCTTTTTAGTATCGTATTATCAATGAAGAGGTTGGGCAGTGTATTAGGTAAATATTTTTTTCTGGATGTTGGGTAAAAAAGTGCCCATTTTGTTTTATCAATATTGAGGGGCATTTTGTTTTTCTTAAACCAATATGAGATTTTCTTTAACTCTTGCGTCTTATTTTCAAAATGTGTATTTATGTTTTTATAGATTGGTATAGGTCTGTGTCCTCAGCAATAATTAATAGCGGTTAAGTTAGAGGCTTTGTTGAGGTCATTTATATATATATTTAAAACAATATGGGCCTAACTATGGATCCCTGTGGGACACCACATATTACATTCATTAATAAAGGCAAAGATGAGTCTTGGATATTAACAAACTGCTTACGATTACTAATATAGAGTTTGAACCAGCTTAGGGATTTATTTTTAATTCCATAGAGTTCTAACTTTTTTAATAGAATGTCGTGATCGACAGTATCAAAAGCTTTAGACAAATCGATGAATACTCCTAGGGTATAATGAGAATTTTTAAAAGAATCAGTAATACTGCGTGTTAGTTGAAGTATGGTGTGTTCAGTAGAACAGTTTCTCTGGAAGCCGAACAGATTATTATATAAAAGTTTAGTATCAACAAAATAACTGTAGACTCTGTTATACATTATTCTTTTTCGTATTTTAGAGAAAACCGGAAGAACTGAAATTGGACGATAATTTGTAATGTTACAATGGTCACCTGATTTATAAATAGGAATAATTTTTGCTACTTTTAGAGAGTCTGGAAAGGATCCTTGAGCAATAGAAGTTTTACAAATTTTAAAGAGTATATCTTTCAAAACGTCAAAGGAGTCTATAATAGGGTTGTTCGCCGAAAAACAAAACTTGCGAAAATTTCGCATTTTTATCTACCGTAATAAAATTGTTATTACGGAAGTTGCACATGCGAAAATGCACATTCCGTAACGCGCTATACGAAAATATAAATAAATAAAATTCCGTAATTAAGCATTGCGAAAGAAAACTTGCGAAACAAATCATTTCGTAAGAATACTTACGAAATAGTTCCTTACGGAAAAAGCATTCCGGAATGTGTAGTTACGAAAAAGACGCAAAAGATTTTATGTTACGATATATTTAAGATATTAACCGTTAACAGTTCAAATAATAGATAATAAAATTATAAAAAAATGTTGTCAAATGATTCTTCAAATGTTTATACAAATATACCTAATATATATATATATATATATATATATATATATATATATATATATATATATATATATATATATATATATATATATACATTAACGGGATTTTACTGTATATATATGTATATATATATATATATATATATATATATATATATATATATATATATATATATATATATATATATATATATATATATATATATATATATATATATATATATATATAAATATATACTTATATATACAGTAAAATCCCGTTAAGTTTAACTCTCAATGAATAGATAAACAGTATGCCTTTCTTTTTAAAAAGTATAAAGAGGATGTGTGATAAACAATTAAATACTTTATTATAAAGAACGAGAGATCTCTCTAAAGGTAAATGATATCAGAAAGAGTAAAAAGAGAAGAAATATATGTGAAACAGCGGGATGTGAACCTGGGTCTACGCGGCCAAATGTCTTAACTGAATGAGCTATACGTTCATTCAACTAAGAGAATAGTAATATTTATTTAATATATAATTTGAAACTATATAAAACAGAATTTACAGAAAGAGATACGTATGCAAATAGGATTCTATATATCAGGAAAATGAATAGTAATGTGAACCTTTAGATGCTTATAATTAATATCTGGACTCAAAAACTAGTTACTTTTAATGGAACACAATAGGCTGTATGAGCCTCAGGGAAATTATATTCAGAAATGGTTATATTAGACTCAGAGTTAGCTAGAAATTATTACAAAGTATTTAGGACAGATGTCTAGTACAAAAAGCAAAAGATTTAAAACAAAATGAATTATATTATTTGAAAAAATTGTTTTACGTACATTTCATCATAATTTAAGTAGAACTTAGTAAAGCAAGGGAAACGTGTTAAATTATGCACAATGAACTCAATCTTAAAAGAATAACTAACAGAAGAGAGGTTGTCACTATTGTGAAGGCGACGAAAGATCTGTAATATAGAACATGGAGGTCAAAAAATGCTATCTTAAGTAAAAAGAGTTTGATGAAGAAAATTTACAATGGCTGCGGGATGCGAACCCGGATCTCTGCGGCGAATTATCACGTATCTAACTGATTGAACTATACAATCTTATACTCAAATTTGTATCTTATTAAAATTAAAAAACAATATTTTCTATGATCTATACTTTGAAAAGCGTATTCAAACAGGACTCTACATACCTTTAAAATCTGCTAGAATTTTAGTAACGTGCACACTTTTAGAAATAATTGAAATAGGTATATTTTATCAGAAATATGCTTAAGCTAAAGCATATTTTTGAGCCTCTTTTTACTATTTGCTTAAGCATATTCGAACCTGTTTCAAAAATTTCATATGCTTTAAAAAAAAAACATGTATATTCCTACCCATCATTCTTATTTTTAATATACGTAATGAGTTCAAAAAACATCGTTGTATATATTTATTATGGCACGTTTCGTAAGTTTATTTCCGTTAAGAATTCTTTCGTATGTTGTGATCCGAAATACTTTCGTTTCGAAAGAAATTTTCTTTTTTATCAATATTTCTAAAAATAAAACCGTAAAAATTTAATAAGTTATTTTACTGAAAATAAAAATTCATTATAAACATTTTGGGATTTAAAGATGTTAATTTTTACAATTAAAATCAGTCTGGCAAACAAATTTTCTTTATAGACTTCAAAACGTCGTTTGGCAAAAATGTTTGTTTCGCAAGTGCGACTTCCGAAACCGCTACTTTCGTATGTTGCAAAATAGTTTTGTTTCGTATGTCAACTTGCGAAATGCTAAATTTCGGAAGTGGCTTTTGCGAAATGAACATCGGCGATTTTAAATGTTTCGTAACATTCGGTACGAAAAAATGTAATTCCGTGTTCTCAATCTCCTTACGAAAGAATGTTGTTTTTCCGGAATTGCACGAAATCCTCCGGTTAACAACCCTAGTCTATAATAATATTTCCATTGATGCAATCAGCCCCAATCGCCTTAATCCGTTTTAATGATTTAAAAGCTGCTTTAAATTTCGCTATATAAATTTGTTAGGTTTAAAAAATTTAAAATTAAATTAGGTGATGTAATAAACTCATTAATTTATTTGTAATTAAAATAAGGAATTTTATTTGATAAGCTTGTTCCGATTGAAAAAAAAAAATTATTAAATTTAAAAGCAATTTTATTAGGGTCATTCAATAATTTGTTTTTAATTTTTATTGCATTTGGTAATATTGTACTTTTTTTATTTTTTCCTGTGATCTCTTTTATTAGTTGCCAAATACGCTTTGAATTATGTTTATGCTTTGCAAACAAGTCGGAGTAGTAATTTCTTTTTCGCATTTTTGCGGAGTTTTTCAAAATAATTTTTATAAATTAAGTAGTTATTTTTATGATTGACTGGTTTATATTTTTGATATTTAATATTCAGTTTTTGTTTGACTTTTGATGATTTTTTAAGTCCTTAAGTTATCCAAGGACATGATACGTCCTTGGTGTTAAGGATTATTTCACGAATAGGAAAGTTTGAGTCATAAATTAATTTAAATGTTTTTTAAAAAAATTGTAGACCAGGTTTATATCATCATTGAAGTTAATATTGCTCCAGTTTTGATTCGAAATTTGTTCCTTAAAAGATTTTAAATTATTGTTACTGTATACATGCTTTTTTATAGTTATTTTACTCAGGAGATTTAATTTATAGTTTGCATTTATACAAAAAAAAAAAAAAAAAAAAAAAAATAGAAAAGTGATCTAAGACATCTGTTTTAACAATACCTTTTTTAAGCAGCGTGTTAAAAGAACTCATTGGTTAAAATGTTATCTATTAAGGAAGATGAATGATTTGTTATTCTTGTAGGTTTGTTTATAATAAGTATTGTTCTTGTTTCAAATATTTAAAACGGGAACAATACCTTTAATAAATAAACCTACAAGAATAACAAATCATTTATTCAAATCATCACAACTTATCCGCCTATAATGAATAGCCTATGAATATTATTAGTGCGCATAGTTACGCATTGTTACGCCTATTGTTCGTTTTGTTAATTACGGTTCTCCATTATGTAAAATACACTATTTCTTTGCCTCTAGAATTTTCTAAGCGCAGTTATATATTCCACGCGGTCATTCGAGTAAAATCAGCAATCAAATTGGAGCTGATACATTTATTTTCAAGAAGAATTAATGTTGTTTATTTAAAAAAAAAAAAAAATTAAATAATTGTTAGTTTGCTATGTATATATATATGTATATATATATGTATTTTCTCTAGGCAAAAATAATTGAGAATAGAAAAATAAAAAAAATTTCTTCTGGAATTTGTCAAAAAGGTGTTGTGTTATTCTTCATTTTAAGGTATCTAAATATGTATTTATTTTTCATTTTTTAGAATAAGTTAGAACTAAATTGACTGGTAAAATAGCTTTTTTAGTACAATGTTTCTTTTTTAAGAAAACAGTTTTGTCGTTAGTTACTTTTTAAAACATTTTAAGCAGTATTTGTTTTATTTTTTAGAGCAGTTAAGAGGAGCTGATCGCTTTTTTAGTAAGTTCAAGTTATTTTCTCATACATAAATTAAGGTTTTCGATTTATTTCAGTCTATTTTATATTTCTCTATATCTACATATAAATAATCTCTAAGGAAAAAAAATAAGGAATAAAAAAGTTAAGAAAATTTCTTCTGGAATTTGTCAAAAGAGTGTTGTGTTATGCTTCATTTAAAGGTATCTAAATATGTATTTATTAGAAATTTTTTTAAACCAAGTTTATAAAAATGTTGTTAAACCAAGGAAATTGTAGAGGTTTATTTATCAATATATACTATAAATTATATAATAATATTAGAGGGAGTAAGTTAAAAAGCATTTTTAAATTTTTAAAAAGAAATAAAAATACTTTTCAATATATATCTGTTTTTTTTGAGGTAGATTTAAAGTTTCAGGTTTTCAAAATTGTAGATCTTTTTAATGTATAAATAGACATTAAGTATTTCTAAGTAGACATTACGTATGTATAAATTTTTTTTAAAATTTAATAAGTAATTATTTGTTTAAATAAGTAGTTAATTGTTATTAAGATTTAAATTATTAGAAAATTCATGTTTACAGAGTTGTTATTAATCATTATCGAGTTGTTGAACCAAAGAAATTGTAGAGGTTTATTTATCAAATATATACTATATATATTATATAAAAAATTTTGGTTTTCATATGTTTTCACTAATAAATAGTTCTATATATATATATATATATATATATATATATATATATATATATATATATATATATATATATATATATATATATATATATATATATATATATATATATATATATATATATATATATATATATATATATATATATATATATATATATATATATATATATATATATATATATATATATATATATATATATATATATAACTATATATATCCTTGGAGTTGCGGCAGCATAATAGTGTGTTAAGAGAAAAAAATTTATAAACCCGCGTTAATAACCTGTTTTCTATCGTACATAATGCATTAATAATGCATTAATAATGCATTAACAAATTTTATTACGTGCTTTGTTCAATGTTTTCTCCCAACGCATGAACTATGACGCTGTCGCAATTTTTTTTTTTATTATTAGAAATAAAATAAGTTTTAATAAGTTTTTGCTGATGTGGTTGCAGGTTTTTCTTAACTTCTATCAAATAAACTTAAGAAACCTGTATTACTTTTGATGATGGCAAATTAATTTTATTTTGCATTTGTTTGGTTTCTTTATATATATTTGTTTTGAAAAATTTTTTTTTTAATTTTTCTAGTATGATTTTTTTAGTTATTAAGTTTTTTTATTTTATTGTTAACTTTAGATTAGTAAAAAAAAAAAGAAATAATTAGTGTTGCTTTGATAAATAAGTTTAATGAAAATGGTGACATTGAAATGGATGATAGGCTAGATGTAGTTTTGTCTTTACAAGATGATGTAAGTGGTATAATGCGTGTTAAAAATAATCGTAGACGAAATGAAAGAAATAGACTTAGGCGAGATGAAATTAATTGTTTACAAAATGAAAGAAATAGGCTCGATCGAGATAATGTTAATCGTCGCCAAAATGAAAGAAATAGGCTCGATCGAGATAATGTTAATCATCGCCAAAATGAAAGAAATAGGCTCTATCGAGATAATATTAATCGTCGCCAAAATGAAAGAAGAGCTGTTGGACAAGGACGAATGTATTCTATAGCGAGAAGTAATGCTATTCCAGATTATAATTATTTAGGAGAAATGAATCAAATTTGTCAGCACTTTGGTGCTAAGAAATTTCTAGATGAAACACATTTTCTATGTTGCCATAATGGTAAGGTAGCTTCGCCTCCACTTTCACCAATTACACAAGCTTTACAGGATTTGTTTACAGGGAGTTATGTAGATTGTAATGCTAATGCTAATTTTTTAAAACATATTCGAAATTATAATGCCTGTCTTTCTTTTGCTTCTTTTACACCAAATGTAGTTCAACCAATGAATCATGGGCTTCCATGTTTTAAAATATGTGGCCAGATTTTTCATCGTGTAGGTAATCTTAGGCCAGATCAAGATATTCCACAAATATATTCTCAACTATATATTTATGATCCACTTGCTGCACTAAATTTTAGAATGCAACACTATGGTGATGATCTTTGTTTACGTGATTTAATGTTTCAATTGCAAACTATAATTATGGAACAAAGTCCATTTGCTCTTGCATTTAAAAACATGGCTGAAGTAGAAGATAAAGAAATTCGTAAGGCGGCTATAGAAGGTCGCTCAGCTTCTGTTGTAAAAATGTCTTTACTTGAAGGTGGTGATAGACGTCGTTATAATCTACCTTCACATGATGAAGTTGCAGTTGTATTTGTTGGCGAAGATGGTGCTCCCCCAACTTCCAGAGAAGTTGTTATTTACAAGGATACTTATTAATTTAATAATTTTGAATTAATTTTTTTTTTTATTACAATTTAATCCGCCTATAATGAATATCCGAATGAATATTATTATTATTAGTGTGCATAGTTACGCATTGTTACACCTATTGTTCGTTTCGTTAATTACGGTTCTGCATTATGTAAAATACACTATTTCTTTGCTTCTAGAATTTTCTAAGCACAGTTATATATTCCACGCGGTCATTCGAGTAAAATCAGCAAGCAAATTTGAGCTGATAAATTTATTTTTAAGAAGAATTAATGTTGTTTATTTTTTAAAATAAAAATTTAAATAATTGTTAGTTTGTTATGTATATATATATATATATATATATATATATATATATATATATATATATATATATATATATATATATATATATATATATATATATATATATATATATATATATATATATATATATATGTATATCTATATGTATTTTCTCTCAGCAAAAATAATTGAGAATAGAAAAATAAAAAGAATTTCTTCTGGAATTTGTCAAAAGGGTGTTGTGTTATTCTTCATTCTAAGGTAACTAAATATGTATTTATTTTTCATTTTTTAGAATAAAACTAAATTGACTGGTAAAATAGTTTTTTTAGTACAATGTTTCTTTTTTAAGAAACATTGTACTAAAAAACTAACGACCAAACTGTTTCAGTTTGGTCGTTAGTTTTTTTAAAACATTTTAAGCAGTATTAGTTTTATTTTTTAGAGCAGTTAAGAGGAGCTGTTCGCTTTTTTTAGCAAGTTCAAGTTATTTTCTCATAAATAAATTAAGATTTTCGATTTATTTCAGTCTATTTTATATTTCTCTATATCTATATATATATTTTCTCTTAGGATAAATAATGAGGAATAGAAAGTTAAGAAAATTTTTTCTGCAATTTGTCAAAAAAGTGTTGTTCTATGCTTCGTTTTAAGGTATCTAAATATGTATTTATTAGAAATTTTTAATTTTGTTCTTAAATGGTTTCTTCTTTTTCATTGCTTTAGAATAATATATACTGACTGATATAACTTCATTTTTATTAACAATGTTGTACATTGTAGTCTGCATTCTTTGTTAGATTAAAAATAATTGATGCTAATAAATGTTGTTTTATAGTTGTTAAAAGATTGCATATAAGTTTGCATGTATATTATGCTCAAAGTGTAAAATTTTTTGATAAATACATGTGATTTATGTTATATAGTTGTTTTATAAATGAGTTTATATAAATGTATTTTTATAATAGTATGAAATGTATTATATCTAATTTGTGCAAGATTGTTAAATGGGGTGTTTTTATATGCTAAGTAACATTAAAAAAATATATTGTGTTTTATAATTAGTATATATGTCTGTATAATGTTGTTTTCATGATTTCAAAGTGGAGTTACTTGGCAAACGTGTAGAGCAAGATTTATCAACCTTACCAGTCAAGCAATGTTACTACTTTAGGTCTAAGTGTTGCCTAGCCTTTAATATAACTATTTTAAAAACACATTGCATTATCTTTAATAATTTTTTGCGTAATGTTGTTACTTTTGGCTTATCTTTACAATGGTGTCAGCTGTTAAAAATGATTAATAAGTAGTTTCATTACTAGAACTCGATGCTTTTATTTATTTACTAAAATTCATTCAAGACCATTTTGCTATAAATACATTTTGTTTATCATGAAAAAACAATATTTAGCAACTACTACTCTCAGGTATCACAACAGCTGATCTCTATCAGGTACATTGATTTTCAATTCATATATGATGTTTTACTTTGTATTTACTATTTTGTTACATTTTTAATTTCAGATTTATAGTGGTTTTATTTGCTATAGAAGAACAAATCATTTTGAATTTTTTAAAAATATATATCTACTCCAGTCAACATTCAAAGTTCAATGTTACATATACCATTTTTAAGTAGCTTCTAGGCTTTTTTGATGCTTTTCTTATTAAAGTGGTTTTATAAGCAAGGTCTGCAAGCAAATTTAAAATGAAAAGTTTTTCAGCTTTTAAAGAGAATTAATGTTGTTCTCTGTTTAATTTAATTTGTTTAAATAGAGTAGTTTTAATAAAAAAATGTTTGTTTGTTCTTGGTTTTTTACTTATTTGTTTTCAGATTCTTAAGAACTAGGCAACTTAGCAAAGCAAGATTTTTTTTATTTTTTAGTGCAATTGGAAACAGCTAAATGTTAATGATTTGAGTAAGTTTAATGTTTTGTTTTATTTTATATTAGATGTATATTTTATGTATTTAACATGAAAAACTGACTGTAATTTTTGACAGGTAAGTTTATATACATAAATGTGCCTATATATCAGAATATTTTATATTTCTCTGAATATATATAAATATTATCTCATAGAAAAAATTAAAAAGAATAAAAAAAATTTGAATATATAAACATTTTTCATTTTTTATACAAGATTCAGCATTTATTATTTTTGTGCATTAAGATTGTGCCTGAAGGTAAAAATAACTTTGCATTGTAGTCTAAACTCTTTGCTAAATTAAAATAATGTCAAAAATTTTATTTTATATTTTTCAGTTGTAAAAATATAAAGCGTTCATTTATTCAGTTGTAACAGTGGTATAATCACTGGTAATATATTTAATTATAACAGATGTATAATATTAGGCTCGATGAAGTTATTAGTGTAAATGGTTATAGGTGACTTAAAATTGTTGTCATATGAAAGAAATAGATCTAGGCGTGATAAAATTAATTGTCGTTGAAATATAAGAAATTTTGCTTGATAAACAGAAAACTTTTTTGCCAGAATTTAGTGTCAAGCAGTGTGGATGTCTATTGTTTGATTTTACATTAGACACTTTAATATTTAAATTTTAAAGTATGAATTTTACTATTTTTAATATTTTAATTTTAAAGTATGAATTTTACTATTTTTAATATTTTAATTTTAAAGTATGAATTTTTACTATTTTTAATATTTTAATTTTAATGTATGAATTTTACTATTTATAGTTACAAGTAATAACAGTTTCACTTTTTAATGATTTTTTTTTTTTTTAATTGTAATCTTAAACATAATTGTGTTCATTTTTTTTTAGTTGTCTTTGTCATCACTTGATTATTTTGCTTACTGTTGAAACATGGTTTTAATTTTGTAAATTTAATATGATGTGAAATTTACAATATTCATTTGTCAACTGTTAAAGGGAAGCTGGAACTTAATTAAGAAATGCTGGAAATTAACTTTTAGTTAAGGTAAGTATAATTTTGTTTATTGGTAGCATAATAAAACCAGTTACTGTTATTTATTGCATGACTTTTTTACTTTTTCTAACGTGCTGTTTTTAAAACACTTCCTCTCTCTCTTAGATAAGACTTAAATAAGAATTAGTATAGAGAGAGAATAGATTAAACTCATGTAATTACTGAGCTCTTGCGTATTTTTTAATACTGTGATTGATAATTAGCTATCTAAAGATATAATTCTTAAAATTAAAATTAAATTAACAACCAAGGGACAATTTTAAGAATTATATCTTTAGATAGCAAATTATCAATCGCAGTATTAAAAAATACGCAAGAGCTCAGTAATTACATGAGTTTAATCTATTCTCTCTTTATAACGCGAAATTAAAAATATAGACAAAAGAAATATCTCAAAAACCGTGTTTCTCTCATGGTTAACTATGTTGCATTTTCAAGAACTAGAGCATTTAATAGTTTATTTTCAAAATTGATAAACAACTGATTCAAGTTATAGTAGGTAAAAAAATGTAACATAAATATTGTTATTTTTTTTAATGTTCTTAATTTATAGTCTTGAGATTTTCATTTCGAAAATTTACTGTTAAAGGTTGTGAGCACATTTTGTATATATAACTTTATTTATCATTATTTTTTTTTTTTTTCATAGTTTTTGATAAATATATCTATCATTCAATAGTTGTAAAATGTGTTTATATGTGTTATAAAGTCATATTTGTTTACAGTTGTATATATGTTTAAACTATAAAAGCCAAGACAACAATTTATATCTTAGTTTGATTTTTTTTTTAGTATTGTTAATGCTTTTGTACTTCGAAACAGATTTTATAATTACATTTTCGATAAATCTTTAACTGCAATTTTAAAATAGGTTACTATAAATAGGTAAATCGATTTTCGGTAATTGTGTAGTGGTTTTTGTTTTTGTTCTTCTTTGTAATTATGATATCATAATTTCATTACCTTTTTTTTTAGAATTACGTTATGACGCATTTATAAGATTTATAAAATAAAAAAACCTGATTTCTTTTTATTGTAAATTTTTCTTAATTAAAAAGATATAAATATATGCTATTAGTTAATTTTATATTTTATCTATTTTATGCCTAATAGTTTGTTGAACGTATTTTAAGGGGATCTTTGTAAATGGGGGGTCGTAACTAAAAACCTTTAAAAACATGGAGAATATTGTAGTTTTGCGCTTTAATATCGAGTTACTCAGGTTATATTTATGTGTTTAACTAATTAGTTAGCTTAGTCTGTATTTGCAACACTTTTGAGGGAAGAAAGAAAACATTCTTATGTATGTAGATCATTGTTTTACATTTTATTATTTTATTTTATTCACCTGGTACCATTAAAGCAAAAAGAGGGGAGGAACTTCTTTATTAGAGTCAAAATATTTAAGAAAATTAAATTTCGAGTTACAAAGGAATTTTTAGTAAATGGTGGCAAAATACCGTTTACTAAAAATTAATGAAATAAAGAGGCCAAACAAATAATATAGAAATGGTCTGTATTGAACAGACTTAACAAGACCCGGGTCGGGTCAGCTTGGTTTATCTGTTATAATTTTTATTTTAGGTTTGTCATATGATGCATTAATGCATTAAGTTTACATATTTTTTCAAATTTATTATACCCATGTTTGTCATTAAACATTTTTAAGGTAACAATTTTCTTTTTTAAAGAAAAAATAATCAAGGGGATACCAAAAAATTGATAACTCCTGTATAATATAATTTATTCTTTTTAACTTTATTTTAATCTTAATGGTTCGTGTTATAAAAATTTTTACAAGGATTTCGTTGGTACTTTCGTCAATTTAAAGCATGACGAAGTGTTATTATTTTGTGTCAGTAACTAAAAACATATTGTGTTAAACTTAGGAAGGTCGATGAAAATGGTTCTGCCTTACACTGTTATGAGCTATGCCATTTGTTAATTACTCAAATAATGTTAAGTAGTAATTGTAAATGTTAAGTAGTAGTTTGCTAATTATTTTACCTCCTCATACTTTTTAAGTTAATTTTACAGATGCATTAATTTTTTCAAGCTGAAGGCGATTTTCTAAAAGGGTATTAGTTAAAGTTTTGCAGCATTAAATTGTGGAAAACAGCCACTATAAATTAGTTATGTAACAGACCGACCAAAACCCGTATTACGGGTTGCTTTTTGCTAGGGTTAGGGTTAGGGTTAGGGTTAATTTTGGTAAAATGCAACATTTTTATTAGAAAACATTAGGGTGTTTGATTAAAAAAATATCAGAAAAAAACCGTTCCCTAACCTTTTTTATTATTATTATATTTTTTGTCTTTCACACACACAAAAAAAACAAAAACTTGCAAATTAGTCTGACTTTCCCTAGAATAAAGAAAAAACAAAATGAAACAAACAGAAATTAAAAAAGAACAAGCTAAACTTTTCAGTTTCATAAAAAGACTTTGGAAAGTAAAGAAACACAATGGAACAAAAACCAAGCAAAATCACTACAGAGTAAATTAAAAATAAAGGCTAATTTACCCCAAAGAGCTGAAAAGCTTACAGCTAGCTTACAGCTTACAGCTAGCTTACAGCAACTTTTAAATAAGTCGTTGTAAAATTTTTTTATGTTTTGAATTTTATTATATTCAAAACAGTCCAAATTTAAGTCCCCTTATGTAATATTTTTTTCTCTCTTGGTTAATTTTTTCTATCAAATCGTGTTTAGTTTCTGTCATATCTATTTACTTTTAGTGCTTTTAAATCTATCATTTTATTTGGAATTAAATTGTTTTATTGCTGCCGCTCAAAGAAACAAAACAAAACAAAAAAAACACTGTATCGTCGATTTCATTGTAATTTATTGTCTTCATTTGCATAATTTTATTTTGATTCACATACGTTTTGGTTGTATGTTCTTCTAAATTTTCTTTATTTTCTTTTACTCTACTTATAATAAAATTAGCAGCTTAATAATCTTTACAAATGTCCTTTGTTTTCTCACCACTTTGAATGTCCTTTAAAATGGGTAGTTTATCTTTTTACAAAATTAACACCGTTTTTTTTTATGATTCAAATTTTTTGACTGAATTTAAAGCACAAAAATATTAATTTATTTATTATCTAGCAGAAACTAAGAGAGATTATGTAACTATTCTATTTAACAAAAATTCTGTTAAATAGAATAAATTGTGCTGCCAATACTGGCAGCACAAAATATAAACATATTCCAATAACAGAACTTTTAACAGTTTAAGGTTATTTTTTTATAATTTGAGGTTAATTTTTTACAATTTTGAGGTTGAGATTAATTTATTAATCAACAAAAACTAACAAATTTTAAGTAACAAATTCTATTTTTATTTTTATATTTCTAACAGAAATTTTTCTTTCTATTTTACAGAAATTCACTTCAATAATACCAAAAAACATAAACATATTCTAATGACAGAATTTTTATAATTATGAGGTTATGTTGTTGTGAACAGATTTTACTAATATTTAAATTTAAAAAAATAAGTTGCATATACAGAACAGTGGAACTAAAAAATATTGCTTGTATAGATGTTGCTTATAAAGAATGTTGCTTATAGAGAGGTTGCTTATGTAGAGCGTTCACTGTACTTTGTTTTATTTTCAAGTTTAAAATTCCAATACATTTGGTCAACATTGCTAAAAATTATTCTAATTTTGAAATTCAATTTCTAGAAAACCAATGAATACTTTTAAACAAAAAATTTGAATAAAGCTTTCTATGTTGAGCCTGGACTAAAATTCCCCTACTCCTTTCCTTTTATTCATCCCACTCCTTGTATTAAGGACTCGAGAGTACGTTGATTTTTACAGAAAGGCGCTCTTCAAATTTATTTTAATAAAAAAAATATTAAAATACCTAGAGAACCATAAATATTTTAAAATACCTAGAGAACCATAAATATTTTTTTGTTATAAACTTTCTAGTATGAATAGCATCAACATACTAAAAAAAATAATATATAAAAAAATAAATAAAATAAACAACAATTTTTAGGTCCTTTCAATTCAAAAGTCCTGTTTGTTTCTTACAGAAAGTTTCTCCCTACTTAAATTGCCAATATAAAAGACTATTTTATACAGTTTTCGTTATTTCTTTTTAATAAAATTTAAAAAGCATTTGACTAATTTGTTTAAAAATTTAACAAACGTTCAAAAACATTTTTAATTAGAAAAAAACAAAACAAAATAATATTTCGCTTTATTTTAAAGTCAAATAGAAACATAGAAAGTCATATAGAAAGGCATATAGAAACATAGAAAGTCATATAAAAATAAAGTAACATTTCAAAAGAATTTATTGCGTAAAAAACGCTTAACATTCAAAAAAGAAAACTATAAAACAAGTATATGTTGTGACTTTGTTTTTTAGTAAATCACAGAAGTGATTTACTAAAAAAACAACATACTTAACAAATTGAATACAAAAATTGTAAAAAAAAAGGTTTAAACAAATTGTAGGATGCGAGAGCAAATCAATTAAACTTATTTTAACAAACATAGTCATGACCATTGTAAGTTTGTCATGTTAAATGTCTACTTAAGTTATACTAAACTTTCAAAATATATTTAAAGCTATGAAAAGCTATATTTTGGAAAGATGTAAAAAAATATTGTAGTGACATAAAACTTCCTAGCAGAATTGTTTCGATTGTTGACAATTTATGGCTTCATTGCATACGGCATCTTTTAAAAGTTTTTTTTTCTCAATTGGTAGCAGTTCAGCGCCACGTTTTCCATTAAATATATTTCCATTTGAAATCCATTTTTTTATTACTTTTACAGCGTCTCTATGTCCCAATTTATGCATATCATGTGGAAATTCTTGGACATAAATTGCTTCGTCAGTATTTTCAAGCACATTTTTACAAAAGTTATTAACCTTTTCGTACCATGCTTTCGCTTTTAGATCAAATGATTTTAATAGAAACTTTTCCTTATTATCGAAAATTATTTCGACAATTATATCTTGTACCATTGTCTCAAATTCACCGACGTGAGAAGCAAGACTTAATAAATGTTTAGCAGAATTTTCCATTTCAACGGATTTTAAATATTGAACTAGTTCATTCAAAGAAGTTGCGAAGAAATTACCAAAGAAAGGAATTAAATTAATTACAAACGAAGTTGTTTTTAAAATTCCGGTTTCTGTATGTAAAGCAAGTAGACCACTGCTCACACAATTAGCCGAAATAAAACTTTTGCTAAAGGTTTTCTGAAAGGCAGAATAATAATAATACAAATGGTGACTTTTTTCAATCTCCTTTAATTTAGCTGCTGTTGATACAACAATTTCTTTCTCTTCTAAAAAACTATTTTTATAGTCTTTACATTTAGGTTCATTTTTGAGAACTATTTCTACATTGTAAAGAGCATTTATTCTTTTCTGTATCGAGGGGTCAGAAACATGAAAATGAAGATATTGATAATCCATCATTTCTTTAAAATTATTAATTTTATAATCTTTTGATATATCAATTCGTTCTAAAAGATCTCTAAGAGGCTTAGTATTATCTGGAGTTAAATTTTGGAATCCTTTGTTCTTAGGAAAGTAAGCAAGTGTTATAGAAAGCGTCACAACACATTCTGCATACTCTTGATCTTTACGGTGGTGGCCAGTTTTAAAAGTTTTTAGTGCTTTTTGACAGCTCTTAATGGCATTAAGGTAGACGTCCAAATTTTTCACGATCATCAGAGAGCTGTAAGTGTACGCCATTAAAAAATAAATTTTTGTTTTAATTTTAAGGTTAACATGACTTGCGTTTAATGCTCTTTTACAATATTCTAAAACTTTATCAGTATCTAAATCTGTTTTGTCGCTTATCCAAGGAAACTTTTCACACGCGTATATTTTGGCTTGAATTAAAAGGCGAAAAACATTATCATTAATATATTTTTCTTTCAGGCAATTAGTTTCTTCAGCTCCAAACTCATCTTTTAAATTTTTATCAAATCCGTAACTCGCTGGGTTAGATAACAGTTTATATAAATAATAGAGGCAGCCAGTGACCTCACCAGCTACATCAGTTACACCTTTGTTGATAAAAATATCAATAGCTTCGTTGTAATAGCTTACTGCTTTCTGAAAGATTTCATTTGTTTTCTCGCACGCAAATTGCAATGCCATTGCAACATGAATAAAAGAGCTTCCTTGAGTTGCTAAAGTTTTAGGATTTTTTATTTCTTTTTCAAAAAAATAAACAGCATTAATAAAATCACACTTTCGAAGACATCTCATTCCTTCTTCATAAAAATCACGGATCGAAGATTTATATTTTGAAAAGTATGCATCATACTTTAATTGGTCTCTGAGAACAGCATTGTAACCAAATTCTTCAGGTTTATTTAATATAGTAACTAACTTATGTAAAAACCGGCCATATTCAAAGTCATTATGCAAATTTTCGCTGTACTCAAAACCATTTTCGTATGCATTAATGGCTTCTTCATATTTTTTAGCTGTTTTATCAATATAAATATTTCCCTGAAACTTTGAACAATTAGTTGATGTATAAATATCTCCTATGAATATAAACGAATTAAATAATATTTCTGCCATCTTTTCATCTTTTAAAACGTTTGGATTTTTTGTTAGTTCTTGAATTGCTTCTTTGAGGTCTTTGACACCTAAATCTATAGTCGCATCATTAGCATTAAAAACCCTAATCTTATCAGTTCCTTTTTTATATAAACTGTTTATTTTACTATGCAATAAAGGTAGACACAGGACTTCCTGCAATTGGTCAAGTGGTTTTGCTCCATCACACTCCAAGTTACCACCTAAAATATTTAGGTAAAAAAATTACTTTTAAATTAGTTTATTAAAAGTAAATATATATATGTATATATATATATGTATACATATATATATATATATATATATATATATATATATATATATATATATATATATATATATATATATATATATATATATATATATATATATATATATATATATATATATATATATATATATATATATATATATATATATATATATATATATATATAAAGAAAAGTAGTAAATAAACAAAAAAATTTTATTAATTATATAAATTAATAAATTATATTAACAATTAATAATAAAGAACTATAATAAAATTTTGTTAAAAATATTAAGTCATTGTTCCTAAAATGCCTAATATCCCAAATTTAGATTTGGGATATTAGGCATTTTAGGAACAATGACTTAATATCATAATTTAAGGATTTGAATATTTATTATTTAAATATTTATATTACTTGACGTGATAGCAAGTAATGGAAAAAAGTGTACACCAGTTTTTATGAAAAAAGGTCAAAAAATTGACAGTGATAAGTATATACACCTCCTACAAGAGAAAGTCATTCCCTGGTTAAACAGATACTATCCAGATGGCCAGTATTTGTTTCAGCGGGATAGGGCACTAGCTCATACTTAAAAAAAGACACAAAATTTTCTCAGTGAAAACATGAGTCTATACTGGGACAAATTAAAGTGGCCCCCATCTAGTCTAGATCTGAACCCATTAAACTTTTTTATGTGAACGGCCGTGGAGAAGGAGGCTTGCAAGATTCGCGAGTACCGAGTCACTAAAAAAATCTATATGCAAAGCATGGGCCAAAGTTCTAGAAGAAGATGTCAAGAATTCATGCAGATCCTTGCAGCGGCGTATCGAACTTGCTTATGATGCCAATGGTGGCCACATTGAATAATTTTAACCTTAGTCATGAATAAACATCTAGTCAAAATTCTAGTCAGTTATGAATTGAAATAAATTTTTTTGTGTATTTTCAAATTTTTATATTTTTTGCGTTACGCTGTTGCTCGTAAATGGTCATTATTAGGGTGGTCAAAAGGTGGTCCTGAGATGTCTCAATGTTTTTTAATTAGATAGGACATGTTGTATGTCTAAATATAGGTTTATTGAGATCAGGAATATCAAATCTGGGCATATTTAGTCTCTGCGAGTGGTCATAACCACACAGGTAACCATTTTAGGAGTATTCAAGGATGGTCCTGGGATGTCCCAATGGTTTTTTAATAAAAATGGAACAGTTGTTTGTCTAATTATAGGTAGTTAAAAACGGTAAATTTAAATCTAGCCATATTTGGTCACCAAGAGAGGTTATGATTGCACAGGTAGGTGTGTTCATGGGTTGTCAAGACAGCATTTTTGTGATTTTCATTTATTATAAGTACTTAATTTCCTTGATATCGTGAATATAAACATATACCATTTAATAAAATTGAACTTTTTATATGACATATATATTATACATTAGTACATCAAGAGCCGCTGGCCTCTTCAGGTTGATTGGCCTCATCAGGTTGACTTTTCCCTGACTCCTCCTTATTCTGAACACCTAATTATCATAGGTGAAAAGCATTTTCATCATAAGATCATAGTTTGTTTGAGGAGAATTTCATTGTGAAGTGTTCTCTCTTGTTTCATTGTGAAGTGTTCTCTGTTGTTTCATTGTGAAGTGTTCTCTGTTGTTTCATTGTGAAGTGTTCTCTGTTGTTTCATTGTGAAGTGTTCTCTATTGTTTCATTGTGAAGTGTTCTCTGTTGTTTAAAACATTGTAGGATGTATGAAAAGACTATTTTTTAAAAATAATTTGGCTCATTTAAGTACAATTTTTTATTTGACTCTTTTAAAGTACAATTTTTTATTTGACTCATTTAAAGTACAATTTTTTAGCTGAAAATGAATAAAAAAATTAAAAATAATATAATAACATTTTAAAACAGTTATTTAGATGATAGTGAAACTAAAAGTGATAGAAGCTTTCTTACTTGCAACACAGCGAGAAATTAAAAATCCTTTTTTGTTGTAAACAAACTGATAAACTGATTTACTAAACTAAATTCCTTTTCTAACATAAAAAAAAACCTTTTGTATACATAAATACAAAAAATTTTCTTCCATAAATCATCTTTTTTATGTTCACATGTTCACATAAAATTAACACAGTATAATCCACAAAATTGTACATTAAAAACCGCTTAAACATAACAAAAATAAAAACTAATAAAAAACTGTTAAACTAAAATCACATGGTTGTCATAGAGTGTTTTATAACTTTCCACATTAACATTAATAGTGTCAAAAATATATATTATAAATTTCATTTATATCTTGTTAAAATCTTATATAATAAATTTAACAAGATTTAAATGCTTAAAAATTTAAAAACCGTTCTTTATGCATCATCAGTTTCTAAAAGTGAAATCTACGATTGGATATCATTTATAATAAAAAGCCTAGCGCCTTCTGCATTCAGTTGAGGTCAGAAAATTCGGTTGTAAAGTTTTTTTCTCTATATGAGTGTAAATTAAAATAGATAAAATGTGCAGCCTAGTATTATGCTTGTGTAAAGGTAAGTGTTTTTACCACTTACCTTTACACAAGCATAATAATACTAGGCTGTATTATTGTGCATTTTAAAGGGTTTAATTAAAAAACACTTCGAAAAAAAGCGAGCCTAAAAAATAAATGTTCAAATTTCTTCTTCTTATATATGATGTCAATGAATATAAACCGTTAAAAAATTAAAATGTTTTAAATTTTTTTTGCTGGCCTCATATCGAAGTTGTATATGATTTTTTACATTTTTACCAATAATTGAAGAATAAAACATTACCACTTTTGTGGTAAAATGAATAAACTGAGCTAAAATTAATAAACATACTGAGCTCAAAATCAGGAAAAAAGGGAAAAAATTATATCAGTTTTAGAGTCTCTCTAGATTACATATACAAAATGAAATTACATCAATACACAGTGGGCCAGAAGTTTTTTTCCGTGGCAGTACACAAACTACTCATTCTTAGTAGTCTGACAATATCTAGATTTATGCTACCAATTGGAATGTACTCTGAAGAAGCAATCAAAGCTCAGAATAAAGATAATAAAAATATTTGTTTACAGCACACTCGTAAATTTGATCGAAAAGCTACAATGACGGACCAATTCAATTATTTAATGCTTTCAAGAGACCCAATTCTTCCATCTCTAAACTATGCAAGATCAGGGTGTAAACATAAAAAAAAGAATCTAGATGGAAACGCAGTTGATCTTCTTTTTTAAGAAACTGAAAAGAAAAATACAAATGATGATATTTATGCAGATGAAGAACATAATGAGTTGGATGAGGATGATGATTTTGATGATAGAAATGAGGAACTAAAACCAATAAACATAAATGAAATAAAAAAATTTAAACACCGGTTTACCTTCCATATCATATAAACTTCCAATTTCCAGACAAATAATTTTTTTTACGTCACAATGCATTGTAAAATAAGAATTAAATTAGCCTAAAATCTTGAAATTTCAAAATCGATTTGAAGTCTAAGTTATAGCTAGTCGCAACTGATTTAATTTAATAGTATTAAGCAACGTTATACTTCCAAACATCATTAATTCCAATTTCAAGAGAGCGGCATTTGGTTAAAATCGAATACTTAAATATTTGATTTTTACGAATTTATAATGAAATGATTTTTTTTTCCTGTTTAGAAAACATTAAAATAATAAAAAAAAGTTTATTTTAAATAAAAATGGTTCGATGTGTTTAATGAAATTAAAAAAAAAATCTATATTCCTTAAACAAATATCTTAACTTTAAATAGGTCTCTTTATAAGAGCAAAAAAAGTTGTTGATTTTGAACTAAAATATATATTATAAAGAATACATAGTCACAGCTGGGTTTTTTTTTGAACAATAACTGGCGTTTAGTAAATGCAAAAATTAGAAAATTAAACAATCTTCGAGTGGCATTTAGAAAAAAAGAAGACAAGGAACTTTAGAAAAACGCCTTTAAAATACCAACAAGTCTAAGACATATTATGAATAAATTAAATACAAATATATAACTAAAACATTTACTTTTATTAGCACTAAGTTAATATGTTTACTTAAAATAAAAAAAGTTCAAAGCTTTTTTAATTGAAAAAAGTTATGTAAATTTTGAGGATAAGTATTTTTGAAAAAAAAATTATTCAAAAATTCAACAGTTTCAAAGCCATTATAAATGGTTCTAGCAAGCTTGCCTTCATACCTAGTAACAAAACGGATACATTTTTGAGTAGAGTAAAGCACTTATGTTTCAATAATAAAATAAAAAAAAAGTTTAGAAGATTTAACTTTTTTGGGACTTTTGGCCACGGAAAAAAAATTTCTGGCGCACTGTACAATTTAGAAAGTGGTTTTGAGGAGTTTTGCTCACCTCTGGTTCACTGTGCATTGCAGTGTGCATAATATTTTGCTTCTTGCACATCTAATAGCTTTTTTATAGACTTTTCTATGATAAACATCTTTTCTACAATTAACCTCTTTTCTATGATTAAACACATTTCTTTCTTGATAATTATTAATAATTACTGATTTAATATTATTATATAAAACAAAAAAAAAATGTCACCAAAAAAGTTAGGTAAGGAAGCATTTTACAATCATTATTGTATGACCCTAAGTACGTCAATTTTAATATTTAACATTTGCAACAAAAAAGTAAAGGATTTAGCGAATTTGATGATTGTATCAACTTATAAAGGCCTTGAAGCATGGTCAAACTTTTATTGCAGTTATTAAGGGAAGATAATTTATATGTATCTGTGTATTTGTATATACATACAAAGAAACATTCTGCATATGAATCTGTGAAAAAACACTTGTTTCTCTATTTCAATTTCATTTCTGCTAATCTTCCGGCGTATACTATATTATATATCCGGGATGATTGATAAGCAGTTTTTATAAATACTATCTTAGTCATATGTTTTTTAATTTTTAAATTCGTGACATGTTTTTGAATGTTTTTTACATGTAGGTATCACCCTCAGATGGAGAAAATTAAAAAACATATTACGCATTTAAATGTAATGATCTAAGCATTTCTATATGGCGCAATCTCATAATTATAAACTCCCTTGATGTAACTCAAAATATACAATTAAACAACTAAATGCAACTAAACATACCAAAATATGCAAACATGACAATACTTTAAGTTACGTACAGCTCTAACCAACATTTTAGTATACTAAAACAACTACCTCACTATGCTGAAATTCATAAAATCTGTCGCTATGTGTAATGAAGCATTAGCAAACTCTGATTATAAATATTTTGGTAAAAACAAATAAACAAAATTCCACAATTACAAAACAAACTACAACTTAATAAAAACTTTTTACTCAATGACTGCTTAACTAACAAGGTAACAGGTAGGGTAAACACTACAGTTATTTAACAGGGAAATTTATTGGACACTACAGAACTTATGTTCAAAAAATAAGAATACATTTGAAAAAACTTGTACAATGTTGTCAGAGATGTCTCCGTAAAAAATTTTATCATGGGTATACCTTGCCCATTTGTTACTTTGCAATATTGAGGTCAAAAACGTGTTTTGTTGTGCTGTACTGTTAGTGCATTATAATAGCAAATTTCCTTACAAAATTAATCATGTGTTGAATTTTTTAAAATGTAAGTATAATAATAATATTGCATTTGGACAAAATATACAAAATATAGTTATAAAAAGTGTATGAATTTCAAACAATAACAAACCATGGTTCTAATTGTTCATATTTCCAATAACTTTTTACCGTGTTTTTCGTTAAAATATGTTTTTTATATAATGATGAGATTATTTATAAATAAACATAATTGCTTAAATAATAAGGAAATATTATTAAATATGCCATTGAATTTCAAAGCATATTTTATTTATTATAAATGAAAGACCCACATGAAGTTGAGTAATACTTTAAGTTTCAATAACTAAACTGTTTACCATAACACTAATTATAATTTAATCAGAAAATCCTATATTGGTTATAATTGAAACAGTCTTCAAACTGAGATATGGCAACCATAAAAAGTTACTCATTATTTCAAAATATAAAAGCGATACTCAACTGTCAAAAGAAATTTGGAAATTAAGAAAAAATAAAAAAAAATACAGTGATTAGATAAAAAATAATCAGTTGATGTGAAAGTGTACAACCTAACAACCAAACTGTGCGGATTATGATTAAATGAAAAATATGAAATTATTTAAAACAAAAAAAATATTTTACTTTCAACTGTACTATTAAATTAAAAAAAATAAAAAAAATATCAATATCAAAATAAATTCATGAGTACCATTAAAAATTTGTCTTTTCTTGGATGATTATTAAATATACTAGATCTATTATATTACATATTATTCTACATTGACAAAGGATATATATATATATATATATATATATATATATATATATATATATATATATATATATATATATATATATATATATATAATATAATATAATAAAATCAGCAATACCCTAGAGTTAGTTAATATATACAGAACAATTTTTAACAACTGTTTTCTATAGTCTTTTGGAAGCAAGAACAACTGTTTTACTTTGCTTCAGCCAAACATTTGTTTAGTCGAATGGCTTTCCTTGGTCATTTAGAGATTTGAGTTACCTGAATTTTACTGTATATTTTTTTATTTTATATTTAGTTAGACATCCATTGTGCCTGATACATAGCTGCTGGTTAGAGTAAATGGGAATCACTAAGAAAATTAAACTTAATAGGTTAATAAGGATCTTCAAATAATTTGAGTGTTTTCAGCATATTTGCGATTGTTTTCTTAGAAATGGAATTGGTATCTATTGTGAAAACAGCTATTTTTTTTCTTAACAACCATTTCTAAATATATTTAGTTTTAAGTATCTTATTCCAGTTGTTCACACCTTTACAATTAAAGAAATATGTTAACCAAATTGAAACAATGAACAAATTAAAACCAAATTGAAACTGATCTTGATTTTGAAATAAACGAGCAACAAAAGAAACAGAAACGAATCAAAAAAAACTTTTTTAGTTTCTTAAAAATGTGAATAGATCAACAGCACTGTTGGTTGTTGCAGCTTTTCAGAAAATTGACATCATGGTTTTCATGATGCTAAAGGTAATATTTACTATAATCAGCTTTTTTGGACATAATAAAACTTACATTTTGAAAAAATTTAAAAGAATGAAGAAAATGTAGAATGTGTTGCTAGAACATTTAGAAAAATTAAACATAAATGAATAAAATCAAAATCTTCTTTGGTTTTTAAAAACTTTTTTATGCCTTTTTTATCCTCTCTTTTTCTGTCTTATTGGTTCAAATGCATGTTTTTTCTTTTTCTGACTTATTGATTCAAATTAAAGTCAATTTCATTTTTTTTTTCTTTTCAAAATAAATCTTGATTTTGAGGTATTCCATGAGAAAGTGGGACAAGTTTTCAAGTTTTGTAACCCACCATCTCAGATTTCCTTAATACTTTGTAAAAATAGTCACCAATATAACATAGACTAACTTGCAGAATTTTAGCACTAATATCAAAGGGGTTTTGGAGATATTGTTACTTTAAAATCAGCTATTTTCAGCATTTTTTTTTTGTTTAGCGTCATTTTGATTTTACTATAGTTTTTGTTTTACAAGTTACTGTTTAACTAAACATGTAATTTTAAGCTGAAAATTAGCACCAATATAGTTTTTAAGATGAGGAATCGGAATATAATATTTGTTTTTAATAAAAATAATTTGAAGTATTAATATTGGGATTGTACTTCACTTATTTGAAATTTTAACAAAAACGGAAAAGAGGTCTGGTAACCATGGTAGCATTATTTTTTTTTGTTTTTATTAAATTAGATATATTAAAGAGTGTTTTGGTACAAAATTGAGAGGTGGGTTTTTTGAGGATTTTCGAAAATAATTAAATGAATTATAATGAAAAAGTACATTTGGATGTTACTTATTAAAAAATTTCTTATTTTGAAAACTTCCATTATAAGAAAAAAAAAACCATTAACAAAAGTTAAAATGAAAAATTCATAATAGATGTAATATATTAAGTCAAAATAATCAAACAAATACAAGCTTTAAATGAAAACTAGTCAATAAAAAACCAGAACTTGCATCTGAATAATTCATAAATGCTTATATAAGAAAATTGGTGTAATATGATTGATTAATTTAAAAATTAGATTTTATGCAATCATCTGTATCTATCTGGTATATGTGCCTTGATTTTGAAGATGATGGTTTTTTATCATAATTAAAATATGGGGCTTAGGAACCCAACAACAATCATCTCTAATCAACTTTATTACACTTTGGCCAGTGTAATAAAATGTTAGGTAAATGAGGATGCATGAATTTTACAAGAGCATCTTCATTTCTTTCATCAACTTCAAATACCAAACCAACCCATTTAAACATATCATATTTGCAAATATAATATTTTTCTACAATGATTTCTTGAAGATATTGAATTGAGCCAGTTGAATGTTTGATTAAATTCCTCCTGCTCAAAGACTCTTTTGACATTTATGCTTGTTGCATTCTGTGGAATAAATTGGTGGAAACTTCTTGTACCAGGTAAAGTCTTTGCATTATTCAATATGAGAGTCAGAGATTTACGGACTGATAAAATATCTTCGTCTTTTAAAAAAAGAAGTGGATGCCAACTATGTTTTCTTTTGAAAAATTAAACATTTCTTTAGCGCTCTGAATTAGTAGGTCAATTGGACGTTAAAGACTAAAATTTGAAACAAGTCTTTTAACTGTTCCACCAATGCCATCACATGGTGACTTTCCATGTGATGTTGCAAAGAAATTCTATTCACATTGCATTCCAAAATCTTAAACATGATGGCATAAGTTTAAAAAATGTTTTCAATTTTTGTACTGACTAGCACAACCATCAGAGAAATAGTGGATTTTATGGTATTGGGAAACATTTCTTGTACAAATTGGACAGTTCTTTTTACTATACAATAAACAAATCCAACATCGTGTGTTAAGTCATCAGATATAAAACATAAAGACGTTGGTTGCCCTTTAGTAGAACACTCATCATTTTTTATAAATAACTACAGGATGTAATGTGCATTGCTGTTGGTTCCAGTGGTAACTATGGATTTCGTCTTGTATGATAAATTTAAAGTTTTCTGCAAAGTCAACTAAAATAATAACTTCATTTATGGGTATAGATGACTTTAATGTATTTAAATATTTACTTTGTGCTTTAGCAATATAAGAATGAGATGTTATGCTATCAAGTTTTCCACAAAGACTTTCAATTAATTCACTTATTGTAGATGTGTTACTTAGAAGCTATGCTCTTTCTGTTGTACTCCATTGTTTGTATTCAATTGTTTCATCTTCATCCACTTTGTCATTCTCTTCAAATGATACTTTATTCATAGATTTGCAGTCATATAATTTATAATATTTTGAATTCCAGGGCATTGATTACATCTATGGACCATGGATTCCTTGACTCTTGCTACAAACAATCTTCTCAATAAGTTTATGGTAATTCTTCTCGAGTTTAACAGCGCTAAGCATAAGCTTTAGATTTTGGTGTTTTGCGCATATACAAACAGCATGGGTTCCTTTTTGACAAGCATAAATACACCGTTTTGGCTTTAACTGAGCAAATTTAGAAAATCCTATTTTGGATTGAGGGTGTTCTAGTTTGAATTCAATAAATAACTTCTTTAAAATGCAAAGAAGTAATTGCTTTGAAACATGTTTATTTTTGGATACACTTTCATAATCTTTTATACCTGGCGATTGCCTATTAAACTGATCATTACTATAGAAGCTTTCCACCTTATTAATGATATCTGATTCAATTCTATCAATGTTAGTTTTTTCTGAAAGTGTTAATATTCCTTTTTCAAAATTAAGTTTTCTTGCTTTAGTTATGGTTGATTTTGATATATTAAATACTTCAGCTGCTTTTCTTAAAGACCACGAATCTGGAATCAATGTTAAAATCTAAACCTTTTCTCTTCTATTTGCTGTTTTCAGCTTTTTCTTGCATTGAAAGTATCAATTTATCTACATCTTCAGCTTTCTTCTGATTTCCAACATTGGGCTCCCTAGTAACACCATTTTTCAGGTCTGTTGTGTTAACATTGAGGATAACTGATAGCTTTTTTGACATAACATCAGTAGCTTGCGTTAATTTTCTTTTTCCTAGAGAAATTTTAGCATGTTGTGAAACCCCATGAAATTTTACTGGCGATACATTTAATTTATCAAAACTGGTGTTAATAAGTTCTTTTTCTTGTGCCATTTCTATATCTTCATCAAAAAGTGTTTGTTCCAGAAAATCATCTTCACCATTGTGGTCCTGTAAGATAAATCAATTATCTATTTTTTTTTACCACTTCATTTCAAAATGAAGGACACATTTTAAAACCAGGTGTTGTTTTAATACCAATTGAACACATATCTTTTGCCAGTTGAATATCAATTTCTCGCAAACCACCTATAAATGTATTATAAATATACAAAATTCGCCAAAATTAGGAAATACTAATTTAGATAATATAATAATGTTAGGAATAAAATAAAAAGATTAAAATTTCTAAACTAATTGAAAGTGTACTAGATGTATTTTTTGTAAAAAGACAGCACAATAAGTTAAAAACGTAAAAATTTACCATTTATATTAGTTTTATGCTTTTAAAATAGATCGATTTTTTGGGAGTTAGCAAACCGGTAAAGTAAAATTTGTTCATGATGTAAACAGATTTTAACATTAACGTTTAATATTGATAGCCCAGATCTCCATAATAGTGAATTTCTATCTTTCTCTGAATAGCTTGATAAATCTTTCAATCCAATTGATTTAGTGGTCACCATTTTATGACATTGATCATTTGATAAAATACCAACTGTACATAAAATTTTGTTCATTTTATTTTTTTCAATTTTTTATTAAACTATAACTAAACACAAATTACACAGACATACCTAATATATTTTAATACATTATTAAAAATGGAAAAAATATTTACCATTTATAATTAGTATTTTTAAATATGTACAATATGTAATATTTTATGTATTTATTTAACTTTGATTTTATAATTTTTTTTTTAATTAATGAATAGCTATGGAGAACAAACAATAGCTGGTAAAATATTAGACTAATCAGACTAAGTCTTAGGGTTTTAAATATTGAGTTTTTCTTCTGTTTTAGTCAAAGATGACATTATATATCATTAATTAAAAAGCAAAAATTTATTTAAAAAAGAAATATTTATTTGAATTAAAGTTTCTTTAAATAATAGGTTAAAAGGATTTCTTTTGTATAATATTTTTGATAACTTATGAAAATTGTAAATGTCACTTAATTTGAAATAAAATCATGAACACAGACCTATAATACTTATTTTTTCACATAATGCTCCTATAGTTTTACAAAAAATTTCAAAAAACCCACCTCTAAATTTTGCACCAAAAAACTCATTAGAATATCTATTTTAATAAAACAAAAAAAAAATCACAAAAAAAAAATACTGCCATGGTTACCAGACCTCCTTTTTGCCTTTGTTAAAATTTCAAAAATATCTGTAGGTGAAGTACAATTGCCATATTGATATAGTTCTAAATATTCTCATTAAAAACAAATATTATATTTTGATTCCTCGTCCTAAAAACTATACTAGGGCTCATTTTCAACTTAGTTACATGTTTAATTAAACAGTAACTTGTAAAACAAAAACTATAGTAAAATCAAAATGGCCGCCGAACAGAAAAAACTGCTAAAAATAGCTAATTTTAATGTAACAATAACTCCGAAACCCCTTTGATATCAGTGCTAAAATTTTGCAAGGTAGTTTATGTTATATAGATGACCATTTTTACAAAGTATGAAGAAAATCTGAGATGGTGGGTTACATACCTGTCCCACTTTCTCATGGAATATCTTCATTTTATCTTTGGCTTTTAGTGCACCAATATAAAAAAGAAAATTCAAGAATTCAACAAAGTTTGCTCTTTTGTTATCAGGGTCAGTTTTTTTTTTTAAATTAAATTCTGTTATTTAACCAATATTTATTAAAAATATTGAACAATTTACTTTGGGTGTCTTTAATTTTTACAGTTGGAACATTGAAAAAACAAAACAAAACAAACAAACAATTTGAACATAATATATAAATAATAAATGGGAAAAACTTTATAAAAAACTGTTTAAAAAAAATAGCTTTTATACATTAAAATTAAAAATTATTTATATAAAACATATTTTTTTGTGTCCCAGGACATACATTTAAAAAAATTTTTTTCAGATAATATTAGGGAGCTTTTTAATATTCAAAGGTCAGTGGATAACCCAAAAAATAAATTTTATTTTAAAAATTTTGTGAAAAATAAATTTAAAAAAAGTAATTTTCATCAGCCCACCCTATAAAAGATACTCAATTATTTTATTTAATAAAATTAAGTCTTTATTCACTCTAAAAAAAAATTAAAATCTACTAATAAAAATAAAATTTAAACTACAAAATGTGGACACAGGAGTTTTTGAATATCTCAAGATCACTTATCCAAAATTTGTTAAAACCATATTTAAACATAATATAATGGAAAAAAATTAACTGCACTTAAATTTGATAGTACAAATCGTATTCTAGACAACCTTAATATACATTCATGAACAAAAAAAAGTTTCCATAACTTACATAAAAGAAAATTATTAATAAACAAAAATAATTAATTGATTACCTGAAAATTTTACAGCTTCAGCTAATGAACTATCTAGAAATTATTAAATTATATAAAAATTAAAAAACAATTATTTTTCCAAAAAAGAAAAAAATATGCATCTAAAAATGCATAACTAGTAATACTAACTAATAATAATACTTACTATTAATAAAAATGACTAATAACAACTAAATATATGACTGACTATGTAACTTAATTATTTGCGATTATATGAATGACTTTATAAATATGAATTACCTGTACTTTTGTCTGAAATATCATCTATTGAAATATCTAAAAAAAAAATTTAAATAAACAATTATAAAATAGTAATTTTATTAAGTATGTTTAAATTATTTGTTGTGTGTTCAAAGTACATAGCTGCAAAGCCATGAAATTATATAGAAAAAAATAAAAAAGCAAAAAACTTGAAAGTTTTTGAGTTGTTAACTAAAGAAATTAATTAAAACTATTTTCTAGCCTAAAACTTATCATGCCCATTTTCAAACACACTAACTAAGGAAATCAACTCCTTAAATAATAAAACAATTTGACGATTGCAATAAAAATAAATACAGCAATTTAAAAAATAAAATGTCAACAATAAATAGTAACAAAAAAATAAATTAATATATAAAATATCAACAAAAAATAGTTACAAAAAAATAAATAAATAAAAAGTCAACAAGAAATAGTTACAAAAAAATAGATAAATAAATAAAATGTCATTAAAAAATAGTAACAAAAAATAACAAAACTATATTTTGTTATTTTTTGATGACCAAACCCCTAACCCTTAAAAAAAAAGATGACGTATATAAAAAATTTAAAATTTCACAAGCAAAAAACAATTTCAATAAAAGAAATAATTTTGATAAAAGAGGTTATATACTGACAAAACATAGCAAACAGTTATATACTGACAAAACATAACAACCTAAAAACAATTAATTGTTTTAGTTACATGATAAATAATATGGATATTGGTAAATTTAAAATTTTTTTTGCTTATTTTTTTTTCAGTACTGCAAAAAAAGTAACAACAAAAAAAAAAATGCAGATTATAAAATTTATATCTACCAATATCCACATTATTTATACTCTTAAATAATAAAAACTTATACTCTTACCAATAATAAAAATTAAAAAAAAGTAAGATTTAACAAATAAAATAATCATTAATAATCATCAATTATCAATAATCATAATAAAAACGATAAAATAGTATAAATATTTCTTTAAAAAATATATAAACAAAAAAAATTTTCAATAACACTCACAAATAAAAACGTAAAAAGTATAAAATTTTCATAATAAAAGTAAATTTTGCTGGATATTTTAATATGATTTTTTTTTATTTAAATAAATAAAAAAAAAATCATATTAAAATATCCAGCAAACACAGCCCCTAAAAATTAATAAAATAAAAAAATTATTCTTTTTTGTTCCTTTTGAGCAATTTTCATACTTTATTTCAATTCTTTTTAATTACTTTTCATCTTTAAGTTTTTTTTCTTTTAATTTTTTGTCTTTATTCAGTTTTCTGTCTTTATTATTTTCTTGTTTCTTTTTTCTTTTTTTTTCTTTTTTTTGTTAATTTGTTTGATTTAGATTTTTGTTTATGTTTTTCACTTTTTTATTTCTCTCCTTTTCTTTTCTTTACTCGCTTTAATTTTATTTTAGTTATTTTTCTTATTATTATTATTATTATTTTTTTGTCTTTATTTATAACATAGGTTATATAAAATTGCCTGTCATTCCAGAAATCTCTGAATTGTACGATAATTCAATAAAACTGCAATGTATACTTCAATAAACCACATTGCAAAAACTGGGAAAAATATATTTACATAAAATCTACATGAATGACTATACAACTCTGAATTACCTGATGTTTTGACCAAAATATCATCTAATGAAATATCTAAATTGAAAAAAACAAAAACAAATTATAATTAACATTAGTGTAATAAAATATATTTTTTTAATGTATCTTTAAATTATGTAACAAACACCCTATTGGAAATATTTCATACAAAAAAATATGTACACCAGAATATGATGAAATAAGCTCATTTAAAAAATTTAGGTACTTTGACCCATGTATAGGCTGCAGTGTCCAACCCTGATGGGTGGAATGAAACAAAACAAGTTTTTTTCATTCTTAAACTTAACAGAAATCAACTGAAAAATTTGAAATTTTATCAATAAATCTTTTGTTGATAAAAAGTTATAGACAATTCTATTATTTCCCTATTTACCCCAACAAAATAAATTTAAATGCTTGCAACTTTTAAATAAAAATTTCTTGTAAATATAAAATAAAAAAAAAAAAATTGTTAGGGATGTTACAGTAGAGAAAAGTACTTAAGATCAAAGTAGGATAATTTCAATTACTCTTGTGCAAATAATACCAGTATTTTTGATTTAACACTTTAGAGTATGGCTTTAATTACTAGGATAAAAAAAATAAAATAAAAGAAGATTGTGATTGTTTGGTTGCAGATTTTTATAATATTTTACATTTTCAAATTTATAATAACCTTTATTATACTTTTACAAATTAACTTTTTACAATATACAAATTCAATAAATAAAACAATGAATTAGGAAATTCAGCAAAATTTAAAAAAAAGAAAGTAAGATGAAAATTTTCGAACAATTTTTGTGACAGGTGGATACCTTGTAACCGTTTTTCCAATACTGACTAAAACTTTGATAAACAGATTTAGAGAGTTTGCTCCAATAGCT
>NC_061168.1:5866009-5873509 GCF_022113875.1 Hydra vulgaris
CAGCTTCAGAGGTTAGTTTTACTGCTCTTTTAACGAATTGCGAATTAATAGGAAAATCATTTAGGCAAAGTTTTTGTCTAGATTCAAATGCCTCTCTAATTTTTTCTGAAGTAACTCTAAGTGTTGCTGGTGGCTCAGTTTGAATCTCATCAACTGAAACAAGAAAGTCCCAAGAACCAGCATCAAAATTTATTTTTATTACCGATTTTGGTTTAAGCTGAGTTTTGAAAGTAATGTCTTATTTTAATTTTCTTATTATAAAAATTTGGTTAAAAGCTCGATTTCTTAAATGTATCTTTTCATTCTGCAGCATGAAGTAAAGAAAATTTTCCTGCAAACAACAGTATGAATTTCCCTGGAGATTAATAAAAACGATACTTTGAATCCTGCTTTTTTGAAGATTGACCAACTGAACATTTTTATATAGGAGTAGACAAGCATCTTTGTATTGTCCAGAGTGCTTTATAGCAAACCACATTACACAGTAAACTTGCACAATATACTTAGTTACTGCTAATAGCTCAAGAGATGGCTCCTTAGTCCTAACATATAACATCATAATTCTGAGTGCTAAAGATAGCCATCTGGCATGGCAAACTAGTCCTGGTTTTTTTGAAACAAACCATTCAAAAATAAGACCTTTTGAAATACCAACGCAATGCTCATAGAGTTTGCGCTGGTCTGTACTAAGATCACTTATAATCTCTTTGTTAACAAATAACTCTACCTCTGACTTTATGGGTACAAATTGAAACAATGTCTTTCCATTTAATTCTGATACGATATGTTGCAGTGGTAGTTCATTCTGATGCAGCAAACATCCTAAAAAGTGTAAGTTTTTGTTTATAATTTTTTAAGTTTGACAACCAAACCACTATCGCGACCTGTTTTTGAACTTGTCTTATCTAAATAACCACTATTAAACTCTGAACACTGTTAAATTTAACAAAACATTAGCAGTAGCATTTGCCATGGTTTCACCAATTCCATTAGATATAACTACATGAGTCAAATAACTTTGTGATGTGGGTTCACTCTATGCTGCAAATGTTAGATAGTATTCTTCTTTGATTGTAACAACAACAACTGGATCTCTATTACTGTTATACCTGATAGAATGTGTCAATGTAAACTTGTCCTTTTTTTCATCAATTCCAATAACCTCTAATTCTTAATGTCAGCTAAATGTTTAGAGCTTATAATACTGCTTATTCTTTTTTTTTCCCAAAAAAATTTTTTTCCTATTATTATTTGTGCTTTAATTACTTTTTTTAACAATTCCATAGTAAATTAATACAGCTGTTGCCAATGCACTTGTTGCAACATTGCTTATTTCATACCTAAAAGCAGCTTTTGCCAAGTTTGTTAAATAAGTTTGATTTCTTTTAGCTGGTGCAGTTATCGAATAGTCAGGATCTGTTTCTGAGTCATTTTTATTATCTAAATCACAATCCATATAATGATCACATTGAATTTCTGGAGCAAGTGAGTTAGCAGATCTTATCTGCTGAATAATTTTATGGTCTCGCTTTCTTTTTCGATGGCAACTGCTTTTTTATCAATCGTACCAATTTGAAATCTTCCAATAGTTCTAATTTTCAATTTTTGATCCTTCAAATATTCTCTATCTAATAGTGGTACCTGAAAAATGTAAAACTTTTTTTAATTGCAAAACATAAAAATTATAATGTTTAAGAGCTTTTTAACAATTACTTTACATTAAGTCAATTAAAAACAATTATATTGTATATTACAAAGACATGGAGTAAAGTAAAAAAACAATATATAATATATCCTTGTATTATATTACAATGATGTGTTTCTTAATAATATATACAACAAAATGATCTGTTGCCAAAGTCGAAGAAAATTAATTACGTTATTTTTCTGACATACTTTTGATTCTGATTACTTGTTCACAAACTATAGATTTAAATTAAAAAATTAACTTTTATAATTTCAACTTATTTACCTTTTTGTTAACTTCAAAGAGACAAGCAAAATGTGTTGTCTTGCAATCTGGTTGGTTTCTACACTTCACAGATCTATAAAAATGTTCAAAACATAATTTATTTATCTACAAAATAAACTTAAATGAAAACTAGAACTGCAAACCATGAAACTATTTAATAATATTAATTTTTGTTATATAATAATAAATATTTTAAGTTATATTAAAATAAAAATAGGCCTTTCTTACTTATCATTGCAAGCTATA
This sequence comes from Hydra vulgaris, assembly GCF_022113875.1. Lineage (NCBI taxonomy): Eukaryota > Metazoa > Cnidaria > Hydrozoa > Anthoathecata > Hydridae > Hydra > Hydra vulgaris. Next base: position 5,868,228 of record NC_061168.1, read on the forward strand.
ACTGGAAGTCCACAATTTCATGATGACAAATCAAATAAACGCTCAAAATTGCAATCAAGATACTCTATGTTTATATTTGAATTTTTGAATTAGCCTTCTGCAGACAAAACTTTGATGAAAAGTCTAAAACATTTTTTGGCTACTGACTTCTCGTGTATCAGAGGCAGCATAGAATTTACTATAATCCACAGATCAATAAGGTCACTGGCAACTTTTGAAACAATCTTTGGAGAATTAATATTTCTGACACTGTCTATTTTTTTTTAAAATAAAGTAGGAATATTGAACCACTTGCCTATAAGTTGGAAGATCACTAACTGGAAGATCAGATGGCAAATCAGCATATCTTTGTTTTCATTACGAGTTCTCAAACTTTTTATAGTATTACACATTTTCTTTATATATATATATATATATATATATATATATATATATATATATATATATATATATATATATATATATATATATATATATATATATATATATATATATATATATATATATATATATATATATATATATATATATATATATATATATATATATATATATATATAAATTATATACCTTTATAAAGTTATATAATTTATGTACATTTCAAATTAGTTAATTTACCATGAACATTTTTTTTTTTAAATAAATAATAACTTTTGCATCAATCAAAAGTGTAAACAAAAATAAACTGCAAATACATTTATTCTTTAAAGCTAACAAGTTATTGAAAAAGTACTAAATACATAAGTTATGTATAATAATAGTTTGTTCGTATAAAACATTATTTATAGTGTAAAACAAAAGGTATAAAAAAACAACAACCCAGTTAAAACAAAAATTAACAAAAAATATGACTTTATTATTCTAATTATAACTTTTTACTAAGTTTCAATATTATAAATTATAATGCCCCTCGTCCTTAAATTATGTGATCACAAATTTACTTAAATTAATATCCCTAAATGATTATGAACTTTTGCACGTTTATATTTTTTTAAATCTATATATTTATATATAAATTATATATAGATAAATCTATATATCTATATATAGTATAAGAACAAATTCCAGGGTTTTATTAAATATTGCTGCTGGCAGTGGTTTAATATAAATATATATATATATATATATATATATATATATATATATATATATATATATATATATATATATATATATATATATATATATATTATATATATATATTTATATATATATATATATATATATATATTTATATATATATATATATATATATATATATATTATATATATATATATATATATATATATATATATATCAAATTTTGATATATATATATATATATATATATATATATCATATATAATTTTGATATAATATATATATATATATATATATATTATATATATATATATATATATATATATATATATATATATATATATATATATTTATATATATATATATACATAAAGATCAAAGTTTTGAAACATTGCAGGAAAAAATATAATTTTAATTAAATTTTTTTAATTATTACAATTGACAAATGTAATAACTTTGAAACATTAGTATATGTTTTTTGAATTAATTACTTAAATTTAAAACTTAATATGATGTCCTTTAGCTTCAAACAATTAGCTAAGCAGGTAAGCATAAAGTAAATGAGTTTTCTCAAATTTTTAGGAGTCATAAGTATAGCCATACCTACCGGATTTTTTCTTGGAGATCATTCGAAGATGAGGGTCTTAGTTTCTGGACTGATTCCAGACTGATTAGACAGTTTTAATTAGTATTGAGGTCAGTGAGTTACCAGGCCAGGTTCCAATTATCTTAGCCACATTGTCTTGTAGCCGACTGTTAACAAGCTTGGCCCTATGACAAGGTGCTTCATCTTGCTGAATATTATAGGTATCTGTGATGTTCGTATTTAAGTTTTTTTTTTTGGAGTTATCTCAAGATAATTATGTTTATTTTGATGTTAGTAGGCATAAACCATTAACCACCACTTTGATTTGTCTAATGGCACATATCATATCATGATTATAGGGCAATAAATCTGAGCACAATTTTCTGTTGTCAATTCATAAGTTTTTTTTTTCATTATTGTTTTTTTTTGCGTTCCATGTGTGTTCCAAATTTTGATCAAAATTATATATATATATATATATATATATATATATATATATATATATATATATATATATATATATATATATATATATACATATATATATATATATATATACATATATATATATATATATATATATATATATATATATATATATATATATATATATATATATATTATTTATATATATATATATATACATATATATATATATATATATATATATATATATATATATATATATATATATATATATATATATATATATATATATATATATATATATATATATATATATATATATATATATATATATAATATATATATATATATATATATATATATATATATATATATATATATATATATATATATATATATATATATATATATATATATATATATATATATATATATGTATATATATATATATACATATATATATACATATTCTTACAGTAAGTTATTTGACTCAAGTTGGGATGTTGGATTTAAGTTGAGCAAACACCTTGCTAATAACAAATAGAAGACTGATAGCAAGTTATTTTTTTGAAAAAGATAAAATAAATTATTACAACTAGATATAGCAACTGCATAAAAAGGTGAAAATTATGATATTAAATGATTTAAAATCGACATAAAGGAATAAAAGCTTTCATTCTTGCTAGGATTCAGGGGGTTATATAGGAGGCTCATTTATCAGCAAAGTGAGAAAAGACATGAACTCAAGGATGGTCACAAGAAAATCATGAGAAAATTTTCATCAGCCAGCTTTAGTGTAGTAGTCAGTAGTGCAATGATAAGTCTGAAGAAGATGTTTGAGATTTACATTATTGAGATTTACAAACAATCATTGCATGGTCAGAACCACCTAAAGGATAAAAAGAAGAAACTAAATACAAGTTAGGGTCTAAAATAAGATTCAAATCAGGGAGTGATGGTAGATGATTAAGTTTGTCTGGAAAACAAGACACAAAGTTAAATATCTAAGTAAGAGAAATTCAGGAGTTATAGGTTTTAGTGCCAAAAAGGTTAGTGGTGTTAGAGTTAAGCCATTCAGTATGATGGGCATTTAAGTCACCAATAACAACAATATTGGCAGTTGGGTAAAGAGAGAAGATATGGTCAATTTCATCAGAAACTACATCTAAAAGAGTGCAGTCTTGAGAATGAGATTGATAAAAAACAATGAGAAAGGTGATACACTGAAGAGGGAAGCACATAAAAGGATTCAAACATGATTTCACAACAAATAGAATATGTGACTTGATGCAGATGTATAATATGAATCAAAGGATAGTACCCATTAATACTAAGATCTCAAGTAGGAACAGTGGAATTTAAATTAGTCTCACAAATAGCAAGCAAGTCTGGAGAATTTTAAAAGAGGTAAGATGTGTATATTTGTAAAAGATATATTAAAACAGTTGGGTGATGGGGATGTTTTTTAATTTTAAGTTTATAGAGAACTTGACTTATTCATAATGTACAACCTCTAAAGCAATGAGCTGTGCAGTTGTCTTAGTCCTGCTCATCGATTTAAAGTTAAAACTTAGGGCTCAATATGCGCACCAAAATGAGCACAAAAAACATTACCAGGGACACCATCCATGCGCAACATGGCACTGTTAATACTCTGATATTTTGCAGTTGTGGATGAGATCAGTCTCTCTAAGAGTTTCAAGGCTGGTTTACAAAATTATTCAGTTTACCTCTAAAGTCTTTGACTTGGAGGCTTATTACAAGGCAGTAGCTGGATACAGTTAACATCTGCACAAAATGAGTATTTTTATCAAGACACTATCTCTGGCCTTAACTTAACCAAGAGCGCTAAAGCATTTAAGCTGGATGCAGTTAATATCTTCCGAAAATGAATATTTTTATCATAACACTATCTCTAATTAATACTTAATGAAGACTTATGCTTAATGAAAGATTGATTATTTTTATTTTGTCATTTAATAAATCAAACTTCTATTTAATTGACAAATTTTGCCAAGCAAATAAAAGTTTAACAAGTAGTTAATAAGTTTAATAAGGTTCAGTAGTATATCAATAAAATTGATATACTACTTATATTATACAATGATGTTAGACAGATGATGATGTTGGACAGATGATGATGTTAGACATATGATGATGTTAGACATATGATGATGTTAGACATATGATGATGTTAGACATATGATGATGTTAGACATATGATGATGTTAGACAGATAATGATGTTAGACAGATGATGATGTTAGACAGATGATGATGTTAGACATATGATGATGTTAGACATATGATGATGTTAGACATATGATGATGTTAGACATATGATGATGTTAGACATATGATGATGTTAGACAGATGATGATGTTAGACAGATGATGATGTTAGACATATGATGATGTTAGACATATGATAATGTTAGACAGATGATGATGTTAGACAGATGATGATGTTTGACATATGATGATGTTAGACATATGATGATGTTAGACATATGATGATGTTAGACATATGATGATGTTAGACATATGATGATGTTAGACATATGATGATGTTAGACATATGATGATGTTAGACATATGATGATGTTCGACAGATGATGATGTTAGACAGATGATGATGTTAGACAGATGATGATGTTAGACATATGATGATGTTAGACATATGATGATGTTAGACATATGATGATGTTAGACATATGATGATGTTAGACAGATGATGATGTTAGACAGATGATGATGTTAGACATATGATGATGTTAGACATATGATGATGTTAGACAGATGATGATGTTAGACAGATGATGATGTTAGACAGATGAATATGTTAGACATATGATGATGTTAGACATATGATGATGTTAGACAGATGATGATGTTAGACAGATGATGATGTTTGACATATGATGATGTTAGACATATGATGATGTTAGACATATGATGATGTTAGACATATGATGATGTTAGACATATGATGATGTTAGACATATGATGATGTTAGACATATGATGATGTTAGACATATGATGATGTTCGACAGATGATGATGTTAGACAGATGATGATGTTAGACAGATGATGATGTTAGACATATGATGATGTTAGACATATGATGATGTTAGACATATGATGATGTTAGACATATGATGATGTTAGACAGATGATGATGTTAGACAGA
>NC_061168.1:5878509-5888509 GCF_022113875.1 Hydra vulgaris
AGCGACAGTCAAACACAGGGTGTCTGTCAATATTTAAAAGTGGATTTCCCTGATATTTTCCTGATTTTTCCCTGATCCACTACCTCTTTTTACTGATTTAGTTTAAAATCAACTTTAGAAAAACTAGACATATTCTTTTGAAAAATCACCAACAATTGCAAAAATTTAAACATTAATACACAGATTTAAAGTATCGAAAAAAGTTTATAAACCTATCTGTAGAATATAATTTTATGTTATGTGTATGATGACAAACTTACTTAAGTTTCATAAGTTTGATAAAGAAGCATTTTCCCTGATTTCTTCCTAATTTTTCTAAAATTTACCTAATTTCCTAGATTTATTTTTGTAGATATTGAATTACCTGACTTTTCCATGATCTGGCACACACCTTGAAATTTGTGCAGCATTCAATCAAAAAATGCTTTTGTACATAAAAAGTGAAAAACAAATACAAAATTATTCTTGATTAAAAATGAGTTAAATATTTGGCTGTGAATTTAAACATTTTCTTGTTTTTATTTTAATGTAAATAGGTAATTAATTGCAACAATTATGTCATACATCGATAAACTCTATACGGGAGTCAGAATAGGTATAGGACATTAGTGCCTATGTAAAGCAATCGCCTTGAGACTCAACCTCTTTCCAGCCATATATAGAAAGTACTGTGCTTTATATGGCTTCACTTTAATATTATCAATATCCTGAGAACACTTTTATATAAATAAACTAGCTGCGGTAACGTTTTTTTTAAACGAAGCTTTTTTAGGTAAGGATTCCTAATTACCAAAACACATCCAATTTGCATGAAATTTTCCATATAGATTCAAAAAAGGATGAGGAAGTTATTGAATGTGGACCTTTTTGATATTTGTTCTTACTTGTTTAGTTTTCAGTGTTGTTAAAGTTTATCAGTTTTTTTTGGAAAAAAAAACATTTTTTTCAAAAAGTTCTAGGTGGAAAAGACAAGTATAGCCTTTCCTCTATCAAAATAAAGTATTTATTTATGATTTCTTAATGATTTGATACTTAAAAAATGTGTTTAAAATTTATGTATATTTAGCTTTTTTTCAATTCGCCGTTTTTTGTTATGATTTTTGCGTTTGTTTTTGTTTATAATATTTTTTTAAATAATATTTTTCAACAAGGCTTGAAGCAGCCATTTTTAGAGTTACTGAAAGACCTAACATGAAGTAAAGTAACATTCCAGTAACATCCTTAAAAATCATTTTAGGAGATTAATGGAAGACCCAAGATGAAGATTATAAAGCAACATAACGATTAACAGATGACTTGAAAAATTGCAAATTATATGAATCAGGAAAACGAGTTGAATGGATAGTATCACAAAAAACTGATGTTGGAGGAAAAAAGCTATACAAATAAAAAATTTTGAAGCACTTAGAAACAATAAAATACTATATTATTGTATACAAATACTAACTTAGCAATGATAAGGTTTCCATAAAAGGTCAGTACAAAAAGATAGTTAGAGACGATTTAAAGCAGAAAACACAGTAACAATGTTGCCATTCATGAGTATAAGAGTATTAACAAGATTGAAAATACTTTTTTAAAACTTCGTCAGATACACCATATCATCCAGAGCAATAGAATGTGCATCACCACCTCTATATAATGTAAATTTCTAACCATTCTGTAACAACAGTTAACAGGTCCAAAAACAAATGATTGAAATCCATATGTTTTTTATATCATCAACAAATAGAGCCAACTTTGAGTTTTTCAGGACGATCATTAATGTTGGTTATAGAATATTCACCTTGAAGTTCACCTTGTTAGTTATGTATTGACACTAGCATGAATTTGCAGCGTTTAGTGCCACAGGTTCTGTGTGTTTTGTGATTGTGATGTTATTGTTGTGATGTTTTGTGTTGATAGACAACTTGGCTAACTTTTTTGCTGGGGTCTATGGTTAAAAATGATTATTAGGTTGTTTTGTTACTCAAACTCTCTACCTCTAATCATTCACTAAAAGCCAAGAGATAAGTTTTAGAATAACGCCATTTTTTGTTTTAATGTTTTTTTCACTTTTTTATCTTAGTTGTTGTCAATAGTTCACATAAATAATCTCAAAAAGTAAGTTTCTTATTCTATACTTATTTAGTCTTAATTATTAATTTAAAATTTTTTATTTTTAAAACCAATTAATCTGTGTGTTTTGATAATAATTTTATTAAAATTTTAGGTTGATTTCTGCTTTTACACCTGCTATTGCTGTCGTAAGTACTCAAAATTTTAGGAAGTTCTATTGCTGTAAGTTATTTATATTCCTATTTAAATTTTAACTTAATTATAGAATCTTCTGTCTGTTAAATAGGTAATTTTGAATGATTTAAATATATTTCAATGTCCATACTAATTTACTAATTGGTTTGTAAATTAGGCAATAGTTTTAAACAGATGAATTAATTCGATTCCACGATCCATTATGCATATTTGCATGGAGTTTTTATAATATAACTAAAATTTTTTCTAAAAAACTAGGTAAATAAGTAAAAACACTTCAGTCTGTAAAATTAACAATTTTTGGATAATTTTGACAGATGCAAAAATATTATGGCATTTAATTTTATTATAGTTTTGTATCCCTATCAAAAATTTCAAGTCAAATGTAATAACAGTTGAAAGTTATCAAATATATTTAAATTCAAATAGGTTTGTGCAATATTGATTTGTCCAATAGGTTGGTGCAACCCTTTTGTAGTAATTTACTGACCGGTCGGTAAATTATGCAATAACTTCAAATTGATTAACTTTACAGACAATAATTCCTTTATGCATAATTGGATATTGTAACCTTAATTTTTGTTGTTCATTACACAATTAAATAAGTAAAAACACTTCAGTCTGTAAAATGAATGATTCTTTGTGATCTCAATAGATTAAATAAAAACTGAATTATTTAAATTTCAAGCCAAATTTTATAACGGTTCAAAAATATCAATCATATTTAAGGTCAATTTCCTATTTTTCTGTAATTTACTGACCGGTCTGTAATTTATGCAATAATTTTACTGACAGGTCTGTAAATTAAGCAATAATTTTCAAATCATGTGTTTTTTGGATTCCATGATTCCTTTATGCATATTTGCATAGTGCAACCCTAATTTTTTTTCTTTATAACACAATTAAATAAGTAGAAACCTTTTAGTCTGTAAAATAAACAATTCTGAATAACCCCGACAGATTTTATAAAAAATGGATCACTATTTCAAAATTCAAGTCAAATGTAATGATGTTCCAAAAATATCATAAATTAAATAAAAAATTACAAACTATTTAAAGTTGATATGTGTTTATTGTTTGAACAGCCCATTTTCAGCAATTTACTGACCGAACAGTAATTTATGTGATTATTCACTGAGCAGTAAAAGTCTGTAAATTATGCAATAGTCTTTAAAATATGTATTTTTTTGATTCCATGATTCCTTTATGCATTGTATATTTATAATATGACCCAAATTTTTATTCCCAAAAAGAAAAAAATAAAACCCTTCAGGCTGTAAAATAGATGATTCTGGAAAAAAAGAGAGACATTTTTAAAGTAAAATTTTGGTTTTTTGTTTTCTTATAGTTCTTAGATCACTATAAAATTTCAAATCAAAAGTAATAACGATTTAAAAGTTATTCAAAGGTCAGTTTGACCGCAAAATTATATAAATTAGTAAAACTCCTTGGTCTGTAAAATAGATGAAACAGGTCAATCCTGACAGATTTAAAAAAAAAAAATTTTTGTTATTTTATTTCCTTATAATTAATTGGTGGGGGCTGAGGGTGCTTAAGCCCCGGGCCCCAAGGCTATAGCCCCCTAAAAAGGCCTCGAAAAACAAAATTAGCTCTGGACCCAAGAAGTATATATATATATATATATATATTATTATATATATATATATATATATATATATATATATATATATATATATATATATATATATATATATATATGTATATATATATATATTATATATATATATATATATATATATATATATATATATGAATATTAATATATATATATATATATATATATATATATATATATATATATATATATATATATATATATATATATATATATTATATATATATATATATATATATATATATATATATATATATATATATATATATATATATATACAGTGGCGGATTAATACTTCTTGGGTCCAGAGCTAATTTTGTTTTTCGAAGCCTTTTTAGGGGGCTATAGCCTTGGGGCCCGGGGCTTAAGCACCCTCAGCCCCCACCATAATCAAGCACTGTATATATATCAGGGCCTATTCTAGGAAAAAAATTTGTGCGGCGGTACCCCTCCTTCCAAGAGAAATTTAGCAAAAAATCGACGTTTATTTGCAAAAAAAAATAATATTTGCCGTAAAAAATGTAAAAAAAAAAAAAAAAAAATCTTCAAATTTTAATTTGGGCAGCACCCAATTCAATGCCTGAATACGGTCAACGCTGTCAAAAACGGTCTAGAATAGCCCCTGTTTATATATATATATATATATATATATATTTATATATATATATATATATATATATATATATATATATATATATTTTTTTTTTTTTTTTTTTTTTTTTATAATTTAGCCGTACAAATATTTACAAGTTCCGTAATTTAAAATATTTAAAAATGGCAAGGACGAGAAGAAGACGGGGTTGTCTTATCACCAAGTCCCTTGTTTGTCTAGACATTTATATAAATACATGGTAACTAAAATGAAAATTAAAAAATTAAGAAAAAAGCAAAAAATTACAAAGAAGTTTATATAAAATGCCAAATAGTTTAATAGTTCAAAGTTTTGAAAGATATTTTTTCGATTTTATTTTTTGAAAGAAAAATTTAAAAGTTCATTCAGAAAAACAAAAATATCAAAAAACAAAAAAACATGAAAAAAGTAAACGTAAAATTTAATTTACAGTCTGCTCTTATAAAGTGTAATATATTAATTCCTCAAAAACAAATTACAAAATATTAATATAAAAAATTAAAACTCAAAAAAGATTACTTTTTTTATTTTTCCTCTCTCTCTCTTATTTAAGAAAACTAATAAATTTATTTAAACTAATGAAATCTAAAAATGCTAAAAATCTTTATAAGTACTTTTTTTATAATATAACAGACTGTAATACCTATATAAAATTAAAGAATTTAGACCTTCCAGACAAATAAAGTATGCATTAGTAGATAGTTTTAATATATAATATTTTTATAGATAGATTTAAAAATAATTATCTGTTTGTTCATTATTTAAAAGTAATAGTTTTAGTTTTTGTTTAAACTGATCAAGAGTTTTGAGTGTTTTAATATCATTACTGATTATCTTATTCCATGCATTAGGTCCTCTAACAGTTATTGCAAACTTGGTGGAGTCGTATATAGTTTTGGGTTGAACAAAGTTGTTGTTAGAATATTTAGTTACGTATTTGTGTTGAATTTTATTAAATAATGGTTTGAAGATATTTGGTATTGAATTGTTATTAATTTTATACATAAAAATCAGAAGATGATATATATTTATTTGGTACACATTTAGTATTTTTAGATTGTAAAACAATGGTCTTGAATGTGAGAGGCGGTGTGCATTTGATAATAATCTAATTGCATGTTTTTGTTTGCTAAATAGCTTTTTTATCTTTGTTTTATTGGTGCTACACCAAGCAATGTTTGCATAATTAAGATAAGAATGTATAAATGAGTAATATATGTATTTCAAGCAGGATTGATCTAAGAATGGTTTTGCTTTATAGAGTAATCCAATATTTTTAGAAATTTTATTTTCAATCATGTTTATGTGGTCTTTCCAATTTATGTTTTCATCTAGAATTACACCTAAAAATTTCATCGAATATTCTCTTTTTACGATGTAATCTCCAATAATAAGTTTTGGAAGTTCAAGAGGAATTTTTTCTTTTTTATGGAGGCGATGAAAAATAGTATATTTAGTTTTAGTTAAATTAATTATATATATATATATATATATATATATATATATATATATATATATATATATATATATATATATATATATATATATATATATATATATATATATATATATATATATATATATATATATATATATATATATATATATATATATATATATCCAACCCAAACATACAGACATACATACATATATATACTTACCAGTATGAGGATGACTATTGATTATTTGAATGAGATCTGTTCTTTCTAAAATATTCAATAGATCAATTAAATATTCAAAGTTATTAGGTCCAACTTTACGAATACGTTGCAACTCTCTGATCATTTCAACGCCATTATTAATACTATTAAGAACCAAATTCTCAGAAGAAAGGAGAAACTTAATTTCTTTAATTTCGAAAATATTTAATTTTTCTCCAATTTTCAACATTTTTCTTTTGTAGTCCATTTTCAAGTTCTAAAATAAAACAACATCTAAGCAATGGATCTTAAAACATCTTTCTCATTCGTCTAGAATTACTAAAGATTAAAGAAATTAATGAATTCTTTACTCTTAAGTAACTCTAAAGGATTAAGCTAAAAAATACAATCACCTGTATTTGTAACAAAGAGACCTATGCGTAATAATTGATCAAAAAAATCTAAAAAACTTTTTTCAAGCAGTTTTTTAATAATAATAGTATAACTAATAATTAATATTAATAAAACCTAAATTTCGAAAATGAACAAAACATTTTTTTTTTAAACAATTAAATATTTTTTATTAAAATTTTGTTTACATGGACAATATTTTTTGCTTTTTTCATATTCCTGTAATTTTCTTTCATTTACTATAGTGCATTTCCAAAAAATCATGCACTAAAACATTTTTTTTAAAAATTATTTTCATAAAAATAAAACTAGCAATCTCTCAATTTCCTCTAATTTAATTTTAACCTATATAAATATTTTGTAAACAAAAAAGGCAATCATTAGTAATGCTATTAAAAATAAATTAAATTTAAAGCGGAATCGCACACTAAATATGAAAATGTAACATTTATTTAATAGAAAAATAAACTTTAATTCGTTGAAAAAAAAAAAAAGTTTCAGCAGTATATATTTAAAATAATATAAAATAATAATATTAATAAAACCAGAATAGAAAGTTATGTCGTTAAGGCGATCCTGACTCATTGTAGAACTGAGATAATTTTTACTAAGTTTAAGCTTGCTGAAGCTTCTTTCTGCTGATGCTACTATTACTGGTGCTGTAAAAAGTACCCTCAAACTGACACTGAGGTTTGGATATGGACTTTAGTTATTTGGTTTGGCTTTTAATACAGTTTACTGCTGCTGTCTGTTTTTTCATTGTGGTGCCGATGATAGTGTAATTTTTCAATCATTTCCGTTTTGTTTATTGAAACCTCGGAAATTCCGTTTGTTTGTTGAAACTTTGGATTTTCTTTTTGAGAATTTTCCACGAATTCTCTATCGGATTCAGGTCAGAAGAGTCCCCTTGCCAATTTAAAACAGGGATATTTTTTATTTTAAGGAAGTTTGGAATGATTTTAGCTTTATGGTAAGGAGCACTATAATGCGTAAACCTAAATGTTTTGTCATTTATAAACCATTCTTTTATTTGGGCGATAAGTTGGCTTTCTAGAATTAACTCAGAACTGAGATACCAAATACAGCTGTGGTCCAGGTTTTTTTTTGCTGCCTTTGATGAAAATTATCAAAATTAAACATTTCAAAAACATTTCAAAAAACTCATTTTTACATATATTATCTGGGTGATTTTGTACGTTGTGGCTTGTACAGTATTGTGCAAATTAATTGCATCAAGCTAAAGAAATAACAAAAAACCTACATATGAGCTCTTATTTAGTTTTTATTTTATTTCTTTAGCTTAATTAAACAAATATGGATGTAACACCTAGAAAACGTTCAAAAATCGTAACTTTGATTCAACATTCTGGAAAAAGTCTGAGAGATCGTAAAATTATGCCATGTCAACCAGTCTACTGTCAGCCGAGACTGGTGGTTTTTCTCCAAAGCGACTGGGCAGGTCTGGTCGAAAGAGAGAGACTACAGCCAGGGATGATCGTTTTCTACTACAGCAAAGTAAGAAGAACCCCAAGAAGACAAGTGTCCGGCTCAGGAATGATCTTGAAAGTCATTGTGTCAGTATCTGTTCAAGCACTGTTAGGCGGAGACTGCTTTGTGTTGGGCGGCCAGCTAGAAAGCCTACCAAGAAGCAACTTTTGACGACAGCTATGAAGAAAAGAAGATTGAAATGGGTCAAGGAATACAAGCAATGGACCAAAGATGACTGGAAAAAAGTATGATATGAATTGTTTCAAATAATCTTTGTAGTAATATAGTCTTTTTCTTCTGCAGGTATTTTTGAGTATTATATTAGTAATCCTACAATGTACTTGGTAAAAACATTTCTAACCCAATATCAAGCTTTATAATCACTTAATTTACATATTTGCTTTATTTGCAGGTGATATTCTCAGACGAGTTTCATTTTGAGGTCCAAGGACAGCGGTCGCAGTTTGTTCGCAGATCAATCGGGGAACGAATACGTGAAGGTCACATTGAGCAGCATGTCAAGCATCCAGATAAGAAAATGTTTTGGGGGTGTTTCACAGTAGCTGTGCCTGGAGCACCTCAGCCTGTGACTGACATGATGAATTCCGATGGCTATATCGATGTTCTGACAAGAAAACTGATACCAGAGTATCAGGGGTGATTCAGCAGGACCTAGCACCGTGTCACACATCAAAGAAAGTCATTAAAATTCTTAAAGACAGCAGAATTGTTACTCTAAAATGGCCAGACAATTCACCTGATAATATTCTCATTAAGAATTTATGGGGTATAGTTAAGAAGAGACTTAAAACTCACGACTGTACCAGTAAACCGAAGCTGATAGAGGCTATCATGGAAATCTGGTTTCACGATGAAGAATTGAAGAACTTGTATCAAACTCGGGTGTATTCTATGCCACAGCGTGTGCAAAGTGTAATTGCATCACGGGGAGGACATATTAAATATTAGATATGAACTGTTATTACTAAACTGTAATAAACTAAGTTCTACATTTATTTTTAGCTTGATGCATTTAATTTGCACAATACTGTATTTACTATTATAAAGTTGATTACGATGATGTGGTTAATGAAGAAAATGTGGTTGATAACAATGATGTGTTTGAGGCTCGATAAGCTAAAAATAGAGGTATTCAACAAAGTTAGAGCAATTTTTTAAGGTAATATTTGACTTGAAACTTCCTGTTTTTTATTTTAAAAGTAGTGAGTTGATTTTAAAAATTGTGCAAAGAAGGGGAAGGGGGTAGAGTAAAAAAGTGTCCGTGGCATCAATATCTGTTTATATATTTTAAATCACTAGCCATAAAAAGTTTGAATAAAAATCTTTATTTATGTAAAACCATTATAGCAAATAGATACAAAATTTTGATTTTAATAGGGATTGATTAATTCACCTGCAGTTTTTGGGAGTTGGAGGAGAAACAAAACAACAAAAAATTTGAAAATGTTTTAAATTCATTTTGAAAATTTGCAAAATCAAAACCTTTTTTAAAATATACTTAGGGCCGTCCCGCTCTCTTGTCGCTACTGTTTCAAAAATGTTGGTTGGAGCAAGGTTAAAAGTTAGTTTTTTAGAATATTAAAATTATTTGTTAAAATGACAATTTTTACTTCACTATTCTTGGAATAAATATCAATTATATAAATTCTAAAACTTTTTATATTATATAACTTTTATATAATAAATTCTAAAAAGTTTGCCGTTGTATTTTTTCTGGTAAAGAAAAAATTATTTTTGGAATAATTTACCGCTTCTATAATCTAAATTAATATCGTCGAGTCAAAAGCCGAAATAATCAAGATCGCGTGCGCAACAATAATATTGTCGGATTATCCAAATACAAAAAAAGTGTTTGACTTTAAAATTTTATTTAATGGTTTCCCAACAAACAACTGCTAACTTCTAATTTAACAATATCAT
>NC_061168.1:5893509-5905607 GCF_022113875.1 Hydra vulgaris
AATAAATCATTCGCATTCATATATGAATGAAAGATCTTTTATAAAACACTTTTCGTTTCTAGATTCAATTTTTTATATATTTATTTCTAAACTTTTATAATGAGTTCTTTTATCATTGGATCTTCTCCGATGTTAAAAGATCCGAGGATCAAAAATCTCAATATGTTAATAATACCAATGAGAAAAGACTGAAAGAAAAGTTGATTGTATGCAATAATAATTGATAAGAAAGAAAGTATATTTTTATTAAGTTTAAAGATTATTTAAGGTCATTATAATCAAATTTTAGAGCCCAATTACATAGAGATAGTTATGTTTGTTATATGATATGTTTTTGCTTTGTTAAAGTAATTTTGTTCTTATTTAATTTTCAAAAACATTCTTTAAAGTTTATATTTTATGTAAATTCTGAAAAATATGTGTTTAAAAAAAAACCCGAGACAACTCCCATGAGATCTAAATAACTAAAATAAGTAAATAAACATGCAACTGTCATTGTAAATCATAAAACTATTGCCATAAATAGATTTATAATTGCAACATCAGTTTTATTGCGTATATTACTATATCCACAAATGGATTTATAATAGCAAAATCACCTTTAAGCATAAAAAAAAAACGATAAGTTAGGAGGAGAATTTAAAAATTTTTAAAATAAATAGAGAGAATTTTAAATAGGACCAATGCCCACAAAATTATTTTAAAAGAAAATTATTGTTTTTAACTTTTTTTCTCCTCATTATGTTTTTTACCTCTTATTAAAATCATATTAAAATGATTTATTTGTAGTAGTTAGTTATTAGTTTTGTAGGTTCCTTTAATGTGTTATACGTGTTACATTACTGTGTTATACCTGTAACATTACTGTATTATACCTGTAACATTACTGTGTTATACATGTAACATTACTGGGAAGTATAGATCTTACAGCTTGACTGTGCAATTAAACCTAATTGTTTGCACATGCACTACAAAACAATCACATTGATAAAAACGTAAAACTAAATGTTTCCTATTGTAGGAGAATATTTATTCTTTGTGTTCAATTTGGTCTACTGGATTCATATTTAAACTTAACATTAAAATTTTGTCAATTTTTTGACAAAAGTTTAACTCAGTATTTATTTTGACTCAATAAAATAAACTTTTAATGGAGTTGTTAAAAATGGTGATCAATTATAAACATATAAAAGTTTTTAACTTAAAATGTCATAACTTTGTCAATTTTTAGCAAAACTTATGCAACTTTGTGTCAAAAAGAAGGTCTAAGTATTTGTCTTTTTGTGTATCAAAACTTTTAAACAGTTACTTTTTAGCTTTTGCATGTAAAATTTGTATTTTATTATAAATACTGTTTTGAATATTGGTAGGTGTATGCATAGTATGTTTATATATTCTACATACACCTATCAACAATTGATGTAGACACACCTATAATATATTTACATGCACATATTAATAAGTGTATGTCTAGCGGTTATTAAATATGTTTGCCACTAGAGAGCCAAAATAAGACAAGTCTTTGCAAGTAAAATTAAATTAAACAATCAAAATATTTACTGACAAAAAAATCTTCACAAAAATTGTTTGCACCAATTAGCAGTGGTAAAGATGGCGTCGATGAAAAAGGAAAATCTGAAAAATTATAGTAACTTTAGTAAAAGTACAAAAACTTTATTTTAAATTGTCTGCAAGTGTAAGTAACTAATTGTATAAGTAACTAACTAATAAAATTGCATAGCAACTAACTAATAAAATGTTTTTTTCTGCAGCAACTAAATTACAAGTTTTAATTATAGTTAAAAATTATAGCTCTATGGTCAATTTATCATTCTTATCAATTCAATAAAATAAAATAAAAATAAATAGATTTTCTTTTTTTTTTCTAAAGATGTTAAGCAAACGTTAGTAATGTGAAATTTTATGCTGTAGTTTTAAAACAGGCAATTGGAATTTTTTTGGCCAGATATTAACGCTGTAATACTATTAGTTAAATTTCAAAAATTCATTATTTTTCCTTGATTTTATTTTTTTTTATATCGTAAAACTTAGATACAAAAAGCTTGCTGTAGTGTCACTCTTTTAAGGTTGGTATGGATAGAAACCGTTTAAGTTTCATGATAAGGTTGATATAGGTAAGAAACCGTGATAACATGTGAAGTAGGTAAGAAACAGTAATACCATGTGAAATGGGTAAGAAACCGTGATACCATGAAACCAAGAAACCATAATAAGGTTGATATGGGTAGGAACCGTTCAAGTTTTAATTTAAAGGCACATGTTTAGGATATTTGGAAACTTAACAGAATTATTTTTGATACTGCATTTGAGTTTTAGATTGTAGTTTCAGAGATCTTTGAAAAAGTACGATATATTGATTTTTTTAAAATTTGGTTAACAATAAGTTTAGATAAAAATTAACAGTTGCCACAAGATTTCATAGTAATTTTAACATTTTCTCATTTATAGGTATATATGAAACCAGAAAGAAAAATGACTAGCCTTAACTTGCCCCAATTTAATATACAACTATTTAACTTTTTTTTTTCTTATTGAAATTATTTTTTCCCTAACATTATTAAAACTTGCGTATAAATGAAAGGGCAATAGTTGCATATATTCATCATGAAAATCTTTTAAAAACTCATGCTCAAACAAATAGTAACAACTTTCAAACTTCGAAAACCAAAATATGCACAGTTTGATGACGTTGTTGCACGTGTTAAACATTTATAAATAAAACTTGAGTGTAAGAAAATGAACATTTGTTTATTCCTTACATTCATCATGAAAAGAATACATTTAGTTCCTATTATTTAAGAGTAAGGATTTAATCATGAAAATAAAATTAAGGTTATTCTACATAAGTTTTGTAGACTGGAAGGTCTAATTCATGAAGTGGCTAGTCCACCCACACTGAGTGGATGGTCTAAAGTAATGATGAGCTTGAAATGATAAAAAATGTGTATTTACATTTAAATGTAAACTTAACTTGCAATAACATTCTAAAACCTTCTCAAAAGTTCTGTAATATTAGTAAAATAATTGAACATTAGCATTAGCCAAGAAAGAACATAAATAAACTTTGTTGGGAAAATTATAAAAGTTGACAAAAAGACGTTGCACCAGGTCCAGATAGAAAAAAACAATGAATTGAAAAATTTAATTTATAGTAGCAGAAGCTTATTCAAAAAATAGTTTGTACTCTTAATGCGTAAGTTTGTAGAGTTAAACATCTTTGCTTCTAATAAGATTTCTAAAGAGCCATTGTTAAAGAGTTTAAACAAAATTGGCATACAGTTATTTTAGGACGTTTTTTAAAACATCAAATGGATGTTAAAGATGCTTATTTATACGCACCTATAAAACATGAAGTTTATGTCAACCAACCTCATGTTTATGGAAAAACCCACAACAACAAACAATTAGTATAGAAATTAAACAAATCTTTTTGTGGTTTAAAATAGAGTGGTAGATATCGGCAAAAAATTTTATGCTTTTTTCAAAGAAATACAATTTGTTCAATAAAATTCATTTTATGTATCATATATTATATCGTTAATTAGTATTTAGTTTGTTTTTATTTTTGAATATTATATTATTTTATATATTATTTATTATATTACAAATTAGTCTTATTTGATTTTATTTTAATTATTTTATTATATATTTATATTATATTATTTTAAGTTTTTAGTAGAAACAATCTTTTGTCGCACTTTAATGTAAAATATTTCAAAATTAAAAAAAAGTATATTTATTACATCAACAACAAGTCCAGGTGTATCTTTGATTTTTTCCTGAATTTCTTTTTTTCTACTTTTATAGCAGAATATGAAAAATTATTCAGCAACAAATTCTTAAATGTTTCGCTTGTGAATGTTTTTTAATGAATTTATTTTGCAGATCATTTTATAGAGAAAACCTTTTTTTTAAACTATATGCAATATTTTTAAGAAAAAGATTATCGTGGGTCATTTATAATAAAGATTTACTATTTTAGAAATGTTTTATAAAACAATTGATAATTACCGTTTCAATTCAAGTTGAATTATTATATGAAGATTATAAAAATTAACAAATTAACCAAATTTAATTGTTGTAGTTTTAAAGAAATTTGCATACACAAAAAGATCTTTTGAAACAAAAATTAAAAAATCATGAAAAACATGTTGTTTTTAAGAGATTTTAGAATTTCGTTAGAGATTGTGTATATATATGTATATATATGTATATATATATATATATATATATATATATATATATATATATATATATATATATATATATATATATATATATATTATATATATATATATATATATATATATATATATATATATATATATATATATATATATATATATATATATATATATATATATATATATATATATATATATATATATATATATATATATATATACATAGGTAAATATTTTATCGTTAGAAAGATCTTTTGAAACAAAAATTAAAAAATCATGAAAAACATGTTGTTTTTAAGAGATTTTAGAATTTCGTTAGAGATTGTGTATATATATGTATATATATGTATATATATATATATATATATATATATATATATATATATATATATATATATATATACATAGGTAAATATTTTATCGTTAGTTTATTGAAATGACTTTAAAAACAAGAAAAACTGTTATACTTTTATATATTAAAACTAAATTATTTAAATTATGCTAATATCGCCTGGGGTAGTACAGAAAAAAGTAAGTTGCAACGTCTTTATCGCCGTCAGAAACATGCTATCCGTTTAATCTGCTTTGCAAATCGCTTTTCTCACGCAAAACATTATTTTATTGAAATGAGAATTTTAAATATATACGAGCTAAATATATATAATGTTTTATGCTTTGTATACATGTGGAAAAATGACTTGTCTCAATCTGTCTTCAAAGATATTTTTACTCCGAAACCCATCAACAAATACAATTTGAGAAATACTGGTCTTTTAAATGAACCTTTCTGTCAAACGAACTTTAATCAATTTTGTATTGCCTATCGGGCACCACACCTTTGGAATAAAATTGTTTTGCCCAATTTCGATTTCGAACTACCCATTACTTTTCGTTTTTTTAAAAGTAAATTAAAAACCTTAATTTTTGCATTAAAATATATATATATATATATATATATATATATGTGTGTGTGTGTGTGTGTGTGTATATATATATATGTGTGTATATATATGTGTGTGTGTGTGTGTGTGTGGTTGTGTGTGTGTAAAAAAGAGTTTAAATATTTTTAACTTTATCATACATTCTATACTGTGTGACAAAATTTAAAAATTGAGTAAAAAATAAAGTTAAAAAATAATTTCTAACCTTTAAAAGATTTAGCTTACTTTTTACTCCAACTCCAAATGTAAAAATGTTGATAAATTTTTACATTATATGTAATTAATTAATTCTGTTCTTTTATTTAAAATAATCCGCAGTAAATGATTGGTTTGTAATTTTTTTAATTTAATGACGTTTTAATTCCAAAATTATTGTACATCATGAAAAGTTTGTTAATGTAATGACTTAATGTTTGATAATGTATAAATTTATTGTTCATACTAAAATAAAAATGCTATTAAGTTTCGATAAAATTGAAATTGTTAAAAATATAAAGATATTTCATTTAATCCATAAAGTAGACCGGAAACATTGGATGAAGGATTAATTTAGCCCAGTTTCATTTTAGATTAAAAAAAATTAATAATTTTAGTCAAGTAACATTTTACAACAAGAAAATTGACTTATTGGTCAATTATATATTTTTTTGTTTTTGTTTTAAGTGTTGTTTAAACTTGCTTTTTTAAGTAATACGAGCAAAATAAAAATTTACAACTTTAGCGACTACTGATTTATCAATAATTATAAACTTCAATTTGCTCGTATGTGTTCCCAGAATTTTCTTTATTTAGTATCAAAAAAGGTAGAGTAGAAATTAAAAAAAAAAGCGTTTTTTATTTATATTTTTTGCACATATATGGTATAAAAAATTTGTTTTATTTGTAGTCTGTTTACGTATCTAAAGATCCTTAAATTTTAGTTATCAAAATAGCTACATTGTAAAAAAGCTGGTAGTCATACGCAGCAGTAGTTTTAATTGTGGTAAATTTATTGTTTATGATTATTGCATTATATGTTGCACGGGTATAGAGATTGTTGCAAAAACAAGTTTAAGTAAAAATAGTTAGAATCTATTTGATCGTAGCGATTCCCGCAGCTTTAGGAAGGTCAGCAACAATAACAACAACAAAAACTGAAATTTGATAGTAAAACTCTACGTAACCTATACTAAAACATCTGCACATCTGTCTGGATACCAATCTGTACTAAAAGAAATGGATAATAAAACATCTTTTTTGGTAGAAAAGCGCTCATAACCAACTTTTTAATTTTTAGCGTGCTTTTTAATTTTTAGCGAGACCCTAGTCTAAAAATAGCTTAATTATACTTAACCTTTAAATCAACGTGGACGATCTCCTTTAAAAAAATATTAGAATTATTACAAAAATTTTTTTAATCTTTTAAAAATTTATTTCACTTTTTTAGTATTTTAGTTTATTATTACCATTACGTTTCTATGTACATTATCACATTTTTGATTTATTTACGAATAGCTGTTAGCTATATTTAAGTTACAATTAGTTATTAAATATTGACGTAGTTTCCCCTATGTAGCAATAATTTTACTGCATAATGTTAAAAATAAATAAAATTACTTTTTCTAACAGCTAAAATTCTTATTTAAATAGATTTAAAAAGAAAAATCTCACTCTAAAGAAAAAATCTTACTTAAAAAGTAAAAAACTGGTCATTTTAAGTTTAGAAAGGAAGAGTTTAGAGTTTGCTATGGATGAATTTATTGCGTTTATTATGACAGGATTTGAAGCTTATATAAACATTTAAAAGTTTACAGTTTACCCGATAATTTTGGAATTAAAAAGTTATAAATCAGAAATAAAGAATTTAAATCAGACGTCATACGAAGACATGCTAGAAAGATTATATGATAAATTTAAATTTTTATAAGATTAATTTTGAACTTTTATTTAAAATAATTTAGTGTAAATGATTGAGGTTACTGTAGATTATTTTAAATAAAAGTTTATTAATAAACACATAAAGAGTTTATCTTTCTAGAATCTGCATTTGATGTTAGACTTAATTGTTTAATTTTTGATTAATGTAGATTTGCCTAGATACAAAAATAGTATAATAAATCATTCGCATTCATATATGAATGAAAGATCTTTTATAAAACACTTTTCGTTTCTAGATTCAATTTTTTATATATTTATTTCTAAACTTTTATAATGAGTTCTTTTATCATTGGATCTTCTCCGATGTTAAAAGATCCGAGGATCAAAAATCTCAATATGTTAATAATACCAATGAGAAAAGACTGAAAGAAAAGTTGATTGTATGCAATAATAATTGATAAGAAAGAAAGTATATTTTTATTAAGTTTAAAGATTATTTAAGGTCATTATAATCAAATTTTAGAGCCCAATTACATAGAGATAGTTATGTTTGTTATATGATATGTTTTTGCTTTGTTAAAGTAATTTTGTTCTTATTTAATTTTCAAAAACATTCTTTAAAGTTTATATTTTATGTAAATTCTGAAAAATATGTGTTTAAAAAAAAACCCGAGACAACTCCCATGAGATCTAAATAACTAAAATAAGTAAATAAACATGCAACTGTCATTGTAAATCATAAAACTATTGCCATAAATAGATTTATAATTGCAACATCAGTTTTATTGCGTATATTACTATATCCACAAATGGATTTATAATAGCAAAATCACCTTTAAGCATAAAAAAAAAACGATAAGTTAGGAGGAGAATTTAAAAATTTTTAAAATAAATAGAGAGAATTTTAAATAGGACCAATGCCCACAAAATTATTTTAAAAGAAAATTATTGTTTTTAACTTTTTTTCTCCTCATTATGTTTTTTACCTCTTATTAAAATCATATTAAAATGATTTATTTGTAGTAGTTAGTTATTAGTTTTGTAGGTTCCTTTAATGTGTTATACGTGTTACATTACTGTGTTATACCTGTAACATTACTGTATTATACCTGTAACATTACTGTGTTATACATGTAACATTACTGGGAAGTATAGATCTTACAGCTTGACTGTGCAATTAAACCTAATTGTTTGCACATGCACTACAAAACAATCACATTGATAAAAACGTAAAACTAAATGTTTCCTATTGTAGGAGAATATTTATTCTTTGTGTTCAATTTGGTCTACTGGATTCATATTTAAACTTAACATTAAAATTTTGTCAATTTTTTGACAAAAGTTTAACTCAGTATTTATTTTGACTCAATAAAATAAACTTTTAATGGAGTTGTTAAAAATGGTGATCAATTATAAACATATAAAAGTTTTTAACTTAAAATGTCATAACTTTGTCAATTTTTAGCAAAACTTATGCAACTTTGTGTCAAAAAGAAGGTCTAAGTATTTGTCTTTTTGTGTATCAAAACTTTTAAACAGTTACTTTTTAGCTTTTGCATGTAAAATTTGTATTTTATTATAAATACTGTTTTGAATATTGGTAGGTGTATGCATAGTATGTTTATATATTCTACATACACCTATCAACAATTGATGTAGACACACCTATAATATATTTACATGCACATATTAATAAGTGTATGTCTAGCGGTTATTAAATATGTTTGCCACTAGAGAGCCAAAATAAGACAAGTCTTTGCAAGTAAAATTAAATTAAACAATCAAAATATTTACTGACAAAAAAATCTTCACAAAAATTGTTTGCACCAATTAGCAGTGGTAAAGATGGCGTCGATGAAAAAGGAAAATCTGAAAAATTATAGTAACTTTAGTAAAAGTACAAAAACTTTATTTTAAATTGTCTGCAAGTGTAAGTAACTAATTGTATAAGTAACTAACTAATAAAATTGCATAGCAACTAACTAATAAAATGTTTTTTTCTGCAGCAACTAAATTACAAGTTTTAATTATAGTTAAAAATTATAGCTCTATGGTCAATTTATCATTCTTATCAATTCAATAAAATAAAATAAAAATAAATAGATTTTCTTTTTTTTTTCTAAAGATGTTAAGCAAACGTTAGTAATGTGAAATTTTATGCTGTAGTTTTAAAACAGGCAATTGGAATTTTTTTGGCCAGATATTAACGCTGTAATACTATTAGTTAAATTTCAAAAATTCATTATTTTTCCTTGATTTTATTTTTTTTTATATCGTAAAACTTAGATACAAAAAGCTTGCTGTAGTGTCACTCTTTTAAGGTTGGTATGGATAGAAACCGTTTAAGTTTCATGATAAGGTTGATATAGGTAAGAAACCGTGATAACATGTGAAGTAGGTAAGAAACAGTAATACCATGTGAAATGGGTAAGAAACCGTGATACCATGAAACCAAGAAACCATAATAAGGTTGATATGGGTAGGAACCGTTCAAGTTTTAATTTAAAGGCACATGTTTAGGATATTTGGAAACTTAACAGAATTATTTTTGATACTGCATTTGAGTTTTAGATTGTAGTTTCAGAGATCTTTGAAAAAGTACGATATATTGATTTTTTTAAAATTTGGTTAACAATAAGTTTAGATAAAAATTAACAGTTGCCACAAGATTTCATAGTAATTTTAACATTTTCTCATTTATAGGTATATATGAAACCAGAAAGAAAAATGACTAGCCTTAACTTGCCCCAATTTAATATACAACTATTTAACTTTTTTTTTTCTTATTGAAATTATTTTTTCCCTAACATTATTAAAACTTGCGTATAAATGAAAGGGCAATAGTTGCATATATTCATCATGAAAATCTTTTAAAAACTCATGCTCAAACAAATAGTAACAACTTTCAAACTTCGAAAACCAAAATATGCACAGTTTGATGACGTTGTTGCACGTGTTAAACATTTATAAATAAAACTTGAGTGTAAGAAAATGAACATTTGTTTATTCCTTACATTCATCATGAAAAGAATACATTTAGTTCCTATTATTTAAGAGTAAGGATTTAATCATGAAAATAAAATTAAGGTTATTCTACATAAGTTTTGTAGACTGGAAGGTCTAATTCATGAAGTGGCTAGTCCACCCACACTGAGTGGATGGTCTAAAGTAATGATGAGCTTGAAATGATAAAAAATGTGTATTTACATTTAAATGTAAACTTAACTTGCAATAACATTCTAAAACCTTCTCAAAAGTTCTGTAATATTAGTAAAATAATTGAACATTAGCATTAGCCAAGAAAGAACATAAATAAACTTTGTTGGGAAAATTATAAAAGTTGACAAAAAGACGTTGCACCAGGTCCAGATAGAAAAAAACAATGAATTGAAAAATTTAATTTATAGTAGCAGAAGCTTATTCAAAAAATAGTTTGTACTCTTAATGCGTAAGTTTGTAGAGTTAAACATCTTTGCTTCTAATAAGATTTCTAAAGAGCCATTGTTAAAGAGTTTAAACAAAATTGGCATACAGTTATTTTAGGACGTTTTTTAAAACATCAAATGGATGTTAAAGATGCTTATTTATACGCACCTATAAAACATGAAGTTTATGTCAACCAACCTCATGTTTATGGAAAAACCCACAACAACAAACAATTAGTATAGAAATTAAACAAATCTTTTTGTGGTTTAAAATAGAGTGGTAGATATCGGCAAAAAATTTTATGCTTTTTTCAAAGAAATACAATTTGTTCAATAAAATTCATTTTATGTATCATATATTATATCGTTAATTAGTATTTAGTTTGTTTTTATTTTTGAATATTATATTATTTTATATATTATTTATTATATTACAAATTAGTCTTATTTGATTTTATTTTAATTATTTTATTATATATTTATATTATATTATTTTAAGTTTTTAGTAGAAACAATCTTTTGTCGCACTTTAATGTAAAATATTTCAAAATTAAAAAAAAGTATATTTATTACATCAACAACAAGTCCAGGTGTATCTTTGATTTTTTCCTGAATTTCTTTTTTTCTACTTTTATAGCAGAATATGAAAAATTATTCAGCAACAAATTCTTAAATGTTTCGCTTGTGAATGTTTTTTAATGAATTTATTTTGCAGATCATTTTATAGAGAAAACCTTTTTTTTAAACTATATGCAATATTTTTAAGAAAAAGATTATCGTGGGTCATTTATAATAAAGATTTACTATTTTAGAAATGTTTTATAAAACAATTGATAATTACCGTTTCAATTCAAGTTGAATTATTATATGAAGATTATAAAAATTAACAAATTAACCAAATTTAATTGTTGTAGTTTTAAAGAAATTTGCATACACAAAAAGATCTTTTGAAACAAAAATTAAAAAATCATGAAAAACATGTTGTTTTTAAGAGATTTTAGAATTTCGTTAGAGATTGTGTATATATATGTATATATATGTATATATATATATATATATATATATATATATATATATATATATATATATATATATATATATATATATATATATATATATATATATATATATATATATACATAGGTAAATATTTTATCGTTAGTTTATTGAAATGACTTTAAAAACAAGAAAAACTGTTATACTTTTATATATTAAAACTAAATTATTTAAATTATGCTAATATCGCCTGGGGTAGTACAGAAAAAAGTAAGTTGCAACGTCTTTATCGCCGTCAGAAACATGCTATCCGTTTAATCTGCTTTGCAAATCGCTTTTCTCACGCAAAACATTATTTTATTGAAATGAGAATTTTAAATATATACGAGCTAAATATATATAATGTTTTATGCTTTGTATACATGTGGAAAAATGACTTGTCTCAATCTGTCTTCAAAGATATTTTTACTCCGAAACCCATCAACAAATACAATTTGAGAAATACTGGTCTTTTAAATGAACCTTTCTGTCAAACGAACTTTAATCAATTTTGTATTGCCTATCGGGCACCACACCTTTGGAATAAAATTGTTTTGCCCAATTTCGATTTCGAACTACCCATTACTTTTCGTTTTTTTAAAAGTAAATTAAAAACCTTAATTTTTGCATTAAAA
>NC_061168.1:5911606-5938739 GCF_022113875.1 Hydra vulgaris
ATATATATATATATATATATATATATATAAATATAAACATATATATATATATATATATATATATATATATATATATATAGAAACACAATACCGAAAAAATACAACCTAAGGTCGTCATTATCCACCAAGCACCTGACCACTTCCCAAATAACACTTTTGACAAAAGAACCCAAATTCTGTCCAGCTACAAAAGGAATTCTTTTACAAATAAAATCAGACATTCGGCAGTTTCAACCTATTATAAAGACAAACTAGTTAATCAAGATCACCTATTTTCTTTAACAACATATGAAAAAACTAATATTGACTCTGACAAAAATGTTTTCAAAAATCTTTCAAAAATAATTGCAAAACAAAAATGTTTAACACAAAACGAAATTGATTATATTACAAATTTCGAATGGAAATCTAGTACTTTTTATGTAATCACTAAAATTCATAAATGCAATGAAATTATTAAAAAAGTTCGAAAATCTATCTCTCTATTTATCGAAATGAAGCCACAAAAAGATTTTAAAGGTCGGCCCATTATTGCTGGTATAGATTCACCAACATCGCATCTAAGCCAACTTCTTCACATAATCCTATCTCCTATTGTAAAGAAACAAAAGACTTTTGTAAAAGATGACTGGGATTTTTTAAGAAAAATTCCTACAATAATGGATTCAGATAGTGTTATATTAACTTGTGACATTGTAAATCTCTACACAAGAATTCCACATGATCTTGGTTTACAAGCATTAAAATTTTGGGTTGAAAAACATAACAATCTAATAGCCGAAAGATTTACCACTGATTTTATCATAGATTCAGCTTCTTTCAATCTTAAAAGTAATAATTTCTACTGTAATGATCAACTGTTCCGCCAGATTACAGGAACAGCCATGGGCAGAGATTTTGCACCAGACTATGCTTGTCTTACAATTGGTTTTTTAGAAAAAACAATGCTTTTTCAGAAAATTTTTTCCAAAAAATTTTTCAAAAAAAGAAGTTAAAATTATTAAACAGTTTTATTTCAGATATGTCGATGATGGTTTTAACATATTACCAAAGTATATAGATATTGCTAAGTTCCAAATGTCCTTTACAGAACTACATGATTCAATAAATTTTATAATAGATTTTGGCATCGAAATCGAAGCAAACGAAAAAGTATATAACACAGTTAATTTTTTAGACATTTCGGTTATCCTTGAAAACAACAAATATATTAAAACGGATATTTTTTACAAAGAAACAAACACTCATTACTATTTAAACTTTAACAGTCATCATCCGTATCACATAAAAAAGAATATACCTTATAACCTAGCTAAAAGAATAATCGTTTTTACGTCTGATTATGCTACAGAAAAAGTACGTCTAACGGAACTTAAAATATGGTTAAAAGAGTGTCATTACCCTGATAATGTAATAGAAAATCATTTCATAATGCAAGGGCCAACGCTAATGAAACAATCAGAAGAAGTCTTTCCTTTGGTGACTACCCTCTATAGTAATTTAAACTGTTAACCGAATTTTAATTGAAGCTAACCTTTTACTTAGTTTATCTGTTAATGAAAGATTAAAAAAAGTTTTTTCAAATATTTAATCAGTAATAGCATACAAACAACCACCAAACTTACTTAGACAAATTACGCGCTCAAAATTTTACTTTACGTTATCTGTCAAAAAATTGAGATTATTCAAATGCAAAAACAGTCAATGTAAAATCTGCCGATTATATTTACAAGAGGTAGATAAATTTGAAACATCCAATGGTACAATTTGGAAAAATTAAAGTCACATTAAACGTAATAATAAAAATACCATTTATTATCTAAAATGCTTATCATGTAATGGACTACCTACTTATACTGGAAAAACAAACAATTTAAGAGACAGAACAATCGGAAATATTTCCAGTTGCAAAACTGGCAATTCAACAGATAGACTCGACAATCATGTAAATGATTGCAAGGAAGTACACAAAATAACTACGGAGCTATTTTTTCAGCTTTATGTTTTTCTCGAATTAAAAAATGAAAATAATTTATTGACCTATGAAATATATCTGCATAAACAAAAACATGACACATTCAACTAATACTTCCTTTTATAATAACATGACAATGGTAACTCATAGTTACAAAAACTGCTATTAAATACTTCTATTATATAACTTTTTACATAAATCAAAATCATGATAATTACATTTGCAATAGTTCTACCGTTGATCAATGCTGAAAGGCCTCTAGTACTATTTAATATTTTCTTAGTAGTATTTTAATATAAAAAATTGAGTCATTTTTTGAATATTGTTGTTTTGCTTGGCTTCTTTTTCATTCATATTGTTTTAAATAAACTGCTTGCTATATAGAAAGTGTTTCGCAATAATGTAGTCTTAAATATTCTAAGTTTATTATTAAACTTAAAAGATATCTAAAAGAAATCTGGTCAATTACATTTTGAATAATCTTAATGTTTATTAAGTGTCATTTTGTTTACTTTTACTTGTTATTATCTTGTTAAGTGTTAAATCAGTCTCTTTAATATAATGAAGCCTTATTCAACAAGATTGAATTCAATATAGAAAGGTTTATTGTCGTTTACGAAATGCGCAGCTTTTGATTTTAGAGTTAAACAACACAACGTTTTTGAAACGTGTTAAACATCCTTGGGGTAACTGGGTTAAATCAACTATTACTTCATAAAATACATACATACATATATATATATATATATATATATATATATATATATATATATATATATATATATATTATATATATATATATATATATATATATATATATATATATATATATATATATATATATATATATATATATATATATATATATATATATATATATATATATATATATATATATATATGTATATAATTTTTTTTTTATTTCAAGTCACTAAATTAAAAATAAAGACATAGAAATAAATATTGTAGTTTTACTGAAATTGTTAAATTATAGTTTTTACTTTGTTTTAGTAAAACACTTATTCTAAGCTCAAAGAAAATCTGCCTATAATGAATAGCCTATGAATATTACTAGTGCGCATAGTTACGCATTGTTACGCCTATTGTTCGTTTTGTTAATTACG
Organism: Hydra vulgaris; assembly: GCF_022113875.1. Classification (NCBI taxonomy): domain Eukaryota; kingdom Metazoa; phylum Cnidaria; class Hydrozoa; order Anthoathecata; family Hydridae; genus Hydra; species Hydra vulgaris. The sequence continues at coordinate 5,914,706 of NC_061168.1, forward strand.
GTTCTGCATTATGTAAAATACACTATTTCTTTGCCTCTAGAATTTTCTAAGCGCAGTTATATATTCCACGCGGTCATTCAAGTAAAATCAGCAATCAAATTGGAGCTGATACATTTATTTTCAAAAAGAATTAATGTTGTTTATTTTTTTAAAATAAAAATTTAAATAATTGTTAGTTTGCTATGTATATATATATATATATATATATATATATATATATATATATATATATATATATATATATATATATATATATATATATATATATATATATATATATATGTATATCTATATGTATTTTCTCTTAGCAAAAATAATTGAGAACAGAAAAATAAAAAAAATTTCTTCTGGAATTTGTCAAAAGGGTGTTGTGTTATTCTTCATTTTAAGGTATTTAAATATGTATTTATTTTTCATTTTTTAGAATAAGTTAGAACTAAATTGACTGATAAAATAGTTTTTTTAGTACAATGTTTCTTTTTTAAGAAAACAGTTTTGTCGTTAGTCTTTTTAAAACATTTTAGGCAGTATTTGTTTTATTTTTTAGAGCAGTTAAGAGGAGCTGATCGCTTTTTTAGTAAGTTCAAGTTAATTTCTCATACATAAATTATGGTTTTCGATTTGTTTCAGTCTATTTTATATTTCTCTATATCTACATATATATATTCTCTAAAGAAAAATAATAAGGAATAAAAAAATTGAGAAAATTTCTTCTGGAATTTGGCAAAAGAGTGTTGTGTTATGCTTCATTTTAAGGTATCTAAATATGTATTTATTAGAAATTTTTTTAAACCAAGTTTATAAAAATGTTGTTAAACCAAGGAAATTGTAGAGGTTTATTTATCAATATATACTATAAATTGTATAATAATATTGGAGGGAGTAAGTTAAAAAGCATTTTTAAATTTTTAAAAAGAAATAAAAATACTTTTCAATATATATCTGTTTTTTTTTTTGAGGTAGATTTAAAGTTTCAGGTTTTCAAAATTGTAGATCTTTTTAATGTATAAATAAACATTAAGTATTTCTAAGTAGACATTACGTATAATAAAATTTTTTTTAAATTTACCAAGTAATTATTTGTTTAAATAAGTAGTTAATTGTTATAATTTATTAAGATTTAAATTATTAGAAAATTCATGTTTACAGAGTTGTAATTATTCATTATCGAGTTGTTGAACCAAAGAAATTGTCGCGGTTTATTTATCAAATATATACTATATATATTATATAAAAAATTTTGGTTTTCATATGTTTTCACTAATAAATAGTTCTCTAGTTCTCTCTCTCTCTCTCTCTCTCTATATATATATATATATATGTATATATATATTACTATATATAACTATATATATCCTTGGAGTTGCGGCAGCATAATAGTGTGTTAGGAGAAAAAAATTTATAAACCCGCGTTAATAACCTGTTTTCTATCGTACATAGTGCATTAATAAGTTTTATTACGTGTTTTGTTCAATGTTTTCTCCTAACGCATGAACTATGACGCTGTCGCAATTTTTTTTTTTTTTTTTTATCAGAAATAAAATAAGTTTTAATAAGTTTTTGCTGATGTGGTTGCAGGTTTTTCTTAACTTCTATCAAATAAACTTAAGAAACCTGTATTACTTTTAATGATGGCAAATTAATTTTATTTTGCATTTGTTTGGTTTCTATATATATATTTGTTTTGCAAAATTTTTTTTTTAATTTTTCGAGTTTGATTTTTTTAGTTATTAAGTTTTTTTATTTTATTGTTAACTTTAGATTAGTAAAAAAAAAAGAAATAATTAGTGTTGCTTTGTTAAATATGTTTAATGAAAATGATGACATTGAAATGGATGATAGGCTAGATGTAGTTTTGTATTTACAAGATAATGTAAGTGCTATAAGGTGTGTTGAAAATAATCGTAGACGAAATGAAAGAAATAGACTTAGGCAAGATGAAATTAACTGTTTACAAAATTAAAGAAATAGGCTCGATCGAGATAATGTTAATCGTCGCCAAAATGAAAGAAGAGCTGTTGGACAAGGACGAATGTATTCTATAGCGAGAAGTAATGCTATTCCAGATTATAATTATTTAGGAGAAATGAATCAAATTTGTCAGCACTGTGGTGCTAAAAAATTTCCAGATGAAATACATTTTCTATGTTGTCATAATGGTAAGGTAGCTTTGCCTCCACTTTCACCAATTACACAAGCTTAATAGGATTTGTTTACAGGGAGTTATGTAGATGGTAATGCTAATGCTTTTTTTTTTTTTTTTTAAATTAGTAATTGTTATTATTATTTTTTTCAATTACTATTTTTTTGTAATCGGATACTTAAAATTAAACGAAATATAAAAAATTTATCTTGCAAAAGTTTATAATCTAAATATTAATAGCCGAATGAATATTATTAGTGCGCATAGTTACGCATTGTTACGCCTATTGTTCGTTTTGTTAATTACGGTTCTGCATTATGTAAAATACACTATTTCTTAGTTTTTAAACTTTTCTATGCGCAGTTATATGTTCCACGCGGTCTTACGAGTATAATCAGCAACCAAATTGGAGCTGATGCATTTATTTTCAAAAAGAGTTGATGTTGTTTATTTTTTAAAATAAAAATTTAAATAATTGTTAGTTTATTGTTGCTTTTGTTTTTTTTTCTCATTTTTATAGCCTGTTTTTATTTTAGAAGAAGTTAGAACTAAAATGTTTGGTAAAATAGTTTTTTTGTAAAATGTTTCTTTTTTAGTAAACTGTTTCATTTTGTTGTTAGTCTTTTTAGAACATTTTAAGCAAGTATTGTTTTATTTTTTAGAGCAGTTAGGAGAAGCTGATGGTTTTTTTAGTAAGTTCAATTTGTTTTCTTATTTATATATAAAGATTTTTTTTTGCAAAAAGAATTATAAAATAAAGTTTTATATATGTATTTAATATGAAAAGTTAAATAAAATAAGACTGTTATTTGTGTTTATGTAAGCTTATATACATAAGTTTGTGTTTATTTTAGTCTATTTTATATTTCTCTATATCTATACTATATGCATATTTTCTCTTAGCAAAAGTTATTGAGAATAGAAAAATAAAAAAAATTCTTCTGGAATTTGTCAAATTTTGACAAATTCCAGAAGAATTTTTTTGACTCAAAAGAATGTTGTGTTATGCTTCATTTTAAGGTATCTAATTATGTATTTATTTTTCATTTTTTAGAAGAAGTTAGAACTAAGTTCACTGGTAAAATAGTTTTATTAGCACAATGTTTCTTTTTTAAGAAAACTGTTTCAGTTCTGTCATTAGTCTTTTTAAAACATTGTAAGCAAGTATTTGCTTTAATTTTTAGAGCAGTTAAGACGAAATGATCGCTTTTTTAGTAAGTTTACTTCATTTTCTCATGCATAGGCTAAGATTTTTTTTATAATGAGAATAAACTTTTATTTATGTATTTAATATGAAATGTTAAATAAAATAAGACTGTTATTTGTGGTCATGTAAGTTTATATACTTAATAGAAAAATAGCTCTGGAATTTGTCAAAAGAGTGTTGTGTTATGCTTCATTTTAAGGTATCTAAATATATACTCATTAGAAATTTTTAATTTTGTTTTTAAATGGTTTATTCTTTTTCATTACTTTAGATAAATATATACTGACCGACAAAACTTCATTTTTATTAACAATGTCGTGCATTATAGTCTGCATTCTTTGTACATTTAAAATAATTGATGCTAATAAATGTTGTGTTATAGTTGTTAAAAGTTTGCATATATGTTTGCATGTTTATTATGATCAAAGTTAAAATTTTTTTGATAAATACGTGTATGTGGTAATATATGTTATATAGTTGTTTTATAAATGTGTTTTTATAATAGTATGAAATGTATTATATCTAATTTCTGCAAGATTGTTAAATGGGGTGTTTTTATATGCTAAGTAACATTAAAAAAATATATTGTTTTATAATTAGTATATATGTTTATAAAAATGATTTCAAAGTGAAGTGACTTGGCAAATGTGTAGAGCAAGATTTATCAACCTTACCAGTCAAGCGATGTTACTGCTTTAGGTCTAAGTGTTGCCTAGCCTTTAATATAACTATTGTGAAAACGCATTGCTTTATCTTTAATAATTTTTTGCGTAATGTTGTTACCTTTGGTTTATCTTTACGTTGGTGTCAGCTGTTAAAAATGATTAATAAGTAGTTTCGTTATTAGAACTCACTGCTTTTATTTATTTACTGAAATTCATTTCGCTATAAATACAATTTGTTTATCATAAAAAAATAATATTTAGCAACTACTACTTAGGTAATACCACAGCTTATCTCTATCAGGTACATTAATTTTCAATTCACATATGATGTTTTTCTTTGTTACATTTTTAACTTCAGATTTATGGTGTACTTATTTGCTATAGGAGAACAAATCATTTTGAATTTTTAAAAACATCTACTCCAATTAACATTTAAAGTTCATTGTTGCATATATCATTTTTAAGTAGCTTCTAGGCTTTTGTGATGCTTTTCTTATTCAAGTGGTTTTATAAGCAAGGTCTACATGCAAATTTGAGATAAAAAGTTTTTCAGCTTTCAAGTAGTATCGATGTTGTTCTCTGTTTAATTTAATTTGTTTAAATAGAGCAGTTTTAGTAAATAAATGTTTGTTTGTTGTTGGTTTTTTATTTAATTGTTTCCAGATTCTAGAACTAGGCAACTTAGCAAAGCAAGATTTATTTTATTTTTTAGTGCAATTGGAAAGAGCTAAAGTGCTTTTTAGTCACTTCTAATCATTTGTTTCTTTTTTTAAATAGAAGGGTTAATAATAAAAATATTTAGACAGTCGAACTGTTACTGATTTGAGTAAGTTTAATGTTTTGTTTAATTTTATATTTTAATGATACTGTGCATTGTCATTTTCTTTTTTTTATATTTATGTATTTAACCTGGAAAACTGACTAATTTTTGACAGGTTAGTTTATATACATAAATGTGCCTATATATCAAAATATTATATATTTCTCTGAATCTATATGAATATTATCTCAAAGAAAAAATTAAGAATAGAAAAAATTTGAATATATATACACATATATATATATATATATATATATATATATATATATATATATATATATATATATATATATATATATATATATATATATATATATATATATATATATATATTACTTTAGACTGACATTGCTTATTATATTATATTATGATATGATTCTGCATTTATTATTTTTGTGCATTAAGATTGTGCCTGAAGGCTTTCTTATTTTAGCAAAGAATTTAGAACACAATGCAAATAACTTTGCATTGTGTTCTAAATTTTTTTGCTAAATTAAAATAATGTCAATAAATTTCTTTTTATATTTTTCAGTTGTAAAAATAAAAAACGTTCATTTATTCCGTTGTAACATAATCACTGGTAATATATATTTAATGATAACAGATGTATAAAATTAGGCTCGAAGAAGTTATTAGTGTAAATGGTTATAGGTGACTTGAAATTGTTGTCATATGAAAGAAATAGATCCAGGCGTAATAAAATTAATTGTTGAAATATAAGAAATTTTGCTTGATGAATCGAAAACTTTCTTGACAGAAATCAGTGTCAAGCGGTGTTGATGTCTATTATTTGACTTTACATTAGACACTTTAAAATAAAGCAAAGTATGAATTTTACTATTTATAGTAACAAATACTAACAGCTTCAATTTTAAATGATTTTTTTTTTTTTTTTTGTTATCTTAAACATAATTGTGTCATTTTTTTTTAGTTGTCTTTGTCATCACTTGATTATTTTGCTTACTGTTGAAACATGGTTTTAATTTTGTAAATTTAATATGATGTAAAATTTACAATACTAATCATTTGTCAACAGTTAAAGAGAAGCTGGAACTTAATCAAGAAATGCTGGAAATTAATTTTTAGTCAAGGTAAAAATAATTTTTTTTATTGGAAGCATAATAAAACCAGTTACTGTTATTTATTGCATGACTTTTTCACTTTTTCTAACATGCTGTTTTTAAAACACTTCCTATCTCTTAGATGAGACTTAAATAATATTAGTATTGAGAATTTATTAAACTCTGTAATTACTAAGCTCTTGCGTATTTTTTAATACTGCGATTGATAATTTACTATTTAAAGATATAATTCTTTAAATTGTCCCTTGGTTGTTCAAATATTGTAATAAATAAAATCTTTTTAGTCTCAAGTATTTTCTCTTAGGGATCGTCTATATATTACGTAACGCGAAATTAAACATATAGACAAAAGAAATATCTCAAAACCGTGTTTCTCTCATGGTCAACTATATCTTGCATTTTCAAGAACTATAGCATTTAATAGTTTGCTTTTAAAAATTGATAAACATCTTATTCAAAGTATAGTAGGTTAAAAAATGTAACAAATATTGTTATATTTTTTAATGTTCTTAATTTATAGTCTTTAAAGTTTCATTTCGAAAATTTATTGTTAAAGGTTGTGAGCACATTTTGTATGAGTAACTTTATCATTATTTTTTTTTTTTTTTTTTTATTGTTTTTAGTAAATATCTATCATTCAATAGTTGTAAAATGTGTTTATACGTGTTACATAAAATCATATTTGTTTATAGTTGTATATATGTTTAAATTATAAAAGCCAAAACAACAATTTATATCTTAGTTTGACTTTTTTTTTAGTATTGCTTAGGTACTTTTAGTATTGCTTTTGTACTTCGAAACAGGTTTTATAGTTACATTTTCGATAAATCTTTTGCAATTTCAAAATAGGTTACTATAAATGGGTAAATCGACTTTTGGTAATTGTGTGGTGTTTTTTTTTTTTTTTTCTTTGTAATTATGATATCATAATTTCATTACTTTTTCATTTTAGAATTACGTTATGACGCATTTATAAGATTTATAAAATAAAATAACCTGATTTCTTTTTATTGTAAATTTTTGTTAGTTAAAAAGATATAAATATATGCTATTAGCTAATTTTATATTTTATCTATTTTATGCTTAATAATTTGTTGTACATATTTTAAGGGGATCTTTGTAAATGGGGGGTCGTAACTAAAAACCTTTAAAAACATGGAGAATATTGTAGTTTTGCGCATTTAATATCGAGTTACTTAAGTTTTTTTTTTATGTGTTTAACTAATTAGTTAGCTTAGCCTGTATTTGCAACGCTTTTGAGGAAAGAAAGAAAACGTTCTTATATATGTAGATCATTGTTTTACATTTTTTTTATTTTATTCACCTGGCCACCATTAAAGCAAAAAGAGGGAAGGAACCTCTTTATTAGAGTCAAAATATTTAGGAAAATTAAATTTCGAGTTACAATAGGAATTTTTAGTAAATGGTGGCAAATTACCGTTTACTTAAAATTAATGAAATAAAGAGGCCAAACAAATAATAAAGAAATGGTCTGTGTTGAATAGACTTAACAAGACTCGGGTCGGGTCAGCTTGGTTTACAAATTTTTATGTCTACTTATCTCTTATAATTTTTATTTTAGGTTTGTCTTATGATGCATTTATGCATTAAAAAATTTGTTATACCCATGTTTGATCGTAAATTTAATTTTTTTTGTTTGAAAGGTATTTGTACTCAGATGCGTAGTTATTTATAATAAACTTTGTTATTTTTTATAAATTTATTTAAATGTGTGCATTTAACATTTTTAAGTTAACACTTTTCTTTTCTAAAGAATAATTATTCAAGGGGATACCAAAAACTTGACTGTAAAATATAAGTTAACTTCATTTTAATCTTAATGGTTCGTATTATAAAAATTATTACAAGGATTCAGTTGACACTCTCGTCAATTTTAAAGCATGACCAAGTGTTATTATTTTGTGTCAGTAACTAAAAACGTATTGTGTTAAACTTAGGAAGGTCGATGAAAATGGTTCTGCTTTTCATTGTTATGACCTATGCCATTTGTAAATTACTTAAATAATGTTAAGTAGTAGTTGGTAAATTATTTTACCTCCTCATACTTTTTATGTTAATTTTACAGATGGATTAATTTTTTCAAGCTGAAGGCGATTTTCTAAAAGGGTATTAGTTAAGGTTTTGCAACATTTAATTTTGTAAAACAGCCACTATAAATTAATTATGTAGCAGACCGACCAAAACCCGTATTACGGGTTGCTTTTTGCTAGTATGTATGATAACTTAAAAGATCCGGGTTTCTAAATGAATTCTCAAAGAGAATTGGTCGTGACTAGAAAATTCTAGGGCGCCCTTTATTAATAAGTGAAAATGATCTCGAATTAATTGACTATACCAATAAAAAGGTTCAAATGAAAGCTTATGAAATGTTTAAAAATTTTTTAAAAAAAAACATTACTTTTAAGGATATCCGTAATACTCTGTTGGACATCGAAAAGTCGGATTTGGTTAAAGAAATTGATCGTCTCGCAAGTAGATTTATAAATTTGTTATACTTAGTTTGATATCGATTTTTTTAAATTTTTTTTTAAGGCACTTTGCAAATCGTATTTAGAAAAATTAACATTGCAACTTTGGATAAATGTAATCATAAAAAAAATTGTTTACTTATTCTTTCTTTTAAACATATGTATTTAATGCTTATTATTTTTTATAAAAAATTAAAATTTTTTTGAATATTAAAATCACAATTTAGAAACATCAGAAAAAGACAACTCGAACTTAACTGGAGAGTTAGTAAGAGACAATGCTCTGTTATGTGTAAAGTTAGAAAGAGACAATGCAGTTCATAAGCGGCCAATCATGGAAATTCGAGAGGAAATAAAAAATTTTTTTAAAATAAGAATGGACGCAAATATAAGTTTTAATGCAAATGATAAAACAATAGATATAGGAGTTGCTGTTTTGCAAAATGTAATAAATATAATTACAAAAGGACCAAGTTTCAAAACAGATGAAGACTTTTTGAAAATGTTAAGAAGTTCATATGAAACTATAGGAGATATTTACACCTCTAACTTCAAATCAAAATTTCAGGGAAATAATTACGGAAACAAAACCCAAGAAAAATATTGTATAGCAATCGATCCATACGAAAAATGTTTCGAGTATAATCGTTACTTGTGTATTCATTTTGGTTATAACTATGAAAACATTTTAAATAAATTACTAGAAAAACTAGATAAACCTGCTAATTATGGCTATAATGTCTCAGTGAGAGACGCTTCAAAGTATGAAAGGTATAATAACCAGAATAAATCTGGAAATTTATATGAAAAAGGAAAAAGTTGTCTGCAAGATAAAGATTTTGGAAATGCTTTTTTTTTTTGGAAAAGAAATAAGTCAGCCTTGTTGTTTAGATACTCAAGGTAGTTCATATATACAAGTTGCAATGATATTACAATATTACCACGATAAAACAAAGCAAACTTTTTACAAATCAATAGAGTATTACAATTATGCTATTGCTATTTTTTCAAACAGAGATGAAATTAATTGCGCTGGTGACCTAATAGACTGTTTCTTTCATTTATACAGATTACAATCTAGCCCAGAAACTTTCAAGTTTGATTCAAGTTGGGCTAATGAAAACAAGTTTAAAGAAATATTTGATTTAAAAGAACAATATATAAATGATAAAGCTGATCGTCTTTATATACAAGCTAAATTATATGCGTGTAAACGGTTCTCTTGGATGAATGACAAAAAAGAAAATCTAGATCCTGAAAAAGTTTTAGAGTATTGCAGAAGAGCATTACAAGCTAGTGATAAATCCGTTACTATCAAAACAAAAATAAATTTTCTCATGGCGTACACGTACAGCTCTCTGATGGTCGAGAAAGACTTAAACTGCTATCATAATGCCATTGCTTGTTGCCAGGATGCACTTAAGACATACTTAAACAACAGTAACCAAGAGTATGCAGAACGTGTTGTTACTAAGTCTATAACGTTAGCATACTTACCTGAAACTAAAGGATTTCAAAATATTTCTACAGATGACACTAAGCCTCTGAGAGATCTTTTAGAAGAGATTTACAATTCAAACAACTATAAAATTAATAGTTTTAAAGAAATGTGGAAATCATACAACTGCCTAAACATCCAAGATAATCATATATGTGACTACTTTTTATTAGAAAGGCAAAGTAGTCTATTTAGAGATATGATAAACGACAAAAGTATAGCAAACAGCAAAGAGTACAAAAATAGTATTGAGGAAGAAAAGGAAATTTTTAATACAACAAAAACGAGGCTTACGCATATTGAGAAGATTCCGCATTTGTATTGGTATTATTACGCGTTTCATAAAACATTGAGCGACTGTTATCAAACTGCCGTTTTAGTGAAAAGTGAAAAGGTTGTTTTAAACAAAAGTACTGTAAGCAGTATGGTAGCATCGCTTATACTTGGGATTGTTCCTTTTATCCCTAAACTTGTAGAGGAAAGCATAACCAAAGTTTTGGAATTTTTGGAGTCCGTAGAAATGATTCAGGCTGCAATTAATACAACTATACTTGCCGTTAGCCAAAATCAGTTCGATAATATGGTTATGGATATTATTGTAAGCATAATTTTTGAAAATCAAGATTTAATTTTAGCAAAAAAATCTCAAAAAAAAGTCGCAATGATGTGGTACAATGAATTCATCACCTTTTGTAAAAAAGTTTCCAATAAATTTGATAAAAAAATATACGGTAATGAATATCCAGAAGACGCAATTCATAAAGAAGTTTGGGAAATGATGTCACTGATGCTGCTCATGATGTGACTGATGCAGTTGTTTTGTTTGAATCAAATGAACCAGAAAAAAAGAAGTGTTGTTGCTGTTGTTGTTGCTGTAAACACTGTTATTGTTGTACGCTGATGTAAACAATGTTTTGGTTTGAAAAAAGAAAGTACTCTAATGTAAACTCTGGTTGTGACTGTTTATACTAATAATTTTACACTATGACATTAATAGTTAATAGTAATGATTTCAATTTAATTGTTTAGTTAATAAGTGTTTTGCTGATGAAATTATGGTTTCGCTTTATAGGCATAGTTCATTATAATTATTTATAAGGTTTTACTAAATTTGCTTTTATTGAAATTTTTAGTTTATCAATTAATACACTCTAAGAAAAAATCCGTTATATACAACGAATTGTATCTGTCGCTATTGCACTAACGGGAAATCTGTTAAGTTAACGAATTAAAATTTTAACGAATTGAAGTCCGTTAGTAATAGTCCGTTGAATTTACGGATTTATTTCGTTAGCGCAACGATTAATCCGTTAAAATTAAGGAGTTATTACACTAGGCAGAAATTTTTCCGCGGTTGTTATTTTTATGAAATAAATGTGTTAATAAGTTATTTTAGTGATAATTTCGTTAAAATCACTACAATCTAAAATTAGAGACGCCAGAATTGTGACTTCATAACCAAATAATCCTTATATTTGTTGATGTTTGCATTTTTATTTAATTGCATTATTTTATTTCGATATTCTACATTAAAACGTTTTAACCAAAAATTGAAAACTAATTAAATATTTATGATATTTAATCCAATATACTTTAATTTACAATAAAAATACATAAAAAAAATCTAGTACTTTATGGCTATAATGTCTCAGTGAGAGACGCTTCAAAGTATGAAAGGTATAATAACCAGTATAAATCTGGAAATTTATATGAAAAAGGAAAAAGTTGTATGCAAGATAAAGATTTTGAATATGCCATTTTTTTTTTTTTTTTTGAAAAAGAAATAAGTCAGCCTTGTTGTTTAGATACTTAAGGTGGTTCATATATACAAGTTGCAATGATATTACAATATTACTAGTACTCAAGCTAGTACATTTATATAAAAATCACACATATATATAATAGATGTTTAAAATAAACCAATGCCAAGATAGTTTTTGGTCGCTAGTTTTGGTTTGATTGGTTTAAATAGGTTTTGGTTTTGAATACTGTTGTTACTCGTACACAGGTTCGCACTTTAAATCGGACACCATGCTGTCAACTCCTTAAAGATTAATATAAAATAAAACAGGGAAAATATGGAAACTTAATAATATACCTAGTATAGAACCAAAATAAAATGTTATTGATAGCACTGTAGAAAATGTTTTTGGTAATTCATTATATCCAAATTTCTATTCTAAATTTGGTTATTTTAATTATCTCTGATATCGTTTTTTTAAAGATAAAATTAAATGGAACAAGTAAATTATATCTTGATTAAAATGTAAATTAAAAAAAAAGTATAAGATTACCTTGATATTATCTGATAGCTGAAAGACTCTATACATTTCACATACATCAATACCTATCAGGAGCAAAAAATAAAGTCTCAAACCTTTTAAAAACTATGATAAATCAAGACAAGATTAAATATGCAGACCAAAAAAAACGCAAGTAACTATATAAAAAAATTAGTTTTACAACTTTTTTAAACTTATAGTGTCATACGACTTGTCACATGTTTAAAATAGCTAATTCTAAAATAATAGAGAATATAGAATATAGTAGAATAATAGTTAAAAAAGTATGATATAAACTTAGTCTTAACTAAACTAAAAAAATATGCATGCCAAAAGAAATGCAAGTTAAAATACATTTTTTTTTAATTTACTAATTCAAACTTACAGTGGGATACCACATGCCACGTGTCTAAAATAGTAAACTTTAAAATATTATAAACACGCCAGATTTAAACTTATTATTATTATTATTATTATTATTATTATTATTATTATTATTAATAATAGTTGAAACTTGACTAAATAAATATGCACGCCAATAGAAATGCAAGTTACAATATAAATTTTACATCCAATTTAAACTTATAGTATGACAAGTGTCTAAAATACCAAATTCTGAAATAATATAAACAAGCCATACACAAACTTAGTGGAAATCTAATTATATAAACATGAACGTCAAAAGAAATGGAAGTTAAAATATATATATTTTTTAAATATACTAATTCAAACTTACAGTGGGATACCACATGCTACGTGTCTAAAACAGTAAATTCTTAAATAATACAAACTCATCAGATATAAACTTAGACTAAACTCAACTAAATAAATATGTAAGTTACAATATAAATTCTACAACCAATTTAAACCTACAATGTGACACTAAATGCCATGCTTCTAAAACAGCAAATTCTAAGATAGTATAAATAAATAAATATGAATGTTAAAAGAAAAAGAAGTTCCAATATAAATTTTTTTAATTTTACGACTAGTTTTAACTTACACTGTAAGTTTTAGAATTAGAATTAGAATTTTAGAAATAAGTATTTTAGAATTTTTTGTTTTAGACACATGGCATATGTTATCCCACTGTAAATTACAGTGGGAAACAAATGCCATGTGTCTAAAACAAAAAATTCTAAAATAATATAAACACACCAGTATAATCTTAGTTTATGATATTAGATGCCACATGTTCAATTTGGAAATTAATAAAAATTGCAATTTATAAAAGCATATTAATTAGCCATGTAAACTTAGCTGTAATTAACCTAAATAAATATACCTATCAAAGATGTTAACATTTTTAATTTTACAACAGATTTAAACTAATATGGTATGTTACTACATGTCATATGACTAAAATATAAAGTTAAACAAAACTTTAAATAATCCATTAAGTCTATATTATAGAAATAATTGTTCAACTAATCCTGTACTACTAGCAAAGAATAAGTTGAACTTTTATTTCTATAATATAGATTATATGGATTGCATACATTCTTGCATAATTTTCTAGATTTAGACATGTAGTAACTTACCATATGTTATATGTATTAACTTACCATATATGTTATTATATATTATTTAGTAATACTAATGGCTTTTAATTAATAAAATAAAATATTTAAAAATTAAAAAATTAAATAAACCTTATTGTTAAATTTTCTGTATAAAGAGTTATATAGAAAATTTAAAATAAGTTAAATAACCTTCGAAATAACATAGCGCAATTTAATTTATATTTATCCATTTGCTTTGTCTACTAAATGTAAACCTTATCAAAAATAGCATATTACATTTACTGCAACCAACTTTTATCTACGATGTAAATGTAAATGTGAGAAAAACGCATTCAAAACTTTATCATTTTCAATATAAAAAGATATAATATACTGAAAATTTTTTTTTTGAGCGATTAGAATATTTAATCCGTTGAATTAACGAAGTTTCAAAGAATCCGTTAACAGTTAATTTTACTCTGTTAATTTTCTGGTTTTTGGTAACGAATTAATCCATTAATTTGATTAAAAAGCGCAATCCGTTACATTTTATAACGGACTGTTTTTAGAGTGTATTGAAAATAAATAATACACAATAATGGGATGTTAACAAAAAATTTAAATTATTTAAAACAATGCCTATAGGGTATTAAATAAAAAGTTAAACTATACACAACAATACATAGTAGGGTAATGCTTTTTTTATTTAAACCTTTTCCATAGCATGAATTAATGTACTCTAAAAACAGTTTAATAAAAAATAATTAAATATTTAAAAGTTTTATTAGGTCAAACAAAAAACTTACTTTATTGAATTTATAAAAAATTATAAAAAAAAGTTACCTTGTACGAAAAAAAGTAATTATTAGGGTCACTTTAGTATAATTATACTTTATTACAGAATATTTATATCAATTTTAAATTAGATTAATTATTTAAATAAATAGCTAATGGTTATTATATTACAAATTTAGCTTAACTATCATTGTTGTAGAAAAAACAAAGTACATTTATTTAATTTTCTAATTTAGTTATAAATATATTTTCAGAAATAAATTTATAAATAACAAAAAAAAAGTCCCGCATAAGTGCTGATGGAGCCTCAAAGAGAGAGGCAGAGAACTCTAGCCCACCAGGTTCAAAAGAGTCGAGGGAGTTTCTGATATTAGCTGCTCCATATGGATTATGAACAAAAAACTTTGGTTAATTTAAAGACTATTCCAGAAATTCGGCACAATCTTGGCTACTATTAACATATAGTTGACACACACCCTGCATCACCATCAACAGTTGTTTTACAAATAATAGTAAAAGATTTGAAGCAGCAGTGGAATATGAAATTTAACGTCAGTAACCAGAGCTGGCACAAAGAAACTAAATAAACTTGCATATAAAAAAATGTTTCAAGAAAAAATCAACTTTTCTTTTTTTTCCAAACAAACTTGTATATAAAAAAATGTTTCAAGAAAAACCAAAAACTATAAAAAAATGTTTCAAAAAAAAATCAACAAGAAAAATAACAATTATATTATAACCATCAAATGGTTGATAGAAAGAGCTGCGTATCCACCAGTCAAAAAATTATTGAGCAAAAAATTATTGAGCATTAATAGGCAATTGATAATAAAAATCTGGATCTTGATTATCTAGAGCAATTATATGCAGAACCAAGCTTTCAAAATGATGATGACTCTAATGGTTTTGAGCCATTGTTTGAACCACCCAAAAGGAAACTTAAATCAAAAGAAAGTAATAATACTTCTCAAAATAAAAATTATCACTTTTTTTGTAAACATAATTACTTTGTTTTTAATTAAAGACAATTTCAGTAGCTGTGATGTACGCAGAAGCAGGAACCCCTACCACAAAGGAGCAATGGGGGCAATTGTTTCCCATTAGAATGTTTTGAAATTTTTTATTTTTGTTAGTTAATATATTAAACACAGCAAGTTATTTGAAAAGGGAAATAATATAGTTAGGTTGTCTAATTAAAATTACAACTTTAATATAATTCAAAATTGTGTGATTGCTGGCTTAGAAATCATTATATCTAAAAATACCTCCTTCGCCCCTACCCACCTTACTAGATTGTCTGCATCCCCCAAATCAAAATCAAAATTTTAATTGCTCTCCCTCCTCCCCCTTTGACATGGTCTGGATCCGCCCTTGACTTAAGATCAATCTTCTATTTTTAGAGCTGGTAAATGGTTGCATATCATAACTCTTTTTAAAATTAAAGCAGCTTTGTCAACTGAGACCTTTATTTTAGATTTTGATGGGAAAGCTGTGGCACCATAGTGTTACGGCATTAAGAAAGTGGAACGTATGGTAATTGCCTTTCAGTCAAAGTGACAAATTTTTTGGTACCTATAATTACCTGCACTAACTGATTTTAATTTTATAAATAAATTAAAAGATAAAAACCCACAATTAAAAAAACCATACAATGCCCTGCATAGAACGCGTCATCGTCCACCTACTGTTAAAACTTGGAGAGATGATTATAGACTATTAGCTAAGTTTGTTTCATTAAACTTTTCTTTTTCATTATATATCCATGTTTTGTATGTATTTTTATCTTGAGGTTATGGATTGTCTTCAGGCTTTACTTGGATAAGAATATTTTACCCAAACTGGAGCTACCAACTAAATTGCCATGTTCGCACTCAGCAAGATGAAACAGCAAAGCAATTTATATCTTACTGGGCTAATCCCCAAAGAAAGGCAATAATTGAAAAAAATAGCTAAGTTTATTAGCTGTTCTTGGTCACATCCAAGGTTTTAAATGAGAGAGGAACCCAATTGGGTGAGTCCAAAAAAGGCTACAGCCTGCATTACAGCCCAAAAAGCTCTTGCCAGGCATTTTTTTGTTGTTGAAGTCACATTAAAAAATGTGCATAAAATGAATGAAGTTGCTGTCAGAGGATTTTGAGCTATGGACATCCGAGTTTTCCGGGTTAAGACTGATGATGCTTTTGGGAAAATTTTCTTAACTGAAATTATAATTAAAATGCAATTTGTTCTTCTTTTTAAAAAGGCTTCTCATTGAATTAAAAAAAAAAATTATTATAGCATCACATACATCGTCATACATTCTTCAAGACTTGAGTAGTTAAGACGCGTTTTATTTGGTCGTAAGTTTCGAGTTCTTTTTTTATTTTCTTTAAATTGTTCTCTCGTTTTTTTTTATATATTTTTTTTTATTTACTTTTCTTTTTTTCTTCTTCTATCATATATCTTATATACTTTCAAATTAATATTCATTACCTATTATTCTACTATATTACAATATATTATCGGTTCGAAGTCAATCGCTCCGAATTAACTACATAGAAACTGAATATAATATATAGCTGCTTTTTATTATTTATATTTATATATTTATATAAATAAATATTTTAAACTATCATTATCTCATCGAAGATGCTATTTACGCTTACATTATTTTATATTTAAAAGGTTTTTAACGATTTTTAACTCTATTTATATATATATATATATATATATATATATATATATATATATATATATATATATATATATATATATATATATATATATATATATATATATATATATATATATATATATATATATATATATATATATATATATATATATATATATATATATATATATATATATATATATATATATATATATATATATATATATATATATATAATATATATATATATATATATATATCAATTGTAAAAAGTTCTGTTAACTTAAATAAAATAATGAAAAAAGATTGGTTTAAAAATTTTTGGTCTATGATTTAAAAACAGCATCTATATTTACAAAAGTTAGGGATACAAATAACGTAGCAACTGAGTTTTTTGTCCAAAATACAGGTTTTACCAAAAATAAATTTTTATATTTAGTAAGTGAATTAAAAACAAAAAATATTTAAAACTTTAGAAAGAACAAGCGCTTGTAGTTTATCTATTTTAGTTAAATATAACCAAAATACCGGTCTTGATCAAAATTTAATTCGTTTTTATTTTGGTTTGTGATGCCGGTTGAATGCTCAGAAATGTTGTCATCAGATAAAAGCATCGCCTAGTGTTGATATTTTTGGCAAAAATTTAGGGACAAAATCACAATCACAGAAAGATTGGCAATGAAATCACATAAATATGATCAAAGATTTGTTTGACTTAAAAGAGGAACAGCTAACAATTCTAACCGATGGTACTTACTAATTCTGTGAAAAAAGTTCAATTAGTTCTTTACAACAAAACTGTTCAGTACAAAATAAAACCTGCAAAGGCAAAAAATAAAGACATTTAGCTAAGCCCATTGTAGTATATGCACTGCAAATGATTTTATTATTAATGTTTTTTTGCTGCAACTGTTAATAACGCAACTGTATTTCATATTTTAAAAACAAAAAGCGAATAAAGAGAAGTAGTTCAGTTTAGTTTAGATAGAGCTTTTAAATATACCATTAATGAATTAAAAACTACATATAAAGTTAATTCGGAGCGATTGACTTCGAACCGATAATATATTGTAATATAGTAGAATAATAGGTAATGAATATTAATTTGAAAGTGAATTAAAAACAAAAAATATTTAAAACTTTAGAAAGAACAAGCGCTTGTAGTTTATCTATTTTAGTTAAATATAACCAAAATACCGGTCTTGATCAAAATTTAATTCGTTTTTATTTTGGTTTGTGATGCCGGTTGAATGCTCAGAAATGTTGTCATCAGATAAAAGCATCGCCTAGTGTTGATATTTTTGGCAAAAATTTAGGGACAAAATCACAATCACAGAAAGATTGGCAATGAAATCACATAAATATGATCAAAGATTTGTTTGACTTAAAAGAGGAACAGCTAACAATTCTAACCGATGGTACTTACTAATTCTGTGAAAAAAGTTCAATTAGTTCTTTACAACAAAACTGTTCAGTACAAAATAAAACCTGCAAAGGCAAAAAATAAAGGCATTTAGCTAAGCCCATTGTAGTATATGCACTGCAAATGATTTTATTATTAATGTTTTTTTGCTGCAACTGTTAATAACGCAACTGTATTTCATATTTTAAAAACAAAAAGCGAATAAAGAGAAGTAGTTCAGTTTAGTTTAGATAGAGCTTTCAAATATACCATTAATGAATTAAAAACTACATATAAAGTATTTTCTAAAGGTCACTTATCTCGTTTACAAGATAACCATACTAGGTTTGTAAAAAATGCAGATGTTGATGCTGTTAATGGTACATTTGAATAATCTTTGGATTCTTTGGCAAAAATAAGAAACACAATGCTTCTTCATTTAATGACTGATGTTAAAAATAAGAAACACAATGCTTCTTTATTTAATGACTGATGTTAAAAATAAGAAACACAATGCTTCTTCATTTAACGACTGATGTTAAAAATAAGAAACACAATGCTTCTTCATTAATGACTCATGTTAAAATAAGAAACACAATGCTTCTTCATTTAATGACTGATGTTAATAATAAGAAACACAATGCTTCTTCATTTAATGACTGATGTTAAAAGCTTCTTATTAATTATTTTCATTTAAAATCCGATAAAAAATAGTAAACGGTATTGCATAAATGCATACGATAAATCCCATAATGACGGTAAAATATTGCAATTCTAATGAAAGATAAAATTTCTTTATGAGTTGGAATTATTCATTTTGAATACAAAAAGGAAAAGGAAAAAGCTAATTGAACCAATTGACGCATTAGATATAAATGATTTCCCAAAGTTTTTTATAGAGGATATGAGCAAATACATTACATTTGATAGCTATCTGATAAAGCAAAGTTACATTATCAAACAGATATATCAAATAAAAATTGGAAAATGTATTATTTTGGTTAACAAAAATATTCAGCAAAAACAAACTTATAAATTTGATTTTTGCTGAAGTTCAGTCAAAACACTTAAACGCTATAAAGTATAAGCTATTTACAGGACACTTGGGTATAATGGGGTATTTGAGAAAAAGTTGTCAAAAAGCTGGAAAAAATAATTAAAATAAAAACAATATTTTTTATATTGACAAAAAACAACACAAGCTTAATATCTGACAAAAAAAAGTCATCAACATTTAATAAAAAGAAATTATTTAACATTCAAAAATCTTTGATAAAAAGCCATTTAACCCTATGGTAGGGACAGAATAGGGTATACAATGTAACAATAACATATACTGCTTAAAGCAGATATTTGGATTGTAGATACCGTTGGGTGACTGGTACTTACAGATGGATGGTTGACAGAAGCATAGAGATGGCTAGTAACACCCATGTTACATGTATCAGCAACAGGATTTGCTTAAATTAATTTAATATTTCATTAGTGTAATGAGGAGTTTCTGCTGCTTAGTAAAGTTTCAATATTATATTAGTTTAAGTTTTAGTAACAATAAAATTATAACTTTCTGCTACCAGAATGTCTGCTTGAAAAAAAAAATTTAACTAGCCATAGTCCTGCTTTTTAAAAGCCATTTATATCATTTGTTATTGTAGAAGCTTCCAGGTAGGCTGAGCCAAAAAGTGCAGCTATTTAAAATTGAGTGACCATGCGCCCAGGATTTGTTGTCAACTATTTCCCGATGTTGTGATCATAGTAAGTGCTTAGTGTTTTATAAAAACTAAATCCAAGGGCTGCATTTGATGTGTGCAATAAGTAAACAAACACAGAAGAACTACATCATTCTTTTTTTCATTGTTAATCAATTCAATACTTTTAGTGTGAGATTTATGTTTTAGTGTGAGATTTATGACCTTCTGTGAAATTAGAGAGCTTATTTTGACCCCTGAATATTGAATAAATTATTTTAACCTAAGAATTAACAATTATTTTTATATCCACTCGCTTCAGCTCAGGTACCTGGCATTGCCCCATCCATCAGTTCTGGCTTCATTCGTTTACAAAGAAAAAATTATCGTGGGCGGCATGAACCTACCGCTTACTGAAGAGTAAATAATGGTTGAAATAATTTTTAGAGAGACACCTTGGAGTAATACCGTAGAAATACATGTTTCATTGAAATTCCACATACTTTCAACATTTTGTTTGTTTGTATCCACAACTTCTTTTAATGAAGAAAAAAATAAATTCAAAGCCCTTTCGTTAAAGCCCATAGTATAAGCGGCTGATGTAGCCTCCAGTTTACAAAGTATTAAGTGTTTGGAATGTCTCTTCATGAAATCTTTATACCAGTCATAACCAGCAACGCTAAGGTCTTTATTAAAACTGTGTTTCTTTTTTTTTTTTAACTGCCTGCTTAAATGCTAACTGAGCTCAAATGAGCCAAAAAGCATTTTTTCCATTAACTGAATGTGCATAAAGAACTTATTTTCTTCCTTTAGTGTGAATACTGAAAAAGTCTTGGAACACAAGTTGTTGTCACAATTGGCAGAATGATTTGGTTTAAGTAAAACAAAACTTTCATAAAAGGTCACCAGGTCAATTGGCTAAATCAACTTGAAAATATTTATCAGAACAGAATACTCCATTACTTGATTGGTCATGAAACACTCCTAACCTAAACCCTAAAGAAAATGTTTAGGCGCTCCAAAAGGAGCAAATATCTAAAAAAATTTACAAATGAAGTATATTTAATAGAAAGAATTATTCACCACTAGAACCATAATAAAAAACGGCAGGAAATCGCTGAATAATGCATCAAAGGTGTATACCAAATTACTTCTGAGTACATAAATTAGAAAAAAATAAATTATTAAACTTTGAAACAAAGAATGTAAAAAATGGTGGGTGGCTAAAATAAATTGTCACACGACATTTAACATTTAAATCTAATCTTAAAGAACGCTTTTTAAATATCAATATTATTTATAAAAATTTTTACTCTTTTTATAATGGTAGCTTTTGGTACATTGTATACTTTTGTAGATTACTTATGTTCTTGATCACCATTTATCACGGAGAGAACTGCTTATTTAGCACTTTCACTTTGTGCCTGTCGATTTGAGGATCGTTTATAATTTCTCATAGTATTTATTTTGAAAAACAATTATTATTTGTGTAGAACCTTTTTACCAAATGGTACAAAAGTATCATAAAGCACACTGGAAAAAAAAGTTCTGGTTTGACTCCACTTACATCTGGTTTGACTTCACTTACAAAATTAACAAATGAAGAGATAATTGATAATTTCATTAAAACAAACATATTTAAATCAATCGATAGTCAGTTTTTTATATATATATATATATATATATATATATATATATATATATATATATATATATATATATATATATATATATATATATATATATATATATATATATATATATATATATATTTATATATATATATATATATATATATATATATATATATATATATATATATATATATATATATATATATATATATATATATATATATATATATATATATATCAATTGTAAAAAGTTCTGTTAACTTAAATAATACAATGAAAAAAGGTGGTTTAAAAGTTTTTGATCTAGGATTTAAAAACAGCATCTATATTTACAAAAGTTAGGGATACAAATAACGTAGCAACTGAGTTTTTTGTCCAAAATACAGGTTTTACTCAAAATGAATAATTCCAACTCAAAAAATTAATGGAAAATAAATGTTATGTGGAACTCAAATATATTATACTTGATAAAAATTATTTTATTATCATAAAAATGTCATATAAATTAGTCTAAAATTTATTTAAAAATACTTTGGGTAAATAGGGAGTACCCCATTGTGCCATATTTCATACGCAATCATGCCCCATTGGCGGCATACTGCTAAAAATAGTACGCCTTCTTTAAAAATGCACATATTTCAAAGTTCAAAATTTTCATTAATACCCATTTCTATAATATTTAAATGCAACATGAGCTTCAGCATATCCTATAAAATAATAAAAATTAGCATCATATTTTATGACACGGTTAAATTAAATCGAAGTTCATTTTAAGGCATATTTATTAGTCAAGTTAAACTTTGTTAGAATTTTAACCTAATGCAACTGGTGGTGGCTTTTTTCACATAAAAATTCAAAATGTTGAGATTTTTCTTGTTTAATAACATATGGTTGTTGCTAGCATCATATTTTATTTGTGTTGTGGAAAGAATTTGAAAAACTTATTCTACGTTTTATTTATTTTCTTATTATAAGTTTTTATATTATCTATTTTGTTTATTTGTAAAGGTGTTTCAAGAACATGAATATGAACTAAATAAAAATGTTATCTTATTATCGTTTATATTTATAAAATTTTATATGCTGCACAATATTTAATAATGATACAAAACACTTTAAATCATTATTTTTATTAAATAGCAAATTTTATTTGGTAGATGATTTAAGAAATTCATTCATAAAAAAATCTACCACAAGAATATAATGTAAAAAACTATTTTTTTTTTTTTTTTTTTATTTTACATTTGTTGGTTGTATAACAACTATATATTGCCAAAAAAAAACAATGATAATAATAATAAACTTTCACAAATATAAAATAAGGTATCTGAAAGAAGATTAAAGGATCTTCTTGTCAGAACCTTAAACAAGTTCAAACAAACATTAACAGCATCAAGTTTATACAAATTTCATATATATATATATATATATATATATATAATATATATATATATATATATAATCAAAATATATGTTATATAATCCAAAAAGAAATCACGCCGATCTATTCACCAATATTTTATATAAACGTATACGTTAAGTAAAGAATATAAAATCAACAAAATAAGTAAGAATTAACTTTTTACAAATATAAATAAGAAAAGGCAAAGTTATTGATTTATATTATTAATAATAACATAATACGTCTTTTAATGCAAAAATTAGGGTTTTTAATTTACTTTCAAAAAAACGAAAAGTAATGGGTAGTTCGAAATCGAAATTGGGCAAAACAATTTTATTCCAAAGGTGTGGTGCCCGATAGGCAATACAAAATTGATTAAGTTCGTTTGACAGACAGGTTCATTTAAAAAACCAGTATTTCTCAAATTGTATTTGTTGATGGGTTTCGGAGTAAAAATATCTTTGAAGACAGATTGAGACAAGTCATTTTTCCACATGTATACAAAGCATAAAACATTATATATATTTAGCTCGTATATATTTAAAATTCTCATTTCAATAAACTAATGTTTTGCGTGAGAAAAGCGATTTGCAAAGCAGATTAAACGGATAGCATGTTTCTGACGGCGATAAAGACGTTGCAACTTACATTTTTCTGTACTACCCCAGGCGATATTAGTATAATTTAAATAATTTAGTTTTAATATATAAAAGTATAACAGTTTTTCTTAATTTTAAAGTCATTTCAATAAACTAACGATAAAATATTTACC
>NC_061168.1:5939739-6087239 GCF_022113875.1 Hydra vulgaris
TATGCATATAAATATATATATGTATATATATATATATATATATATATATATTATATTTGTATATATATATATATATATATACATATATGTATATATATATTTATATACATATATGTATATATATATATATATATATATATATATATATATATATATATATATATATATATATATATATATATATATATATATATATATATTTATATGCATATATGTATATATATATACACACACGAGGCTTATTAAAATTTTTTTAATTTAACTTAGTTTCATATTTTCATACACTTTTATTTTGAAATTTTAGATTATAATAGCTTTGAAACAATGGTAATGAAAGTTTTTTCATCGTTCTAAATTTATGGTAAGTTAAATATGCTTTTTTGTTATAAAATATATATTATTATGTTGTTGAATTACATTAATATTTTTATAAATTACGTTGTAGCTAAAGTTATGGTCGTAAAAGATTAAGAAAAATCTTATGGGTGCAATTATTCATCTGACATCTGCGAAATTACCAAAAGAATTGACCATCGCTGTTTATTGTATTTTTTTAAATGTTCTAGTTAAACAATCTATTACTTAATTATTTGTTATTTTTATTATTGTTTTATAAATAAGCGTCCTTATTGCTTAGCGACTAGTTAACCCAGCAAACATGTCAGCGTTGAATCAACGTTGAAAACCGGTCGCAAAAGGTGTTGCGGAAACGTTGACAAAGTAATCGATTTTGCAAAGATTTGTCAAGTTTTTAAAGAGACGTTGATTAATCGTTGTAGCGTAACGTTGAAAAAACGTTACTAAAAGACGTTACAAAAATGTCTCAACTAAACGTTGAAAAAGCGTTACTTAAAAAGCGTTGCATAGGCGCCGCAACTTAACGTTGAAAAAACGTTACTTGGAGAGCGTTACTTTAACGTTGTTAAAGCAGTCGATTTTGCAAGAATTTGTAACGTTGGTAGTACAACGTCGATTTAACGTGACTCAAAGACGTCGAGTAAAGGTGGAAATATTACGTTAAATCAACGCTCAAATGCGCTGGAAAAACATTATTAAACGTGATTAAACTTGGTTATAATGTATATTGAATTTGCAAATAAAACAAAATTGTATGTTGAACTCTGCACTTGCAATATTTCCAAAGTCGATTTTTAATACAAATAGTAATATACAATGAAAAAAACAAAAAATATACAATTTATTTATATAAAATTTACAATTTATAGATAAAAATATAAACATCTTTTTTACGATTTATGCGTGTGAGTGAATTTACAAGATTTACGTGTGTGAGTAAAATTTATGTGTGTGAGTGGATTTACAGGATATCGTATCAATTAGCCAGGATATCATTGAGATACAGAATTTAAATCAAAAAATAAAACTTGTATCATTATCAATCTAAAAGTAAATGTTTAAAAAATGTTATTGAATTAGTATGATTATTATTAAATATAAAAAGGATAATATATATATATATATATATATATATATATATATTTATATATATATATATATATATATATATATATATATATATATATATATATATATATATATATATATATATATATATATATATATATATATATATATATATATATATATATATATATATATATATATTGTGATTGTCGTAATAGCATAAAAAAAGTAATTGTTTTTAAAAATAACACGACGTTTTTTATTTTTAAATTGTTTTGTAGTAAACAACTGGGCTTGATATTTGACTGGGGTCGGAGCCGAGTTTGATAAAATAAAGCCGGGGCCAGGGCCGGATTTGAGACCAGGCTGCATAAACATTTATACATCCAAAAGTATATTTTGATCTATTTGAACAATTATTTCTATAATATAGACTAAATGGATTATTTATAGTCTTGTTTAACTTTATATTTTAGACATATGACATCTAGTAACATACCATATAGTCTTGTTTAACTTTATATTTTAGACATATGACATGTAGTAACATACCATATTAGTTTAAATCAGTTGTAAAATTAAAAAAGTTAACATCTTTAAAAGGTATATTTATTTAGGTTAATTACAGCTAAGTTTACATGGCTAGTTAATATGCTTTTATAAATTGCAATTTTTATTAATTTTCAATATAAACATGTGGCATCTAATATCATAAACTAAGATTATACTGGTGTGTTTATACTGTTTTAGAATTTTTTGTTTTAGACACATGGCATTTGTTATCCCACTATAATTTACAGTGGGATAACAAATGCCATGTGTCTAAAACAAAAAATTCTAAAATACTTATTTCTAAAATTCAAATTCTAATTCTAAAACTTACAGTGTAAGTTAAAACTAGTCGTAAAATTAAAAAATTTATATTGGAACTTCTTTTTCTATTAACATTCATATTTATTTATTTATACTATCTTAGAAATTGTCCGCATATTTAATTTTGTTTTGATTTATCATAGTTTTTAAAAGGTTAGAGACTTTATTTTTTGCTCCTGATAGGTATTGTTGTATGTAAAATATATTGAGTCTTTCAGTTATCAGATAATATCAAGGTAATCTTACACTTTTTTTTCAATTTACATTTTAATAAAGATATAATTTACTTGTTCCATTTAACTTTATCTTTAAAAAAACGATATCAGAGATAATTAAAATAACAAATTTAGAATAGAAATTTGTTTATAATGAATTACCAAAAACATTTTTTACAGTGCTATCAATAACATTTTATTTTGGTTCTATACTAGGTATGTTATTAAGTTTCCATATTTTCCCTATTTTATTTCATATTAATCTTTAAGGAGTTGACAGCATGGTGTCCGATTTAAAGTGCGAACCAGTGTACGAGTAACAACAGTATTCAAAACCAAAACCTATTTAAACCAACCAAACCAAAACTAGCGACCAAAAACTATCTTGGCATTGGTTTATTTTAAACATCTATTATATATATGTGTGTTTTTTATATAAATGTACTAGCTTGAGTACTAGTAATATTGTAATATCATTGCAACTTGTATATATGAACCACCTTGAGTATCTAAACAACAAGGCTGACTTATTTCTTTTTCGGAAAAAAAAAAATGGCATATTCAAAATCTTTATCTTGCAGACAACTTTTTCCTTTTTCATATAAATTTCCAGATTTATACTGGTTATTATACCTTTCATACTTTGAAGCGTCTCTCACTGAGACATTATAGCCATAAAGTACTAGATTTTTTCTATGTATTTTAATTGTAATTTAAAGTATATTGGATTAAATATCATAAATATTTAATTAGTTTTCAATTTTTTAGATTAAACGTTTTAATGTAGAATATCGAAATAAAATAATGCAATTAAATAAAAATGCAAACATTAACAAATATAAGGATTATTTGGTTATGAAGTTACAATTCTGGCGTCTCTGATTTTAGATTTTAGTGATTTTAACGAAATAATCACTAAAATAACTTATTAACACATTTATTTCATTAGAATAACAACCGCGGAAAATTTGCTGCCTAGTGTAATAACTCCTTAATTTCAACGGATTATTCGTTGCACTAACGAAATAAATCCGTAAAGTCAACGGACTATTGCTAACGGACTTTAATTCGTTAAAATATTAATTCGTTAACTTAACGGATTTCCCGTTAGTGCAATAGCGACCGATAGAATTCGTTGTATATAACAGATTTTTTCTTAGAGTGTATTAATTGATAAACTAAAAATTTCAATAAAAGAAAATTCAGTAAAACATTATAAATAATTATAATTAACTATGCATATTAAGCGAAACCATAATTTCATCAACAAAACACTTATTACCTAAACAATTAAATTGAAATCATTACTATTAACTATTAATGTCATAGTGTAAAATTATTAGTATAAACAGTCACAACCAGAGTTTACATTAGAGTACTTTCTTTTTTTAAACCAAAACATTCTTTACATCAGCGTACAACAACAACAGTGTTTACAGCAACAACAACAGCAACAACACTTCTTTTTTTCTGGTTCATTTGATTCAAACAAAACAACTGCATCAGTCACATCATGAGCAGCATCAGTAACATCATTTCCCAAAACTTCTTTATGAATTGCGTCTTTTAGTCGCTGTTTTATATTGTTTGGAAGCAAAGAAGCACCATTATTTCCCCCATAAATAAATCCGTTTGAAATCCAATTAGAAATAATTTTAGTAGCATCTTTATTTCCTAGTTTATGCATGTCTTCTGGATATTCATTACCGTATATTTTTTCATCAAATTTATTGGAAACTTTTTTACAAAAGGTGATGAATTCATTATACCACATCATTGCGACTTTTTTTTGAGATTTTTTTGCTAAAATTAAATCTTGATTTTCAAAAATTATGCTTACAATAATATCCATAACCATATTATCGAACTGAGTTTGGCTAACGGCAAGTTTAGTTGTATTAATTGCAGCCTGAATCATTTCTACGGACTCCAAAAATTCCAAAACTTTGGTTATGGTTTCCTCTACAAGTTTAGGGATAAAAGGAACAATCCCAAGTATAAGCGATGCTACCATACTGCTTACAGTACTTTTGTTTAAAACAACCTTTCCGCTTTTCACTAAAACGGCAGTTTGATAACAGTCGCTTAATGTTTTATGAAACGCATAATAATACCAATACAAATGCGGAATCTTCTCAATATGCGCAAGCCTCGTTTTTGTTGTATTAAAAATTTCCTTTTCTTCCTCAATACTATCTTTGTACTCTTTGCTTTTTGCTATACTTTTGTCGTTTATCATATCTCTAAATAGACTACTTTGCCTTTCTAATAAAAAGGAGTCACATATATGAATATCTTGGATGTTTAGGCAGTTATATGATTTCCACATTTCTTTAAAACCATTAATTTTATAGTTGTTTGAATTGCAAATCTCTTCTAAAAGATCTCTCAGAGGCTTAGTGTCATCTGTAGAAATATTTTGAAATCCTTTAGTTTCAGGTAAGTATGCTAACGTTATAGACTTAGTAACAACACGTTCTGCATACTCTTGGTTACTGTTGTTTAAGTATGTCTTAAGTGCATCCTGGCAACAAGCAATGGCATTTTGATAGCAGTTTAAGTCTTTTTCGACCATCAGAGAGCTGTACGTGTACGCCATGAGAAAATTTATTTTTGTTTTGATAGTAACGGATTTATCACTAGCTTGTAATGCTCTTCTGCAATACTCTAAAACTTTTTCAGGATCTAGATTTTCTTTTCTGTCATTCATCCAAGAGAACCGTTTACACGCATATATTTTAGCTTGTATATAAAGACGATCAGCTTTATCATTTATATATTGTTCTTTTAAATCAAATATTTCTTTTGACTTGTTTTCATTAGCCCAACTTGAATCAAACTTGAAAGTTTCTGGGCTAGATAATAATCTGTATAAATGAAAGAAACAGTCTATTAGGTCACCAGCGCAATTAATTTCATCTCCGTTTGAAAAAATAGCAATAGCATAGTTGTAATACTCTATTGATTTGTAAAAAGTTTGCTTTGTTTTATCGTGGTAATATTGCAATATCATTGCAACTTGTATATATGAACTTCCTTGAGTATCTAAACAACAAGGCTGACTTATTTCTTTTTCAAAAAAAAAAATGGCATTTTCAAAATCTTTATCTTGCAGACAACTTTTTCCTTTTTCATATAAATTTCCAGATTTATACTGGTTATTATACCTTTCATACTTTGAAGCGTCTCTCACTGAGACATTATAGCCATAATTAGTAGGTTTATCTAGCTTTTCTACTAATTTATTTAAAATGTTCTCATAGTTATAACCAAAATGAATACACAAGTAGCGATTATACTCGAAACATTTTTCGTATGCATCGATTGCTATATAATATTTTTCTTGGGTTTTGTTTTCGTAATTATTTCCCTGAAATTTTGAATTGAAGTTAGAGGTGTAAATATCTCCTATAGTTTCATATGAACTTCTTAACATTTTCAAAAAGTCTTCATCTGTTTTGTAACTTGGTTCTTTTGTAATTATATTTATTACATTTCGCAAAACAGCAACTCCTAAATCTATTATTTTATCATTTGCATTAAAACTTAAAATTGCGTCCATTCCTATTTTTATAAAAATTTTTATTTCCTCTCGAATTTCCATGATTGGCCGCTTATGAACTGCATTGTCTCTTTCTAACTTTCCACATAACTGAGCATTGTCTCTTACTAACTCTCCAGTTAAGTTCGAGTTGTCTTTTTCTGATGTTTCTAAATTGTGATTTTAATATTCGAAAAAATTTTAAATTTTTATAAAAAATAATAAGCATTAAATACATATGTTTAAAAGAAAGAATAAGTAAACAATTTTTTTTATGATTACATTTATCCAAAGTTGCAAAGTTAATTTTTCTAAATGCGATTTGCAAAGTGCCTTAAAAAAACATTTAAAAAACTCGAGATCAAACTAAGTATAACAAATTTATAAATCTACTTGCGAGGCGATCAATTTCTTTAACCAAATCCGACTTTTCCATGTCCAACAGAGTATTACGGATATCTTTAAAAGTAATGCTTTTTTTTAAAAATTTTTTAAACATTTCATAAGCTTTCATTTGAACCTTTTCATTGGTATAGTCAATTAATTCGAGATCATTTTCACTTATTGATAAATGGCGCCCTAGAATTTTCCAGTCACGACCAATTCTCTTTGACAATTCATTTAGAAACACCGGATCTTTCAAATTATCATACATATTTTCTTTAAGCTTTGAAGAAGTGTTTTACTAAAACGAAGTAAAAACTATAATTTAACAATTTCAGTAAAACAACAATATTTATTTCTATGTCTTTATTTTTAGTTTAGTGATTCAAAAGTAAAAAATTATATATATATATATATATATATATATATATATATATATATATATATATATATATATATATATATATATATATATATATATATATATATATATATATATATATATATATATATATATATATATATATATATATATATATATATATATATATATATATATATATATGTATTTTATGAAGTAATAGTTGATTTAACCCAGTAACCCCAAGGAATGTTTAACACGTTTCAAAAATGTTGTGTTGTTTAACTCTAAAATCAAAAGCTGCGCATTTCGTAAACGACAATAAGCTTTTCTATATTGAATTCAATCTTGTTGAATAAGGCTTCATTATATTAAAGAGACAGTTTTAACACTTAACAATATAATAGCAAGTAAAAATAAACAAAATGGCACTTAATAAACATTAAAATAATTTAAAATGTAGTTGACCAGATTTCTTTTAGATATCTTTTAAGCCTAATAATAAACTTGAAACGTTAAAGACTACAACATTGTGAAACATTTTCTACCTTTTCCTTAAGATTTTTTAGTTTCGCTCATACTTTTTTAACCGTTTGTCCGAATGATTTTATTTAGTAACTTTAAATTCAAGAAACAGGCATTGTATAAAATATTTCTTTAATATATTTTAAAGAGTAATTTAAACTCTGCTTTTATACTTTAGTGTTTAATTTCAAATGTAAGTGCCAACTTAAATTAGTTGGTTTTACAAAAAAAAAAAAAAAAAAAAAAAAAAAAATAATAATAATAATAATAAAAGCAATATTAATAATAATAATAATAATAATAATAATAATAATAATAATAATAATAATAATAATAATAATAATAATAATAATATATATATATATATATATATATATATATATATATATATATATATATATATATATATTTATATATCTATATATATAGCAAGCAATTTAATTAAAACAATATGAAAGAAAAAGAAACCAAGCAAAACAACATTATTCAAAAAATGAATCAAATTTTTATATTAAAATACTACTAAGAAAATATTAAATAGTACTAGAGGCCTTTCAGTATTGATTATCAGTAGTACTATTGCAAATGTAATTATCATGACTTTGATTTATGTAAAAAGTTATATAATAGAAGTATTTAATAGCAGTTTTTGTAACTATGAGTTACCATTGTTACAGGGGTGGGACCGCAAAATGTGAACACTTTTCTGATTGTAATAATTAATTTTCTGTTAAATATGAACTATTTTAAATAAGAATGTCCAATGGTTGGACATTCTTATTTAAAATAGTTCATATTTAACAACTCTTTAGACACTTTCTGATGAGTGAGAGAGTACAACTACATCTAACGAGAAAATAGTTATAATAAAACAAAAACGTTCACATTTTGCGGTCCCACCCCTGTATGTTATTATAAAAGGAAGTATTAATTGAAGGCGTCATGTTTTTATTTATGCAGATAATTTTCATAGGTCAATAAATTATTTTCATTTTTTAATTCGAGAAAGACATAAAGCTGAAAAAATCGCTCTGTAATTGTTTTGTGTACTTTCTTGCAATCATATACATGATTTTCGAATCTATCTGTTGAATTGCCAGTTTTGCAACTGGAAAGATGTCCAATTGTGCGGTTTCTTAAATTGTTTGTTTTTTCCAGTATAAGTAGATATTCCATTACATGATAAGCATTTTAGATAATGAATGACATTTTTACTATTACATGTAATGTGACTTTTAATGTTCCAAATTGTACCATTGGATGTCTCTATTTATCTACCTCTTGTAAATATAATCGGCAGATTTTACATCGACTGTTTTTGCATTTGAATAATTCCATTATTTTGACAGATAACGTAGAGTGAAATTTTGAGCGCGTAGTTTGTTTAAGTAACTTTGGTTGTTGTTTGTATGCTATTACTGGTTGAATATTTGAAAAAAAATTTTTTAATCTTTCATTATCAGATAAACTAAGTAAAAGGTTAACTTCAGTTAAATTTGGTTGACAGTTTAAATTACTGTAGAAGGTAGCCACCAAAGAAAAAACTTCTTTTGATTGTTTCATTGGCGCTGGCCCTTGTAACATTGCATTTTGAAATGCTTTTTCTCTTACATTATAAGGGTAATGACACTCTTTTAACCGTATTTTAAGTTCCGTTAGACGTACTTTTTCTGTAGCATAATCAGACGTAAAAACGATTATTCTTTTAGCTAGGTTATATGGTATATTCTATTTTATGTGATACGGATGATGACTGTTAAAGTTTAAATAGTCATGAGTGTTTTTTTCTTTGTAAAAAACATCTGTTTTAATGTATTTGTTTTTTTCAAGGATAACCGAAATGTCTAAAAAATTAAATGTGTTATATACTTTTTCGCTTGCTTCGAATGCCAAAATCTATTGAAAAATTTATTGAATCATGTAGTTCTGTAAGGGACATTTGGAACTTAGCAATATCTATATACTTTGGTAATATGTTAAAACCATCATCGACATATCTAAAATAAAACTATTTATTAATTTAACTTCTTTTTTTGAAAAATTTTTGGGTAAAATTTTCGCAAAAAGCATTGTTTCTTCTAAAAAACCAATTGTAAGACAAGCATAGTGCCCATGGCTGTTCCTGTAATCTGGCGGAACAATTAATCGTCAAAGTAGAAATTATTATTTTTAAGAATGAAAAAAGCTGAATCTATGATAAAATCAGTGGTAAATCTTTCGGCTATTAGATTTTATGTTTTTCAACCCAAAATTTTAATGCTTGTAAACCAAGATCATGTGGAATGCTTGTGTAGAGATTTACAATGTCACAAGTTAATATAACACTATCTGAATCCATTATTGTAGGAATTTTTTTTTAAAAAGTAAAGTCATCTTTTACAAAAGTCTTTTGTTTCTTTACAATAGGAGATAGGATTATGTGAAGAAGTTAGCTTAGATGCGATGTTGGTAAATCTATACCAGCAATAATGGGCCGACCTTTTGAATCTTTTGGTGGTTTCATTTTGATAAATAGAGAGCTAGATTCTTGAATTTTTTTAATAATTTCATTGCATTTATGAATTTTTGGGATTACATAAAAAGTACAAGATTTCCATTCGAAATTTGTGAAATATAATCAATTTCGTTTTGTGTAAAACATTTATGTTTTGCAATCATTTTTGAAAGATTTTTGAAACTTATTTTGTCAGAGTCAATATTAGTTTTTTCATATGTTTAAAAAAAAAATAGGTGATCTTGATTAACTAGTTTGTCTTTATAATAGGTTGAATCCATTATAACTAAGGTGTTACCTTTATCTGCTTTTTTAATAACAATATCTTTCATTTCTTTGAGTTCTTTTAAAGCAATCTATTCTTGTATTGAAATGTTGTCAACTGATTGAATTTTTATTGGATTTACTTGCTCAATTCTTGAAATTATTTCATCAAGTTCAGGTAGAGTTGTTTTAATATTATATTTTGATTTATTTTTTACTATACTAATATCGTTATTGTGTAATTCAAAGAATTTTTCTTTTAATCTGAGTTTACGTGTAAACTGCTGAATGTCTGATTTTATATGCAATTTATTTCTTTTTGTAGCTGGACAGAATTTGGGTCCTTTTGTCAGAAGTGTTATTTGGGAAGTGACCAGGTGCTTGGTGGATAAGTTGACGACCTAAGGTTGTATTTTTTTGGTATTGTGTTTATCCAGTTTTTTGAAGATAAACTTTCTGATATATGGTTATTATTACTAATATCATTTGATAAAACGTTTTCAATATTGTAGCTGTTTTTTTTTTCAATGACATTTGTTGAACTCTTTAAATTTATATATAAACGATCTTTATGAAAAGCAGACTTAGTAGAAAGGGTTTTTTTTGCCCATTTAATATATATGCGATCTTTATCTTCATTTTTACATTCTTCATATCGGAGAATCAATTTTTCTTTAAGACCTTCACACTTTGTATGTTTATTGATAAAATTTGTCACTTCAGCTTATATATATGTATATATATATATATATATATATATATATATATATATATATATATATATATATATATATATATATATATATATATATATATA
Source organism: Hydra vulgaris (assembly GCF_022113875.1). Taxonomy (NCBI): domain Eukaryota; kingdom Metazoa; phylum Cnidaria; class Hydrozoa; order Anthoathecata; family Hydridae; genus Hydra; species Hydra vulgaris. Next base: position 5,950,639 of record NC_061168.1, read on the forward strand.
TATATATATATATATATATATATGTATATGTATATATATATATTTTATACATATATATATATATATATATATATATATATATATATATATATATATATATATATATATATATATATATATATATATATATATATATATATATATATATATATGTATATATATATATATATATATATATATATATATATATATATATATATATATATATATATATATATATATATATATATATATATATATATATATATATATTTGAATGGTTATTTCTTACCTTAAATTGGGATTTAGACAATAATAGTTAAAGAAACCCATTGTGTGTACTTTTTACCAGTCGTGACGTTTGCTCCGTTGTTTGAAAACTTTAAGAGGCCAAATTTTATGAAAACTTGTAATGAGTTTGTCAAGCGGTTAGTACTCTTGAATTCAAAATTGTTTCTAGTTTTATAAAAATAAAATCATTTCATTGAATTGTAATGCAATTCACTATTTATTCTTGGACCAATATTACACTTGGAATAATCAATTTTTTTAGTTTGGTTATTTGTGCAGCTGTATCAATATTTTAAATAAGTTCATTTTATTACTTAATTTCTACACAGCTATAGGGAATTAAAAGTATAAAAATACTTAACTAATTCTGTTGATACGTTCTAGTTTTAAAATGCCAAGGATCAAAGTTGGTGTTTTTTGCTAGAAGTTTTCCGGAACAGATATACTTAATGCAGTAAATTGTGGTAAACCACTTGGCTAATGCTGCAATTATGCATAATGAACTTACAATAAAGCAGATAATATCATTTGCATATGATTACGCTTAAACAAATTATAAAAAAATTGAAATTATATGAAAAAAAAAATGCTGTTGTATAACGGCTGCATTTATTTAAAAGATATAATAATAAGTTATAAATAACTATCTAAACCACAACCTACAAGTCTTTGTAGATTTTATGCATTCAATAAAAAAACCGTAAGAATTTTATATAAAAGTTACAAAAAAAATGTTTTAAAATGTTATCATTTTGAACCATCAAACATTTAGAACTGTGATAAAACAGGAATTACCAATGTCCACAAACCACTAAAAATTCTAGCTCCAAAAAGTAAAATACAAATAGGGAGCATGATTGAAAATATTTTTTACTGATTTTAGACCTGCAAATATTTCTGCTAGGTAAATACTAAAACGTTATATTTTACTATTTTTTGTTTCTTTTTTCTTTATTATAGACTTATAGAGATGAATAATAGAAATGACGCTGTAACTCATAAGGGTTGAAACTGACTTAATAACGAATAATTTAAGAAGGATTAAAAAACAATATTCAAGATTTGAGATTTGAGAATAAAGTTTAAAGTATTTATCAATGTGGTTCTTTAATTGATTTACGTTTGTTGATTCGATGCTCTCTTGTGTTAGTACATTACAGCCATTTAAAACTCTGTTAGTAAAAAATTTTGCCTGATTTTGTTAAACTTGTATTTTTGTGTGTTTTTATTGACTCTTTATACATTTTTAATTTATGTCCTCTTGCTTGACCATTAGTATTAAAATATTTAATTCGGTTATGCAAATTTATTCTGTCAATTCGTTTTTTATAATTTCAACATTTGGATTAAATCACCTCAGCCTTTTCTGTTTTTTTAATGAAAGCAATTTAGTTTTAAATTCTTTTTTCATGACCATAAATAGCAAAATGTTTTGGTCGCTCCATTTTAAACTATCTAAATCCATTGGGGTTAAAAATAACTGCAATAGTGGTTAAAAATAATTCTTCATACTCGAGATGAGGTTAAACTTATGATTTATGTAATAAGCTAACAATACTTCATCTATATATTTAAATATATGCTTAAATCTTCCTATTTGCTTATTTGTTTTATTATTCTCATAGCATATATGGCAACTCCAATTATTAGAGATAAAAACACCAAGATCTTTTTCAACTTTTAATTCCTCTAACTTCATCAACTTATATATTTATAAATTTGTCAATTTTTATATTTATAACTTCAATAATTTATATATTTATACCATCATTAATTTATATATTTATAACTTCATTAATTTATATTTTTATATTTAGGATTGTTATATCCAAAATGCATTTCTTTTGCGAGTTAAATTTTATTTGCTAGTTTTTTTTTCCAACCTTTTAAAATAATAAAATTTTTTTGCAAACTGATGTAATCTGATTCTGATTTAACGACTCTTAATAGTTTAGTCTCGTCAGCAAATAATTTGCCTTCATTTTTGATTTTAAATAACAAGCTGTTTTTAAATACTGCGAAGAATAGGGGACTAAAAACTGAGCCTAGAGGGGCTCAACTAACTATTTTCTCAACTATCCTATTTTCTGACGCAAATTCTCCAACTATTACTCGTTGTAATCTTTTGGTTAAAAGACTTTTACACCACAACAATGGTTTATTTTTAATGCCAAGCCAATCAAGTTTTCCTAATAACCCTAACTATAAAAAAGTCAAATGCTTTTTCAAAATCCAGTAACAGCTTATCTACATTGTATCCATCAGCAAGTGCTTTTGTGATAAAATCAATCAATTCAAGCAAATTGGTAGAGCAATTTTTTTTAATAACGAAGCCATGTCGTTGTTTTATTATCAAATTGTGCACTACGAAATGTTTCGTCATCTCATCATGTATAATACGCTCCATTAATTTGCCTCAAACCAAAGTTAATGAAATTGGACGGTAGTTAAATAGTATAAGTTTGCTTCCCTTTTTATTCAGGGATATAATGTAAGTTTTGTTGAATAATATTGATAAAGGGTTGCAAAGTGATTTAGATTAAATTTTTAGAACGTTTGGGCGAACGTTGTCTACTCCTAAAGTTGTTGTACGTCAAGTTTGTCGTTATGAAATTTAATAATTGCTTCTGTAAAACTTGAATTCGGGCTTTCAAAAATAAATTTATCTCTAAGTTTTGGGATGTTTGTTGAATTTTCCTTTGTGAAAACTGAAACGAAACACTTGTTCAATATAATCGCTATTATAGCACCGTATGTAGTGGTGTGTTTATTTGCTCCTTGAGTGTCATCATTCTAACAAATTGTTTTTATTGATTCTTTTCTTGAGAGTTTGTTGTTAATATATGCATATACCAATTTAGGATTTAGTTTAGAATTCAGAGCTTTTTCAATTTTCAATTCAATTTTCAATTCAATTTTCAATTCAATTTTCTTTTAAAATCCCGGATACTTATTTTCCCCAATTTTTAAGTTTCTAAATTTAAATGTTTGTATGCTGTGACCAACACATAATTACTTAATTTTGTATCACGGCACATAAACCATAAGTTGTGCTCAATATTTATCCAAAGAGGATTTTTTATTCTTTTTTTGCTACTCAATTTCAACCTAGGAATAAACATACCGTACCCATTATTATAAATTGATATCCGAGTGTTGTAAGAATTATTTGCGTTTAAGTTCAGATATTTATCAGACCAGTTAACGTTCTTAAAATAATAATTTAATTTCTAGTATTCTCCTTTGTTATAAAATAGTTCACTCGTTGGTCTTTCTTTATAATTCCTATTCGGTTATTATCAAATCTAACACATTACTAGTCAAACCATTTTTTGAATGAAATGTTGGATAAGTAACGATTTGGAACAAAAAAACAACCACATAGACAATCTGTGAACTCTTTTGCTTAAACATCCTAAACATATTGAAGTAAATTGTAACTTTAATACCAACTTATTGACGCATAAGTAAAATCTCCATTTAGAGCATACCAGATCATTGATTCTTTTCATACTAATTTGTTTAATTGAGCGGATTATAGCTAAATTTTCCATTTTACTACATGAACCTAGACATTAGATACGGCAACAAGAAATCTTTTCTGTTCCGATTTCAATAAGACACCAAATTTGCTTAACTATTTTAGAGTTAAGTATGCCATCGTCTATAATGAAGGGTTCGGAAAAATGGCAGATGTGTTTGAAAAGATAAACTATTGATTTAATAATCTTTGAATAATTAGAGAAGTATCAGTAATTTCCTTGATAAATAAATATATACTATCAGAAGAAAGAACTACTAATCTGAAATTTAATAAATAATAGTTAACCTGAAAATATTAGAAAAAATATTTTCAAAATAGACAAAAAAATTATCAACTTTTAAATTTAAAAGACAAAGTAGTTGCGAATTTAAATTATTACCATAGTTCTTGCAGTTTGGAAGCTTAAAATCCAATCATTCAAAAGTTGAAACTCTATTTCATTAAAACTCGAAATTTATAACTTTAAAACTTGAAATTCTCAACTTTGAAGCTTGGAATTCAATCATTTAAAAGTTGGAAAATAGAGGAAATTACTTGGGTGATTGATGCAATTTATTGAACGAAAAAATTGAATCAGGTAAGCAGAAAAGAATCAAGAACAAGTAGAAGAGCTAAAATATCAAGAAGATTTTTTTTTTTTTTACTTGCTATCTCAGAGTATTTATTTGTTATTTGAAACATCAGACTTGTTTTGTGTTTTATATTGATTTCTTATGTTATTTTAAATTTTATTTATTTTTTTTTTCTAACTTTCTAACTACTTAAGCACTTTTTTGTCTGGTTTATTATAACAGTTTTATGTTAAGTATACTTTACTAAGTGTACCTTTATATTCACTTATCATAACTACTTCCATAATATTTTGTTATGTATATTGGCATTATATTGTTGTTTATGTACTAGAATTACTTATTTTTCTTTTATAAAGTACTTTTTATTGTTTGTTTTTTTTATTATAGTTTTATACTATAGTTATATTGCTATATACTATTTGGTACTTTTTGTTATAATTTTTATTGTATACTTAGTTGCTAATGTTTTTGTTATAAATTATAGCCACTGCATCATAATCTCTCATCTCTTTGAATTTATTACTATTTTACATAAATGTTTACAAACTATATTTTATCTAACAGTCTCCTTTTTTTTTTTTTTTCTTTTTTTTTTTTTTTTTCTTTAAAAATCATATTTAAATATAACCAAATTGTTATACACTCTGAATACCTTATTATTCCAACTAAAACATTCAGTTTGGCTCTCTTTCTGACCTTAAGCTTGACCAAACATTATTTCACAAAAATTCTAATTTACTATATTCTCTTGAAACTACATCAAGTCCACGAAATTCAATTTCAGATCTTAATAATCCCCAAGATTCAATTAATTGTAAGTACCATGATACCTTAAATTTCAATAAAAAATTAGTCCTAATTCAGATATTTATATTCATATCAACGTTGCTTTTTCACAATACCACATTGATGACTACTGCAGCTTTGTTAGCACTCTGATTACATTACCAGTGGCAATAGGTATTACTGAGTCAAATTTGTATGTAAATGATGCAAATACAACAAGCATATCTATTAATGGTTTTAACATTGAGCATTGCCCCACTGAGGCTAATAAAGGGGGTACTCTTCTATATCTAAATTCTAATTTAAACTACTTTGTTCGTAACGACCTAAAGATCTACTCTTTCAAATGTCTTGAATCCATTTTTGTTGGCTATAAAGCCTCACTTAAAAATTATAATAATTGGTGGTATATATCGACATCCATATATGAATCAAGACGATTTCATTAACAATTATTTAACTCCACCATTAGATAAGTTAAATATTAAAAAAAAAAGTATTTTTCTTATTGGTGGTTTTTATATGGATATACTAAAACATATACTCTAAATACATATACTATATACTAAAAAAAATACTAAATAAAACATATACTATATACTAAACACTTAATGATAACATTTTTATAAACTCCAATTCCCCTGACCTAATCTCTGGCAATCTCACTATTTCAATATATGATCATATAGCTCAATTTATTTGCATTCCTTGAAAAACTAACCACCCTAAAAACAGTATATCTTACAGACGATGCTTCAAGACCTTAAACAAAAATATATTTATTAAAGATGTTTCCAACATCAACTGGGATCTCTATATTAAAAAAGATGATGATGTAAATCAATCTATCAGTTTTCTTTTAAAGAAATTTTAAAACCTATTAGATCAGCATGCTCTATACAAAAAACTAACTAAGCAGCAAATTAAACTTAAATCAAAACCATGGATCGCCAATGGCATACTTAAATCTATTTTCATTAAAAACAGACTATATAAAAAATGCACAAAATGTAAAGATATCAGTACTAAAAATAAACGTTATGAATGTTCTCTAAATTTAAATTTTATAGAAACAGAATCAGCAATCTACTAAAAATTAATAAAAAATCCTATTACACAATCTATTTTAGTAAAAACTTAAACAATGTTAAGAATACATGGGAAGGGATAAAAGAAATCATTAATATAAAACCTTCTTTCTATAATTCAACTCTCAATCTTAAATTGAAAGAAAATATTTTCACAGATCAAACTACTGTATCAAATATATTAAACAATTTTTTTTTTACTATCCAAAACAAACTTAAAAAAAAAATCTTACCTTCAGCATCCAAATTTACTTAATCTATCAACTGTCCTAATTTGAAATTGTTCTTTATTGATCCTGTCACAGAGAACGAAATCTCTAATCTTACTAAAACCACATTTAGAACTGGAAAAACCTTTGGTCCTAATAGCCTTTGTTCATTCCTTCTTAAACTTATTACAGACATAATTTCTAAACCCCTTAGTGTTATTATAAATAACTCATTTCAAAATGGTTTATTTTCAGATGCTTTCAAAGTTGCAAATGTCATTTCGATATTTAAAAAAGGTTCTATATTCGTATGTGCAACTACCGTCCTATCTCTCTTCTTTCAAACCTATGCAAACTCTTTGAAAAAGCTATGTATAAGAGACTTTATGCATTTTTGAATAAATTTAAATGACTTTACAAACACCAGTATGGGTTTCGTGCTAATGATTCCACAACTTACTCACTTAAAATTACTGAGTCTATTAGAAAAGCTCTTGACGATAAAAAATTTGGATGTGGTGTCTTTGTAGATCTATAAAAAGCTTTTGATACAGTAAATCATTCTATCCGACTCAAGAAATTAGAACATTATGGAATCAGAGGAAGATCTCAGTTTGTCTCAAACTCAAAATCTACTCAAATAAATTCTTGCAATGGTGCTCCTCAAGGTATAGTATTGAACCACTACTTTTTCTTTTCTATATTAATGACTTTAATAACTTAATTAAGTTTGCAACTCCTTATCACTTTGCTGATGATACTAACTTGCTTATTATCAGCAAATCTTTAAAAAAAATTTACAAATATATTAATCATGATCTTGACAATTTAGTTCAGTGGTTTCGCTCAAATAAGCTTTCTCTCGACTGTAGCAAAACTAAACTGGTCATATTTAAATCTAATAAAACAAAAAATAATAATTATTTAAACTTTAAATTAAGTGATCAGAAAATCATTCCTGTAAACTCTATCAAATATTTTGAAATTAAAATTGATTCCAATCTATAGTTTGTGTCCCAATAAAAACTTGGCCATAAAATTGAGCAGATTAAGTGGAATGCTGGCAAAAGTTCGCCATTATGTCAATCTGGAAAAACTATTAAATATATATCTTGCAATTTTTGGCTCACACATACGATATGCTTGTCAAATATGGGGACAATCTCAACAGCAAACAGTTTTAAGGATATCACATCTTCAAATAAAACTATAAAAATAATAGATTTTCAGAAATACAAATTCAATCCTAATGTGCTTTATCTTACTTCTAAGATCCTTAAACTATGTGACCTTGTTTAATTCTTGAATTGCCAGTTTGGCAGGAATCACCAACACAAAAACCTACCTCCTACCTTCAACAATTTCTTCCCAAAAATGCAAATAACCGTTACTATCTTCAATCTATTGATAATCTAAATCTTGCAGTCTTAAAACATCGTTTTGTTACTTAAGGATATAATTCGTTAAAAAACCAAAATATAAAATCTTAGAATAACTTTCCCTATGACCTAAAAGCTCTCCATTCAATCTATATCTTTTAAAGTAACCTATTTCATTATTTCCGAATCAAATACAATTAATAAATCCTAAGATATGTATTTGTGTTTAAGTTGTTTTGTGATACACAAATGTGGATAAGTGGTGAGTGTATATGTATGTATGTTTATATGTATGCATGGAAGTGTATGTCTGTATGTGCATTTGTATATGGGTATATAAATATATGTGTATATGTATATGGGTATATAAATATATATATATATTTATATATATATATATATATATATATATATATATATATATATATATATATATATATATATATATATATATATATATATATATATATATATATGTGTATATGTGTGTGTGTGTGTGTGTGTGTGTATGTGTGTGTGTATATATATATATATATATATATATATATATATATATATATATATATATATATATATATATATATATATATATATATATATATTTATATATATGTATCTATATATATATATATATATATATATATATATATATATATATATATATATATATATATATATATATATATATATATATATATATATATATATATATATATGTATATATATATATATATATATATATATATATATATATATTATATATATAAATGTATGTGTTTATATATATGTATATATATATATATATATATATATATATATATATATATATATATATATATATATATATATATATATATATATATATATATATATATAATATATATATATATATATATATATATATATATATATATATATATATATATATATATATATATATATATATATATGTATATATATTTATATATATATATATTTATATATATATAAATAAAATATATATGTTTTTATGTTTGTATATGTGTATGTATGCGTGTTATGTTATGCTACGTTTATATATATCTATGTATATGTGTATATGTATGTGTGTATGTATAAAGGTTTTTATGTGTATAGTATATACGAATCTACATATATGGGTGTTTATTATGTTTGTATACAATTAATGTATACATACCTGTATTGAATACACGGGGATAAAAGTATATGCGTTTATATGTATTTGTGAACGTAAGTATATGTGTATATACTTACCTGTATATGTGTGTATTTATGTGACTAATACTAATTTAATATTGTTTTTTTTTATGATTATTGTAATTTTATTTTTATTATAATCATTGTATTTTCACCATTGTATTGTTATTACTGTTAAAACAACAACTTTTATTATTATCATTATTAGTACTTTTACTCCTTTAACTTTTAATGTTCGTGTTGTTACTGCTGTGGATAATTAATAATATTATTTGTATTAATCAGTATGTTTATTAGCTTTTATTTACAAGGTTTTTACTTAAGAATAGTTCATGTAATATTAGCAAGTTTCTGTGAGAGTGACAACTATTTCAGAAAATATATGAATTGAATTGAATTAAACTTGATATTGATTTTACTTTACTTTATCTTCAACTTTTCTAAATAAAGTAAAGGTTGTATTTTAAGTTTCACTTATAAATGCAACTGAAGCATTATGTTGGATAATTTCATTGTTTGACAGTTTAACTTATTGTTTAGGGACGTTGCATTTGTATATATGCATTTTAAATAAGTTTGTTTTTTCAAGTTGGTTGAATGGTCTTCTTTTTAAACTTTTGTCTGACGTTTTGTGATTATTCATTTTGTTGTTTTTAAACGTTCTGTATTGAGTTGTTCCTAATACCATATCGAAAGGGAGATTATCTGAGAGATTAACATAGAGTTTATTTCTTTCCTTACATAAATTATAATCTAATTTGGGTTGTGCTAGTGTCATATTAAATTAAAATTTTTATAAAAATATCCCGGTGGGAAATTAGCTAGCGACTAGCGAGCGACAAGCTAGGTTTATAGCAATTTTCTAGCGTTTTTTTTTTTCTTTTTTTTTCCTAATGTCTTTAACATCTTTGAAAATTGAATTTTTATTGTTGAGTCTATTATTATTATGAGAAAAACTAAACTTTAAACATTGCGATTTTGATGCAATGTGTGGCTAGCTACATATCGTAGTTTTGTAGGTAGCTACACAATATCTACAAATCTATAGCAGGTTGATGGCTACATATCAAAACTCTTTAGACAATGATTTTATTACGATATGACGCTAGCTACAAAAGCCTGTGGGTTTTCAGCTTAATAAGCTAGCTGTCTTCGTAGCCAAATTGCTGTCTTTATCTTTACAAATCTCGATAGCTGATCGCTAACTTAAAAAAGCAACCAATACTCTTGGCTAAATCGCTGTCTTTATCGTTACGATTACAGCTAGCTAATCGCTAGCCAATTTCCCACCAAGTATAGAAAGTAAAAAAATTACTTTTGAAGATTATGTTAAAAATGATAGAAATTAAATGAAAATAAAGAAAATAAAGAAATCAAGGCAGGCTTAGAGATCTTATCATGAGAACCGTTAAAGTTGGATGCGTCGATAAAAAGTTGCTATGAACTCATACAAATTAGTTTTATGATAATAAAAATAGCATTTAAAGTTTTTATTAAATGAATTTGAAATATGGTAAGCTCCACACTTAATTTTTTTTTTTGGATGTATATTTTTTGAATCTTCTTTTCAGTATATCAAAGTTGCCTTGTCGAATTTTTTTAATTTTCAAAATACTTATATTTTCTCAAGCATTGTAAAACAGTTCAGTAAGTGCATTATTACGTAAAATAATCTATACATTACTACTATACACACATGATTATATATATGTATATATATATATATATATATATATATATATATATATATATATATATATATATATATATATATATATATATATAAATATATATATATATATATATATATAATTACTATACTCTACACGGTATAATGTTAACCAATTCTTGACATATTATATGATAATTAAAGCGTTATAATATGACATATTATAGCGCGTTTTGCAAATGGGCTTCTCATATATTTTAAGTATTTAAATATTATTTTAAACATTTTTTAAATAAACTTCAATTTATTTTAAATGTTAAACATTCAAAAAAATAATTATCAGAGACAATAAAAAAAAAACAACAACAAATCAGATTTTTTATACTTTGAATAAATGGTCCAAACATAAATAGTATTTAACAATTTAGGCAAAAAAATTTAATTGATCATTGAACATAAATGCAAAATTGACTTTTATAATGTTCTGATTTTTGATATAATTCCTAATATTTGAAAAGGTTCCTGATCTTTTTAATAGTTTTTAGTGGATTTTATAGTTGGTGTTTATTATTATCCTTGGTGTGTTCTTTAGTTCTTGGTGCTTTCTATAGTTCTTAGTATTTTCTATAATTCTAGGTGTTATGTGATTTATCTTAAAAATTTTGTCATAAGGAGTTTTGATTTTAACTAAAATATTTTAATAAGTTTAGAAGTCATAACATTTAAAAGTTGAGAGTTTAAATTATTTAAAACATTTAATTAGAAGTCATATATAAATTCCAATCATTTTGATGCAAGGTTAAAAAAGAGTAAAGTTCAAGTTAGATCTTTAAAAGTTTTAAATTAGATTTTGAGTTCAAAAACAGAAATACTTTCAACAACAAAAAAAAAGTTGTTTAAGTTTATTTAATTAGTTTAATTTAGTTATTAAAGTCTAAATTCTCAATAAGGACGACAGATGTCAGCCAAAGATCATTTGTTAATTTAAATGATTAAGCTGTTGGTCCAAGTAAATAAGTTATTTCAGGTGATAAAGTAAGGAGTTCTTAAGGATGTTATTCAGTAAGGCTATTGTATTGGAGAAAATATTAGATACTTGGAAATCAAAGTTTTGTAAATGAAAATAACGTGTATATATAATGTGATTAATCTAATAAAATTACGTCACATCAGTCATGTCAGCCCATCTAGTCACCATTTGAACATTTATATAATATTGTTGAAAATAATATATTAACATAGCTGTTCCTATTCCACTCAATCCTGCAAATAACTTCACCCAATGTCAATGTGCTACAATGGTAAAGTATTATTAAGAGTTCTCTTCTAATACTTTTTATTAGTTAGTATGGCGCATCAAACCTAGAATCTCTTGGTGCAGAGGCAGAACACTTATTACTGCGTCACGGCTGTTTGATATAATGAAAAGTCAGCTAGAAACAACTTTAAAATGCTATTCCTTTTTTCATTCCCCTCTCACATTCCGTTTTCGCATTTCCTATATTTCCCTAAGTAAAGTTTTGAAGTTGATTTAAAAAATAAATAAATTAACAAACCTTGTAATAGAAACAAAAAATCTTTTTATTGATTGTTTAGTTAAAAAGAAAAGAAAAGATCTTTCTATTAATTGTTCAGTTAAAAGGAAATGAAAAGATCTTTTTATTGATTGTTCAGTTAAAAAGAAAAAAAAAGATCTTTTTATTGATTGTTCAGTTAAAAAGAAAAGATATGATCTTTTTATTGATTGTTCAGTTAAAAAGAAAAGAAAAGATATTTTCATTGCTGGTTTAGTTAAAAAGAAAAGATCTTTTTACGTTCAGTTTGAAAGAAATAAAATAAGATTGCTTAATTTTATATTGTACCATAAAAACCACAAAAAATTTATGGATTAATGAAATAAAACTAAGCTGATGGACAAAAGTCAAAATTAAATGATGCAGTTTCCCATTTGTTTCAAGTTATATATACAATTACTTTAAAATATTATTCCATTTTAAGGTTATTGTTTACTAATAAAATTTATAGAAAAGAAATTAAACAACGTATCACACCCTGACTACGTTCACAGTTTATTTTGTTTCAACAAAACTTAAACAAAAAGTAAATGAGGAGTTTAGACGCGGCGATAGATTAGTCAACCCTTGTTTATGATTATTACTTGATTAGTCAACCCTTGTTTATTATTATTACTTGATTAGTCAACCCTTGTTTATTACTTGATTAGTCAAGTAATAATAATAAATAACTACAAGTTTAGAATAACTTGTTGTTGTTTTCTATAATTACTTATTTTATTAAATAACTCTTCAATCAAATATTTTCATAATTTTTATCAAGTGATTACTTGGATGATCCTTTACCAAATCCATAATACACTCATATTAGAATACGAAAAGAATTATAATAAGGCCTTTGCAAAAGGTTCAAAATTACTTTAAATAAAAGTGGCTATTAAACTTTGGAATTACGTAGAAAGTTCTTCAAATTAAAAAAAATATATACAAAAAAATTACAGTTGTGAGCATGAAAATAGCAGAACTTGGAGTTTTTTAAATACTATTTAAGCAATTTTTTTTCACTAATTACTAAATAAATTTTATTATGTTTATTTTGACACTTAAATTTTATAGAATAAAAAATATCATATCAATAATAGTTTTGCATTTTATTTCAGAAAGAAAACAATAATTTTAAAAAATTAAATATTAAAAAAAAAAATGTTTCAACATTAAAAAGTTAAAAATAGGTATAAAACAGTAGTATTTATACTTTACATTTTGTTGCAAAACTTTTGTTTGAATAAAGACTTTGCAACGCCGAAGCATTGAGTCAACAAGGTGTTGACATTTTTATAAGGGTGTTTCGTACCATGTTTGTTGAATAGCTATCCATAACTGCTGGTCAATAGTTGACTTAGCTCCAGAAACTGCTTTTATAACAAAGCAGCCCATTCTGTAACCTTAAACCCATTGACCTGAAACCACTTTTTTGGCTTGCGGCTAGTGTGTTTCAGGTCGTTGTCTTATTGGAAGACCCATTTTGACAGCATATCTTTAATAGCAAACAGAAGCATGACATTATTAAGGATGTTAACATATATATGATACCATTAATCTTATAAATGATGCCATTATATGATACCATTAATCTTATAAATGTATGAAAACATATATACATATATGACACCATTATTTTTATGAATATATATGATACCATTAATTTTATAAATAGGGTTGACACCATTATATGAGAAGCAGCCCCATACCATCACTGGCACCACAGAATTTCATTACAAAAATCTCTTTAAATTTTATAAACTAACTTTAAAATCAATACAACCACTGCTATTTTAATGCATTCCCTCAACTACAATAATTTTTTTAAAATTAATAGTATTCTAGGGTGTATTGAATTCTCATATGCTCAATTTACTTATCTCATTCTTGTATATACACACATAAAAACTAGTCATTCTAAATTATACAGGAGGAAAACAGCAATGAAGGAGAGTTACAATAAAAGTATGAAAAATCTTTTAGTACTGCTATTTTCATGCTCACAGCTGTTTATAACATATACATACTGTGTATAATATACATACAATATAACAAATTTATCAAGAGAATAAACCCTTCAAAATGAAACTAATTATACGTCTATAAACGGGTTTTAAAGTTATTTTTTCAAAAATTAAAAAAGAATACTTTAGATCAATTATTGAATTACTCAAACTAATCTAAAAGAGCATGATGTGCAAGTAAAGATGTCACTTGTAAAAATAATCCAGACAGAAATATCATTTAAAATATTTTTAAAGTTAAAAATAGTTTTTTTACAAAATCTTAGTGGCTGAAGGCCGTAATGAATTAACCTTCTTAAACAATAAAATATTTTCTTTTTTAAATTAACTTTTATTAATACTTTATTTTTATTAAAAATATTGTTATGTTTTTCTGACAAAATTACCTTCTTAATTAGTAAAAACATTGAACCAAACAATATATCTTATGACAAGTTAAACGATAAAACTAAACAATATTACTTTTGAACCTTCTATATATAAAAGAATAATGAAAGTTCAACACAACAGTTCAAAAACAAACTAAAAAACAATGTAGGCTGGAACCTAATATTATAATCAAGTAATGCAAACAATGTCTATAAACTATTTTTTTGTCAATATTGTAAACATTATGAAAAACAAATAAAACATTAGTTTTAACTCGTCTTATGAAAATAAACAAAGCTTTGAAAATAAAAAAAACTCGCTTTATGAATTTAAAGAAAAACTTATAAGATAAATTCTTGAAACAATTAAATAAAACTTAAAAAATTAATAACTTGCAAAAGATATAAAGACTTCGAGAGGTAGATCAAGAAATAAAATAAATTTTCTCAAAATATTTTTATTATTCAATTTGTTGTTGAAAAAAAAAAAAAAAAAGTAATTCATACGTTAAAAAAACATGTAATGCCTATAAAAATTTAGTTGATACTCATAATTTTACAAAAAGCAACATACCACAACTGAACATGCATAAAAAAAATTTTGTTAGCAAATTACTTTGCATCAAATAATTCTAAAGGAACAGTTTCAAGCGCAGCGGAGACACAACAGCTTTTGCTTCAAATTGTTGAAAGTCACATTTTACATAAATTTTAACATCGCATATTAAATAGTTTGACTGAATGTGGTATTAGATTTTTTATCATTTAACTAATTATTTTTTTATTTAAGATTTTATAGTATTTACAAGCCTCTATATTTGATTAGGTTTTTACTATGCAACAATTAAGTTCATTTTTTTTAATACTTAAGACGTAATAACTTCAAATCGTTTGAAATAAAATTTTGCATTTGTTTTATAATCGAATAATAAATAACCCCATGATTGGTTAGGATTTTATCATGCAACAAGGGTAGTCTTCTGGTTTTTTAGGCTTTTTACCAGGTAAAATGGGTAACTGGTCCCCATTCCCACTGGGAACCAGTTAGGATTGAAGTTTAAAAGCCTATTGGTAAATTTTAAGTAGCTCGTTACATTAACAACAAAAGAAATATTTTTATAACTTTGTAATAACAGCCTCCATTTTATACAAGCCACAAATGGTTGTAGGTAGCTTAAATTTCTTTTATGTTGTCAAGGTTAATAAAATTAAATTATTAAGTTAATTGGTTTCTTGTAATAAGTTATTTTATTACATTTTTTTTAGTGCTCTACATGAAAATCGATGATGGAAACTTATAGCATATAACTTTTGTAAGTTGTATGCTTCAAGTTATTGATTGATTTGAAATATATTTTTGTTTTGAATACAAATTTTGAGTAGTAAAACTAAAATTAGATTTCTTTTGTCGTGTAGTAAATTAAGAACTTGAGTAGTCAAACTTGTTTGAATGTTTTAAAGAGTTGTAAACGAACATAGAATGTTAGACCAAATATATTAGTTATTGAGAATAAATTTATTTACAAAATAAATTTGATATAATTTAAAAAACTAAACTTAAATTACCTTAATATACTAATATATTAAATTAATATAATTTAATATATTAATATTTTCGAAACGGTTTTATGGCAATAAATATACTTCTTTTTGACTTGATACATCAAACTTTTGTGACTTATATCATCAACTTTTTTGACTTATCTCATCAAACTTTCAAATTCTGATTTTTTTTTTTAATTTTTTTTAAATTTGAGTCTTCTTTTTTTTGGATTTTAATTGTTTGACCACGGGTTTTTTTCCTAAAAAGGTTTTTTTTGATTTTCTGTTTAAGTTATAGCAATAATTAATACAAAGTAACATTTAGCCAAGCAGTAGTTTGCTATAAGAACTTTTTTCAAATTTCTTATTTAAAAATGATAAAAGCAATTTTGAGACCTCATCACCACCTTCATCACCACCTATTAATCACCACCTATTATATAAAACTAATGTTTTAGTATGTAGGAAGTGTTTTGTTTGAGTGATGATTTTTATTTGACGTTTTATTTGTTGTAATTTTATAGGGTAGAGCGGGGCTAATCGGGACAGTGGAAAATAACGGAACAGTTACGCTAGAAGCATCTTAGCTAAAAATTATATCTTAGCTAAAAATTATTTTTACGATTTATTTTTATAATAAAACATTGCAAATTATTATAATTCATTATTGTAAATAAAAAATTATTGTAAATTAGAGGCTTTATATCCAAATTTTGTGTTTCTTGATTATTTTTAATAAACATTCATAAGAGTATGTGTCCAATAAATCTAATTTTAACAATGGTGCAACTTTTAAAAGTATTTTAAAAAATAGTCGGACATTTTGGCAGTTAGTCACAACAAAATAAGTTTGAAAATTTTATTTTCTCGGAAATACAAAAAATGGATATACGGCCTCAAGGTTATCGACTGACGAAATACCAAAAAGCATTAAAAGTACCAAATGCATCAGTGACTTTGCAAAAAACAAAGTTTGCGCATTTTCTTGAGCGATGCAACGACAAAAAGTTTATCTTGAACTAATGCTAATTTGCTTTATTTATAAAAAATTTATATTTTTCAGACTGACCTTTTTATCTTATATAAAATATCTTGAATTGAACTTTTCAAATAGTATTAATTTCAGTAAAATTTATATATAAAAGAAATTGTTATTTCTATGACTAAACTATTAACTATTATTTGTGTAAACAAAGATGGTAGCAAATTAGTTTCAGTGTTTGCTGTAAGTAAAAAGGAACTTAGAATTATAAAAGATGTCGATACATATGGCATATTTAAATGTGCCCTGCCTTGGCATATTCTAAAAAGCCAGCTCATCAAAAATGTTGCCAAACAGTTTCTGTTTTTTTTTTGGTGTGATTTATGTAATATATTCTTTGTTTAGTTTTAAATTTAGTATTAGTTACCAATTTAATAGTATATACTAGTTTAATTTAGTAGTATATACTAGTTTTTTTCTACTTAATTTTTAGAACAATTTCTTAGGTTTGTTTGTTTAAAAGTTTTTTATAATAAAATACAAAAAGTTTTTTTTAATTTTATTTTTATTTCTCTTTTGTGCGCTATGGGTATATGGGCAGGTAATTTGAAGGGTTTGATACTTATTTGAGAGTTTGATGCCTAAACATGTTTAAATTATAAAATGCCCTAATTTTTTATCATTTCTAAAGCTTTAAATAGCTGTGGATTTTTAACTGTCCCATTTTGGTCCGCCCACTTGCAAAATGATCTGGTAATGTAAAAACTTTTTTAGAGTTTTGTTACTTCGGTTGCCGTAGCTTATTTTTAGAATTTTTTTTTCGCGTTTTCGTTTTTTTTAAAGAAATAATTTTTAAAAAATTTATAAAAACAGTGTTAACTATTAACTTAAATATTTTTGATGTAAAAAAGTATTTTATTTATTTTATCTAACATAGTAAAAACATTGCTTTAAAGTTAAAACTCAAAAAAATGGGAACTTTTCATTCAATTTCTAAACTCTGAAAGCAATTATGAATTAAATAATATAATAAATGAAATACAAACATATAATAGTAGGTACTATTTTTTTCATATTAACCTAAAATTTATCAGGTTTACTTGAACCATTTAATGACATGTTTTTTATAATTTTTAAGCTAGACCTGGACATGTCAGCCAATGCATTTATTTATTTTTTTTAGCGTTTTATATTTTGTTTAATTTTTTTATAATAAAGGTTGACAAGACCCTAAACTAATAATATATATTATTATTAGATTTCTTAATTAGATTTTAATATAATACAAACTGTTTTTTTTTTAGGTTATTTCTGATGGGCCAGGATGCTCCCATATTGGGGTAATTTGGCCCAGGAAAATTAAACGCCAAAAAAATTTAATTCAACTAAAATATATTTTCTTTTTTTTTCATTATTTCGTGTTTTATTTTTTTGATTAAAACACTACTTTCTTGAAATTTGAGATATGCAGAGCCATTTTAGTATAAATTTTTTTCTTTAATTAAGTGATTTGAAAACTTTTTTATTATTAGGAGGTTTGCAAACCTAATTCTTTAATTAAATTTATTTACATTTTTAGTTAATTATTTTTAAGTAGTATTTAATTAGTAAATCTTTAATTAAATTTATTTAACTCATTATTTAACCTAATTTTGTTTTTTGCATTTAAAACATTTCAAATATTTCATTTTTTGGAAAGAGAACTGAATTATTTCCAACTTTCACCTAAATTACCAATTTAGTCTTTAAATAAACTCGAATTTTGCTAACATAACTCTATGGCTTTATCCTGCCTCGGTCTACTCTATATCCCGCTGTTTTATTGAAATATGCCAAATTAGAGTATACCTACAGCTCTTACCCAGTGGGCACGAACGTATAAAAGACGCCTTTTAAACGTCTTATACACGTTTTAGACGTTTTTTGAACGTTTTGGACGTTTTTTGAACGTTCAAAAGACGTCTTTTTTTGGTCCGGTGCCCACTGGGTAAACGTTAATAACTACAAACACTAAAAAAAAAAAAAAAAAAAAAAACATTAGTACGGTTATAACTTTTGAGTAAACTTTTTTAAAGTTAAAAAAATACAGAATAATATAAATAAAAAATATGATATATTAAGTAATGCTAGAAAAACTTAAAACTTTGTTTTGAGTAATTTATAGATTGCATTCATATTACCAGATTTTTAGTGAAATATTAAAAAGAATATATAGAAAAAACAGAAAATAATAAAACAAAAATTTTTTCAAAAAAAAAAAAAAAAAAAAATTTTTCAAAAAAAAAACAACAAAAATTTTTTCAAAAAAAAAAACAACAAAAATTTTTTCAAAAAAAAAACAACAAAAATTTTTTCAAAAAAAAAAAAAGTTGTGTTATTTTTGTTTTGGTGTAGATTGTAACAAAGACAAACACATATTTTGTTTTGGTGTAAATTGAAATTTAAAAGCAGATATTTAACTTTTTTGAAATAATTAATTTTCATGATAACAAAGTACTATTTATAAATAGATATAATGAAGATTCATAAATAAGAATATACCTTTAAATTATTCCTATTTAAAGAAAATATACAGTGAGTTAAGAGAAAACAAGTTATTAAAAAAAGTATATTAGAATAATAACGGTAAAATTATTGATATAATGTGCCCAATAATATAATTTTTTTTTAAATCAAATCAATATTTCTATTATGTTTATGACATAATTTTTTAATATCAGTTCATAAAAATTTTATTTCTGAAATTTTACTAAAAAAACTATAAATTAATACAGACATGCATTTTTATGTAATGCCATCCATTCTTCGACTGTTTAAAACAAGTAAAAAGTTTCTATAACCATTTTAGTTTTCTTTCAAAATCCTGCAATGAATTTTAAACAATGCTACTTTACACAAAGTACAATGTATAATGTTGATAACAGTTATTGACCTCATAAACTAAATTACGCTTGACTTAAAAACAATGTTGAAAAATTTAATCTTCTTGAAAAATTGTTGAACTATATGAAGAATATGCCTACACGTTGCCAAAATCAGGAGATGTAATATATTTAAGTAATAACAGTGCCATGATGCGCATGAATGGTGTCACTGTAATTTTGGGGCCACATTTACCATCCTTTGCCATGGCTAAGAGTTTATTAATAGTGTTGAGGCAATTGCTTGATCTATGAAATAGTATATCTGAGTAAAATCTGTGCCTAAAGTCAAGCTCTTTAACTAATTTAAAAATGACTAGTACCACAAACTACCCAAAACTACCCAAAACTACCAAAAACTACCAAAAACTATAAAACTCAAATAGCCATCGTCATCACCAAATTCTCTAAATTTATCATTCACAAATATTTGTTGTCTTTGAAGAAATTTTTCATATGTTGAGTCTTATCTCTTGCAAAGTTCAAATGTTCTTGTTATGAATGTTCACCAGACCTACTTGCTCTTTGCGAGACTAATTTGAGTTTCTCCTCTTGTGATTTAGGTGTCAATGGTTATCTACCTATTATTTGTAAAAACCGCAATCGTCACATGCTTGGCGTCGGCATTTATATTCACCCGATTGTGAGGAAAGTAGTTTTGATTCCACAGACTATTTTTTTATGAGCTTTCGTTTAGCACCACTTCACTCTATTGCCTTTTTTGTTTATCTATATCGTACTCCTTCATCTCATTTTTTTCATCCTTCAGCCAATATTGTTTTTGTTGATGACTTTAATGCTAATATGATTTTACGGCCTGGCTCTAGTGTAAGTGACTCTGCAAGCTTTAAGGTCCACAGCTTTTGTTTTTCTCAATTTATAACTCAAATAGTTTTCATAAAAATCATTTTTCTTTCAGTTTTCAAAATCCTTTCAGTTTTCAAAATCCTTTCAGTTTTCAAAATCCTTTCAGTTTTCAAAATCCTTTCAGTTTTCAAAATCCTTTCAGTTTTCAAAATCCTTTCAGTTTTCAAAACCCTTTCAGTTTTAAAAATCCTTTCAGTTTTCAAAATCCTTTCAGTTTTTAAAACCTGTTTTAGTTTTCAAAATCTCATTTTTCTTCATAATACGACTCCACCTGTCACCTTACCTTTTACAACTGGCTTGGACTTTTTCCTTGATTTTTTTCGTGATGGCCCTTGGGTAGAAATTTTTTATTTTTCTGCTGAAAAACAGTGCTTTTTAATGTACAGGGGTGGGACCGCAAAATGTGAACGTTTTTGTTTTATTATAACTATTTTCTCGTTAGATGTAGTTGTACTCTCTCACTCATCAGAAAGTGTCTAAAGAGTTGTTAAATATGAACTATTTTAAATAAGAATGTCCAACCATTGGACATTCTTATTTAAAAAAGTTCATATTTAACAGAAAATTAATTATTACAATCAGAAAAGTATTCACATTTTGCGGTCCCACCCCTGTACTTCTTGGATTCAAACCGGCGTGGTGCCTTTTATTCACCCTTAACAACCCTATGTCAAGCTTTATTTCCACACCTATTACCCAAAATAACTCTCCAGAAAACAGAGTCTGTATACTGTGTGCTAGAAACCAGTGTAAAAAGGCTTTTTCTATCACTAAAGCCAGCTATTCTTTGGTAACGAAATCTCGTATATTATCTCAAAAATTAGGCTCTCGTGACTTCTGGAGAAGCTTTAACAGTATCTTTAATGAGGACAAACTTGTTATTCCACCTCTCTCGTATGGTTCAGATTTTTTCACTTCACCTAAAGGCAAAGCTGATTTGTTTGCTGAGCTCATTTTTTCAATATCGTCTCTTGGTTCCACAAGCTGCATTCTGTTTGATATAGCTGTCAAACTTGTTGATCCGTCTCGTGTGACCTGTATCATTCCAGCTTCTCTACCTAAAGTGGTATCCTGCTTAGACTCTTCTACAGCTTGTGGTTTGGACAACAAACCGGTTATAGTCTTGTAAAAAAGTACTCCGGAGCTCATGTCTACAACTTGAAACTTATTTAACAAGTGCTTATCAGAGTCTAATGTGTCCAGAGCTCATGTCTATAACTTGAAGTCTCCGGAGCTCATGTCTATAACTTGAAACTTGTATAACAAGTGCTTATCAGACTAATGGGACGGTAGTTAGACGAGTCAAATCAGTCTCCAGAGTTTTTGAAAATAAGGATGAAGGATGCTGTTTTCCAGAAGGCTGAAAAACAGCATCGTTCATCCTTATTTTCAAAAACTCCTTAGACTGATCTGACTCGTCTAACTACCGTCCCATTAGTCTTTTTCCTTTTAAAGCAAGGTTTTTGAATCTTTTGTTGAAAAACACTCTCTCATCTCGAAGCTTGAAAATAACTTATCTTCTGATCATCAATATGGATTTTAATTTTCTATTTTTACAGCTGATTTGCAAACAGTTAGATCCAATAAAATTATTCGTGCATTAGATAGATGTGGAGAAGCTAAGGCAATTGCTCTTGACATTTCTAAAGCTTTTGATAAAGTTTGGCATGCTGGTCTTTTACATAAGCTTAATTCTTACGGTGTATCAGTTAACATCTATAAGATTAATGAATCCTTTTTTACTAATTGTAGCATAGAAGTTATCATTGGTTGACACACTCTTCTTTATATCCTGTAACTTCAGGGGTTCTTTAAGTGCTCTCTTTGGCCCTATACTCTTATTAATTTACATTAACGAATTAACGACTAAAGAAACAGTTGATTGCCTTATCTTTAAAATCAGACTGAATAAGTAATATATACTATATTAAATCTAAAACAATAAATACTACAACAGAATGTGCTCAAAAAAGGTTTCTAAAAAGTAAAGTCATAAAATAAATAGGGCATTGTGGTTAAAACCACGATGCCTATGGTCATGCATACTTAGGCTAATTAGTAAAAGAAACAACATCATGTGATGAGCTATGGTCCTTTTAACTTGTTGATCTAGTTTTACAACAATTTTAAATTCAACTCTCTCAAACCTGGGAAGCTATGTATCCTAGAATTATAGGTAAATGACTCTTTTAAACATTGAAATGCTTTCATAGTTCTTAGTAGTTAGATATAGCAGCTATCCTTTTTGGTTCAATTGACGTATTATTCACTGGGTTTTTAATTTTGACTACTTCGAGAGAAGCTAGACGCTGAATCGGGCGTTTTATAAAAGTTACATTTCCATTTGTACATAGAATTGCACTTTTAACTTGTTTGTCGTTGGGAAAAAATTAATTCCTCTAAAACACCTTGCTTCCATAGATTTCCTTTCAATTGATCAACTTTTACGAAAACAACTTGTAGATACTTTGTTTCCTTAATCCTTTGTTGTTTTATTTTAAGTTGTCTTTCTAGCAACTGTGCAATATATTCACGACTAAATCGCTTCCAATAATGATCAATACTTATTTTTTAAGTATTTAAACTGATGTTGTAATGAATGTCATCATAATCATCATTTTTAGCATCATCCATTTGAGTAACTACATTAGTTGACTGTAGTCTTCTGCCGATAGCCAGATTTGATGAAGTCAATTGTTCAGATACTTCATCATAAATATAATCAATTAATTGATTATATTTATGATGAAGTATAAAAGGTTGACATAGTCAACCATTAGTTGCCATTTCAATCTTATGTTACATTGTCTCTAACTCCTCATACGATAATCAACTTTTACCCACACATTTTTTTTACACACCTTTGAAAATTCGTATAAGCTGTTTATAGAATCTTCCCCACCGAAGGGATTTAGGTTAAATGAATTTCCATGATATACGCTCTTTTAAAAAAACTTGTTTAAACCATTAGTTGAGAAAAGTTTTAAATTTTTCACCAATTGCTAATTCCACACTTCTCATTTGTGATATAAAACGTTTTTAATACCTAATAAGTAAATCGGTTTTCATAGATAGCGTTAACTCCGCATGAACATTTTTAGGAGTTGCACATGTAAATAAACATACGTAAGCTTTAAACCTAGAACTTCTTTGTCCATTAATATTTTTCACAAATAAAGGACTAGCATATTATAATCCAATATTTTTATAAATGCAGAACCATGCTTTGCCTCGCGAAAATTTGGTAAATCTGGAGATCTATGGTTTTCTAAAGGACTCCTTTACATTTAATGCAAATTCAAATATACTTCACTACCCGTCGTCCCTTACAAATCTAAAAAACTTCTTATTTCATCCAATGTTCCTTCAAGACGTAAATGCTTTACTTTTTCATGTGCAAATAAAACATTTAACTTCGTAAAACGACTATACAGGTAAACGTACCGCAAAAACAACCGGACCGCAAAAACTACAATGTTGGCTTAAGTGACCTATGATGTAGAAAAAGATTCAGGATTCAAAATAATTGATATATTATGATAGCTAATATGTCAGCCTATAAACTAAAGCAGTTTTAGTGGTTTTTTTATTTGTTAAAAATTTTGGTATTTGCACTAGAGTAAAAATTTCAATTATAAAACTGTGTAGTTTTTATTTGTTTTGTAAGAACAAAAAAGCCGTATCAGAGAATAAGTTTGCAAAATATATTTTTTCTTTTACCTATGGATTATAACTAGATACTGAAAAATGTTTTTTTTTCTCAAGTAGTTTAAAATCTTTATAACACCCTCATAAAGAAAGAAAGCATTATTAATGTTTTTGGGGTACATTTTATAAAATTCACTTTATAGACCATATTTTGAAATAAAAAAAACAACAACATTAATTTACCATTGTATTTGATTTTTTTTCAAAGAACAAAAGATATTTTTATCTTAAAACAATTTTTGAACACAGCAGTAATAACACAGACATCTAAAACGGCTGCAGACTTTATAACGTCATTATAACAATAGGTTACTACAACAATGTTAAGATAACATAGATAAATAAAATATTACTTTAACTGATTATTTTAATTCAAAAAAAGATTGTTGATTGTCGTTGCATTTGTTATAATGGTCTTATATCATTCTTTTAGATAGCAAAGAAGTTCTGGTTTGGTGGTAAAAGCATAACCGGTTTAACACCATCAACTCTGCAACTCACTTTGCTGCAAATTGAACGGAGAACATCAAGACAATTTTAGGACATTGCTTTGGGCTAAAAGGTTGACATTTCCTTTGTTTGCAAAAACATTCAACTTTACATTTAATAAATTTTTTTGTAACTTCTTCTTTCTTTTTATTGGCTTCCTTCTTTGCTGTTATCTTTTGTCGCTTCTCTTCTTTTATGTCTTTCACTTTTGCTGCAGCATCTTTTGCACGCATTAAACCATAGACTTGAGTAACACGAGTAGATATTTTTTCAAGATTTGATTTTCTTAATAGTTTGCAGATCAGGAACATTTTCTAATTGGAGGCTTTACTCAACCATTTCTCTAATCAAGACTTGAGACTGGTCAAACTTATCTTTTCTTACTTGTAAACGGCCAAAACTTTGGTGGTAACAAAATGGTTGATTCAGATTTTTTAAAACAGGTTGATGCTAGTTCTTCTTTATAAGTTTATCTTGTTGCATAAAGTTAACATTTAATTCAAAAGGTGTTATTCCAACTCTTTTTGCACAAGAAACAAGAACCGGTGTCGATGCCCATTTCTCCCATATATTGCCTAAGATTGTCATACATTCCTCTCGATTAATTGATTTCATTGGGTTGAAAAGATAACTCTTGGCAACTCTGTACTCATGATGAAGATTTTTATTAACCTGGTCAAGCAACTGATTTATACCAGTAGTGTCGGGAGGAGAAATAAATAACCAATTTTTTTTTTTGAAAGGAGGTATATTAAACCATCATATCTGAATCGTTAACTATGTCCGACAGATAATAAAACAACAGGTCGTTCTATTGCCTTCTCAGTAAGGTAATCATCAAATTCTTGGCACTGCCTTTTCTAATTGTAAATTATTTGCATCTGTGAACTTTCTCCCAATTGATGCCTTAGGCTTACTTTTTCCACAAATAGATTTTAATTTTTCCTGTCTGAGCTGAAATTTTGGCTTCATTTTCTATGTTATTTTTTTCTAACTCTATTTGATTAAAATATTATTGTTAAACATTTTAGAGTACATTAGTCGCTCACAGAACATCTAAATACTAAAAAACAACTTTTAAGTAAAAATTTAGATTTTGCTCTCGGTTCAAACACAAAGTTTTAGTATATTCTTGCAATTATTATATTCTAAAAATGTTATTAATTTTTTATACGTAAAAAACACAAGACATACTTTATTTAAAACACTGCACTGTCATCTTTAGAATCAAAAGGTTACATAGAATCAATATAGTAAAATACGAGAACACATATATAAAATGTTATTTTAAAAACATCAATATTGTTTTTGGGGCACCTATCTTGTAATTTTTGCGGTGCACTGGATATTTTCTCCGAGATTAGATTAACATTAACTTGTTTTATTTAAAGCAGATCCAATAATATTAGGACACGCACAATTTCGGCTTCATAAAATTATTAGTTGCAGAGTTGCAATCGATAAATTGAATGCAGTTTTTGGGGTACACATACAAAAAATAACAAAAGTTCAGTCAACAATAAAAAAAAGGTATTACTTAAAAATTAATCAAAATAGCTGGGAAGAACCAATTTTAAATAACTCTAAACACATTCAAAACAGTTTTTCTCAAAAGTAAATAATAAAAAAGTTATTGAGAGGTGTTTTTTTTTGGTGTTTTTGCGGTACGTATACCTGCACGTATACCTCGTACGCTTCTAAATAATATTCGATAAATAAATTCATAATCCAAAAAATCATTTTTAAAATGTTAAGACGTAAAATACCATATTTTTTTATAAATAAATCCAACTGTTGATTTATATTTTTGTAACCCTGGCGAAAATGATTTTCATTTTGCAACAGGCTTTGTTCTGACTTATTCCATAATTTTTCCGATGAATTAATCTCTTCTGTTTATAACTCTTTTAAATGTTTAGCAACATCATTGTTAAGATTATTGACAAATTGTAAGATATACACTGTAACACTCAGTTTTTTAATATTATTGACAAATCGTAAGATATACGCTGTAACCCTTAGTTTTTTTAAGATAATTGACAAATCGTAAGATATACGCTGTAACCCTCAGTTTTTTTAAGATTATTGACAAGTCGTAAAATAGACGCTATAACCCTCAAATTTTTTAGTTAAACTGCTAAATTTTTCTTCATTAAATAGTTAATTCCAACTTTTGATTTTTCAATTAAATTAACGAAGGTAGTTATTAGAGTTTTTTAACTCGCTAATAACTCTTTCTTCCATATTTCTCTAAAAATGTTTCCTTTATTTTAGAAAGTTATTAGTTTTCGAAACTGAAGGACTTTCCCACACAAAAGATTGTTATAAAACGATAACAAATCAAGCTCACTTGTGGGTATATCAGTTGGGTTGCATTCTCCTGGAGCATGAAGCCAATAGTTTTTATTACACAGAATGCTGGACCAGTAACTTTCTGTCTCGTTTGGAATTATTTATCTTAAATAGAGAAATTTGACAATCTGTCTAATAATAAATATTTTCAACGATAACTACTTCCTTAAAATTCTTGAACAACCTTGTTGTTCATCAAATTTGCTAATAATAAACATCCAAGTTATTCAAAACATAAAACGATTAACTTTTTGATTGCTTCTACTTTTGTCTTCGATGTAATTAATTTTGAAATCCATCCTTCACTAGATTTTACTTGTACGTAAATGACATTTGTGTAAGCAGCTTCAAAGTTATTGCTAAAACCATGCAAAGTATCAGACTTTATTATTTCATTTAGTTCTTTAAAACAATATCACGGTACATTTATGTTGGATATATCTTTTATTTTTTTAGTTGATCTTTATTCATAAAGTTTAGTTCATAATTTATTGTCCTAATCAAACTTATCGATGTACAAAGCTTAAAATAATAATTTTGATACAACAACTGGTGAAATAAGACCCAATCGATCGTAAAAATTCAATACCATGCAAGTTTCTTTTAGTTGAAGTTTTAATTAAAGCTTTAGTTGAAGCTTTAATTTTTTTAGTTGAAGCTTCATGATCAATATGCAAATAAATAAACTAAAAATCATTACTTTTGCCATTCCATAATAAACCAAAAATGTTTACAAATATTACCTCCATAGAATTGTCTACAATTGATACAAATTTAACACAACTGTCTAGCTCATTAAACATGACTTTCATACTTTTCTGATTTTACTCTGGTGAATTGCTAAAATATTTCCGCAAATTCCTCCTTTTATTCAGTTTATTTTATAAACTAATAAAACACCTTCCCTGACTGCATTCATACCAACAGTAGAGTCGTCAACATATAAATCCTTTATAAAATTTAAAATCTATTGGACCTATTTCCTTGTTTCAAACAAAGAAAGCATCGGCTTTCTTTATAATAATTTTACGTCTTAAAGCATCTATATAAGCAGCTATCAAACTTTGACCATTACTAAACCTGTTCTGTGAAAGTTGTGTTGCTTGCTTATTATTATTCTTTCTAAATGTAAGTCTTTCAATTATTTTTCTGTTTTATCAGTAACAAATGATTTTAAATAGTTGTTTTTCTTATTGTCTAAAAAATTTTTATTTCTATCAAATTTCAGTTGTCTTAAAAATCTTTTCATGCTAACAGATCAACTAAAAAACTTTGAACAACTAATTTTGGAATTTAAGAGAAAAACACTTCGAGTTGACGAGTTATTATTACATTCTTTCATATGTTTATCAGTAAATTGTAACTTCTCAATGTTATTAAATATTGTCATTACTACATAAACAAGCATCTTCAATTTCTGTTTAAATTTTATCTTCCATAATGCCCTTAAACACGCATACCAAGACCAATAAGTTAAAACAACAACATCACATAATGAGTTACGGTTTTTACTGATTGATCTGGTTTTTATTAATTTTAAATTCAACAACGACCTTCCAGATCTTTTTACATCAAAGGTAGCATTGTTCGCTGGTAAAAGTTAATTTTTTCAGCTAATTGATCACACAATAATTAAGATTTTTCTATATTTATGAATCATAATGAATTAGATGAGTCATCTACCCTTGATCTTCTAGAAACTCTTACTTCCGATATTTCTTCAAAACCGCATATGAAATTGATTGCAAAATTAGCATCTGATAAGGTTGCATCTCTTTATTTTAAATCTCAAATCCGTCCTTGTATGGAATACTGTTGCCTTATCTGAAGCGGATCTTCCAATGATGCCTCTTTTAGACAAGGTGGAAAAACGCAATGGAAACATAGTTGAGCCTGCTCTTGCAGCCAACCTCCTACCATTATGACATCGTCATAATTTACTGTGACTGTTCCTAAGTGCTATAAAAATTTTTATTTGTCTACTTTTTTTTCTCGATTATCAATTCTTTGGAATTTGCTTCCTTTATCTTGTTTTATTAATTCATAAATTTTTTAAACTTTCAAGTTATCTCTCAATTGTTATCTTGCTCTATAAATCTCATCATTTCTTCTAGTAACTTCCAACTATAACAACGGTTGCTTGCAGACTTGTTGGAACAGAAGATGTTGAAAACACAATAAAAAAAAAGTGATTTATGTTTATTTGAATTTGTGTTTATAAGTTGTCAAATAATTTATGTTTTTATGAAGATTGTGCTTATACGCTGTCGAATGACAAATGCTTGCATAAAGAATGTACTTTTAAATTGTCCAACAGTCTATGCATGTGTGAAAAAAAAAAAGAGATAAATTTCTAAAACTATTTTTTTTTGAAATTTATTTCTTGTAAAATTTTTAGTTTCTTTTTTTTCAAAATATAATGATAAAGAATAAAAATTCTTTCCTCAATTAAATTGTCCTCTATTCAAAGGTTTATCAAAATTTTAAGAGCTTTATTTACATTAATATGCCAAAATAATTTTAAATTAATAAGTTGAAAAACCAATCTTTTATTACATTAATAATTTATGCGATAAAAGATTGGTTTTTCGCAAATAAACTCTCATTTAAAGTAAAAAAAAAAAAAAATTACTTTATTTTATAAAACAATATAAGCAAATAACTTTCCTCTATAAATACCAGGTCTATATTTTAAAACAGTAAAAAAAAAAAAATAAAAAAAAAATAATAAGTAAGCAAGAACTTATCAAGTTTTTAGAAATGGTTGTTCGCAAAATTTTATCTTGGCTTCCCGCATATTTAAAATTTAAATTCAAAAGTTAAAAAGATCATTTGTCTGATGTTTGTCAATATGTATACACAAATGGTCTAAAATTAATAAACTTCTCTCTAGTTTTTTTCATTAGTTATGCGAATACTGCATGGGATAGAATACAACCAACAAAAAGATTTAGTTTAAAAAACATATTGGTAAAATTATATACCGGAAGAAAAGAAGGGAGCAAACTAAAACGTTAATGAGATTCCCTAATGTAAAATTTATGTATATAAAATAAACATTTATCAGTACCTAATTATCATGTATAAATTAATTAATAACCTAACCGCAGCTAATTTGATTTGCAAGTTAGAAAATAATCAGACTGAAAAGTTATTCTTAGAAAGAACTTAACTAAATTTCTTTACACTGCGTAGGAAATATTAAGAATATTTTTTAGCATTTTGAGGTCTTCAATAATGGAGTTTTTCAAAAAAATCCGTCTTCGGTAATAGAGTTTTTCAAAAAATGTAAATACGGTAAATTAATTAAACTCAGTTACTAATAGTTTTAACTAATAGTTAATAATTTATCTTTTAATGTTGTAAGTTTCTTGTTACTAATTATATACCTATCTTTTAATGTAATAATTATTTAATCTTTATATATATATATATATATATATATATATATATATATATATATATATATATATATATATATATATATATATATATATATATATATATATATATATATATATATTATATATATATATATATATATATATATATATATATATATATATATATATATATATATATATATATATATATATATATATATATATATATATATATATATATATATATATATATATATATATATATATATATATGTTTTTGCTCTTTTTTAACTTTTTTCAAAAAGTACAAATACACTGTGTAAATACCTGTTCTCCATCTATATACTAGTTTATATTGAAAATTTTAACTAAGGAGGATCATTGGAACAGATAAATGTGTTTTTTAAATAATTTAAATATTCAGAATTTTTTTCTAACATACTAAAAAATGTATGTAAGAAAGCAAATGTTAGTTTGTATAATTACTGTTTTATGTTTGTATAATTACTGTATTATTAGTAATATTTACTTCGATCTGAGATGTTTTATTTGTCTTCGATCTTCGATCTGAGACAAATAAAACATGTTTACATTTACAGCATTATATAACAATATTTATTTCAAATTAACAAAATCTTTCTGATAAACATTCTTTGAAATCTGTTTTCGATTTTCTCGAACAACTAGAAAAATATTTTTTCTCTGATCCTCAGAGTGTGAAGAGTTCACAAAGTTTTGTATAAGTTTAATGTTTCTTTCAGAAAAATCATTTGTGACACTGAGTTGTTTAATAAAAAGGACAAATTTCTTGTACGAGGGTATTGACTCTAAACCTTCTTTATTCTAGCATGCTTCCAATCAAATCTTTGTTTCCTTTACTAAGTCCAGCTTTCACAGGTAACAAGTTCAAAAAGTTTGGTATTTTTATCTACTAAAACAGGAAGTGGTTTCTCTTTATTAATTTCATTAATGTCAGGAACCTCGTGTTCCAACAAGGCCTTCAAAATGTCACTCTTTATTTGTATTTTAAAGTCAGAATCAGAAAGAGCTTTGACTACTGCTTTAGGCGAAAGATACCAGGAGTGAGTTTTTAAACTATTTAAAAGTGAAGTTCCTACACCAATATCCCATTCCTCCTTTATAATTTTTGCTACTTTGAATGAACTGAACTCATCCAATACTGAATGTTCAGCAGACTGGATTTTAATAACCGTTGAACAAAAAATATAACAATCACTAGACAAACTTCAGCGATTTGAATCTGCTAGTCCTGATTTAAGTATTTTAAAACTGGTAATGTCAATTCCAAATTCATGCGATAAAATGCTTTGCCGCGAATTTAGCTTTATGACAGGCACCTGGTTAATGAATCCTAAAGTTCTTTAGCTTGTCAGACTAAATATTAAGATAGAACGCTAAGTATTCCACAAGATGTCTGTAATCTCTCGGGGGAAAATCTAAAATTCAAGTACAAATTTAATATATGTCTTCGCCTCCAAGTACATTTGATGAATTCCAGAACCAATTACGAGAGCATTCTCTTCAAACTTTTCAAGACTAGAAGAGACACCATAAGTAGATAAAAATGAGACAAAATTTTCCCATTGCTTCTTGAAGTTGGAGTAAAGAGCCTTTTGTGGACATTTGGTGTTATCTACAGTTATTAATTTGTAAATATGTTTAGTATGTATTTCATGTATGTGGTGTCGATATAATAACCACAATAAAGGTTTCTGAAATACTCTTGTCAATATTATAATTGCACCCTTTATCCTACGAGTGTTGGGTTCTGTAGTATCAACACAAACAGCAAATACTTGGCCTGAAACTTCAAAATATTCTAACAAATTATGAATACTAAAGCCTGATCAGATGCTTTACCTGTGTCACTTGGAACAATTCGTAAAAGAAGATCGTCCTTGTGTTGAATTTTAGGACTAATAACAGACACAACAATTCTATCTCTTGTTACTGTTTGTTGGATTTCTTTATACAAATGTGTAACTAGTTTGCTAAGTGAAAAAAATATTTTTTTCTCTCCTTTTCGCGATATAATTCTATCAAATTTCATTTCTGTGATTTTGAACAACCTGAAAAAGCTTTAATCTGACTGTTTCTCTATTTATCTGAAATTTTTTCATATTTACCCCAAGGTAGTTTATAATACTAGCTATAAACATTGTTTGATCTCGGTAGCTTTAACCGGCCCTTTCACTGAAGGAAGTTGTAGGTGCAATTAGGCCATTTCTACTAATTTCTTTATTGACAAGGATTGAATCGGATCGAATCATAAGTTGTATGTCGTTAATTTTCTTTTTTATTTTTTGGTTTGTTTGATGTTTTTTGTTATTATTCATCCTCATCAGAATTATAATTAGTATTACCTACCATCAGTGCCAGATTCAAAGATCTTCAATAATATTACCAAAAAGTGAATATAAAAAAGTACGCTCACAGTTTATTTTATAAAGCAATATACAATACACATGTAAATTATACAATTTAGATTTTTCATGATAAAAATTACCTGATTCAGATGTCAATTTTTTTTCATTTGAATAATTTTCATCAGCATTTTAAATTGAGGGTTCTAAACCTTATAAATCGGAGTAGTTGTTGTTCTGGTCATTATGATATTCAGCCTCTATTGACATTTGTTTTTTATAATCTATATATCTACAGTATCTTTCTTGCCTACGTACAATCTTTTTTTCAAGTTCTTAATCTATATGCCCGCTTATAAATTTTTTTCTAGCATTTTTCTGATCTTCCAAAAATGCTAAATCTTCCTTTTTACTCTCTTTGTTTCTTGTCATATTTTGACTGAGTTGTATAAGCTCATTAATATTGGGTTTTCCAATGCCAAAAAGAGTCTCCATGATTGCTTGAAATCCTTCAACTAACTTTTCTTTTGTGTCATTTTTCCGAACTAGCAACTTTACCTTGGTCATTGATACCCGTTTTTTGTGAAGTTTTCACAAATTTTGATAATATTTTATTCTATCCAATATTATAGTTTTAAAAACCACAGGACTCCCAGATGTTCAGTATTTTTATAAGAAGACACAAATTTTCATTTTCACTTTGTTTTTTCTTTGAATTTCATGTTAAAACTCAATTCAAGTCTTATTAATTCAATTGTTGAATTAATAAGACTTGAATTGAGTTTTAACATGAAATGTTAAAACTCAATTCAAGTCTTATTAATTCAAGACTTGAATTCAATTAATAATATTGTTGAAATACATATTGAAAAACATAATTCAATTTCCTTTGCATTTTATGTTAAAACAAAAAAAATTATCGAAAATATTTTTGAATTGTTTTGATTTGCTGCTGATTAAATATTGATAATTTATTTTAATTTTATATGGTCATAATACCTATTTGTTGGCAGCTGATTCAGAGGTAAAAAAGATACTGGAGATTTAAGAAGGTAAAGAGGCCTCCCAAAACTGACATTCAGATGTCTAACATGTTTCGCCTTTTTTTCAATACTTGATTGGATGTCTTTATGTTGGCTATAACATAAATAATGTTTAATGTTTATTTTTTATTTATATTTAATTTAAAAACAATTCATTAAATTTAAGTTCTAAAAGTTAAAACTGAATAATACCTGTATTAAACCTTACCCGAAACTATGTTTAACGCGACTTTTTTTCTATATGCACAATTTTTTGTTAACAGTTTTGCAATGCAATGTTATTCTATTCATTGAATGAAAAGCTAAACTTTAAATTCAAAGCGTTCTCTACTACAGGCCGATTTATCGTGCAACCGGATTTTTTTTTGTAGAGGCCTACATTTTTACGGCAAAAAAGATAATAACTTCGTAATTTTAAAACTAAATAGTAATTTTAATTCTCTGTATAGCCTAATAATTTTTTTTGATGAAAAAAGAAAATTAATCTTAATTAATAAATAATGTAAATAAAATACAAAGAAATTTTTTTTTATTACAAATTTCACACATTTACATAATTATATTACTTCACCTTTAGTTTTGGCTTCAACAGCTAAATACAAAATTGATATTTTCTTATATTAAGTAAAAATGTTATTAAACCAAACAAAAAATATTACATAAATTTTGATTAAAATTGTTATCAAAATCTGAAAAAAACAACTAATATATGAAACTTTTATAAATCTTTTTATAAAAAAGTATACTAAATATATTATAAATAGTAGACAACTACGTAGACTTTTAAGAGATTTTTAATAATTTTAGTGCAGGTTCTTTGCCAGATTTTGGAGTGACATTGGTACATAAATTTTGTATAAAAATATTGCTCAATATTACACAATGAAGTTTTGCCATATCCAATAAATAATAGTCTGATATAATCATAAAATACTAGTTAAAGATTTTCTGCACACATGATCTTTAACTATTTGAAAAACTACAAAACAAAAAAATGTCCGTTGGCACGAATTATCAGTTGGAATTTTTTAATACACCACGATCCAAAAATTAAGAAAAATGACCATATTTCCGATAAAAGAATCTTTGTTTGATCTAAAAGTTCATAATCAGTTCGTTCTTTATCATTTCGTGTAAAATAACCAGCAATGTGAATAAGTGACATTTTGACAGAATCAGCAATAGAAGATTCTAGATCTTGCAAATTATCAAGAATTCCGCAGCTGTCTTCAGAGAATTTGTAATCACATAACGCACATTGATGACCAGACTTCATATTAAAATTGTCAATATCTACATTTAGCTTCAAAAGTTAAGATGCATGTTTGATATGCAATTTTTCAATATCTTGTTGAACACTAAGAAAGTATGTACTAGCAGAACCTTGAAGAAGTATACTATATTCTTTTTCAAGGTGATCTGAAGTAAATTGACCAAGAAGTACATAGTTTTGCGTAGTGTTAAGTAAATATCTACATAAATCTACTAGTCAATAACAAGTTTGATGTATTCAAGTTGCAGTATCTTTAGAAAACTGTTTAATATGCTTACCTTTGGCACCTGTCATTTTAAATGCCATATCACCAAATTGTAGTATCAAATTTAAACGGTTGTCATCAGGATTGTTGAAAACAGCCTGCAAAGGGTCATTATGCCTTGTGTCAACACAAATGGCTTTGACATTTAAAATTTTCCACCAAATAATAACTTTATTGATAAATATAGCAGTGTTGTTAACATCAATATGAATCATGTCAGGATGTTGCAAATACTCTTACAACTGTTAATACACACTGTCGTTCAACAGGTTTAGGAGAAATAGAAGTTTCATTCAGGTCAGATAACTTGAGAAAGCTTCTGGATTCTGCATTCTAAAGTTGCTTTAAATGAGTCTATTTTGCAATCCTGGTAACTCCGTTATCGTCAAATATTAATTCCGGAGTTTTTTCAGTTAACCAAAGATTACGAATATTTTTTATAAGGTGTACAAAATCATAAAGTAAATCCTTTCCATCTATTGTTAACCATGTTTTCACGGAATGAAGGTGTACATTTTAAAGAAAGCCTGATTGACACGAAAATCAGATCGTAATTTTGATATTGGTATCATTTAAATAACACCTTTGGACCCCCATTTAAATAAACAGTCATGCCCCTAACCACTTTATACTGGGTGCACAAAAAAAGTATTCATGTTTTTAATTAGTAAAGAGGAAAAAAAGTATGACAAACTATGCTACTACAAGGGCAAACTTTCACAAACTTTCAAATTAAAACAAAAATAACTACAAAAGCCTGGAAGAAAAAGCACTATAACAATCCAGAATGAAATTCTGCTAATGTGCATAAAACTGCGATTAGATTTGGCTATATCTAACAAGATATAGCATTTAGATTTTCAATTTCCCAGTCTCATTGTTCAAGTATCTTAACAACCTTATTAAGAAAACTGCATCAAAGAGTTTGTCCTATTTATTAATTTTACAAACATTTCTACAATTAATATAGCTTCATGTCTATTTTTTTACGGCTTAATGTATTGAAATAGGAGGTTGTCTCATGATAAAAAAAATTTATCATGCGCTTTTTATAAGGTGAAGAAAATACTGACTAACATATCAGATGTTCACTATATTCTAGTAAAATGCTTATAAATTTACAATTCAGTCAAAATTTAAATTGACTTAAAAATATAATAATATGTTTTATTATTATATTTTTAAGTCAATTATATATAAATATAAGTATGTAATTATTTTTAGTTACAATATCTTTAATGAATTCTTTTAATTTTGCAGAATGACATCAATGAATTTGTAAAATGGACAGATATCAGGTTGACCAATTTGAACGTTGAAAAGTGCAAAGTGATGCATATAGGTAAAAAAGAATCCACTAATGAATTAAAGTATGACTTATAAAAGCGAAGAGCATACATCAGATACAACAGCAAGTGAACAGTGAATAAGATTTAGGTGTAATTTTTTTATCTGACCCTAAATGAAATGCTCAAGTGACTTCAGTGACGAAAGAACTTTGGGTCTAATTAAACGTACACTTACATACTAGGATGTGGAAACGGTGAAAGCATTATTATCGTCACTTTTCGCGACCTATTTCCCTACAAGAAAAAAACTGGGAACTATTGACTGATTGCAATGATGTAAAAAAATGGCTATGTATTTTTTCATTCGCGTGTTTACTAAGCAATACGAAAAAGCCTTTCCAAAAGTTAAAAAAATTATTAATTCTAAAAATTAGCGTTGTCCGTGAATGACGAAAGGAATCATTAAGTCATCAAAAAAAAAAAAAAAACTTTACCAAAAATTTAAAAAAAAAAAGAATTACAAAAATCAAATAAAATACAAAAAATATAAAAATTCTTTCGAAAAGTTAAGAAAGCAATCAAAAAAAATTACTATTTCTTATTGCTTAATAAAACATTTGGAAATGCAAGAAAAACATGGAGTGTAATTAAAGAAATAACAGGCGCAGGAAATTGATTGCAAAACGATTGCAAAGATATGGTAATATAGGAGATGCTTTTGTACATAAAGAAATTGCAGAAACATGACATGACAAAATAATGACTTTTTAATAAATATGGGGAAATAACTAGCCAGTGCAATTCCTGAGGGGAGTAAATCATTTGAATCCTTTTTGAAAAAATCAGATTCCATAATGGATGAGTCGGAGCTTCTGCTTGATGAACTTCGGCTAGCAATAAGTATGTTGAAAACAAATAAGAGTGCGAGTCTAGATGAAATTAACCCCGATGTTGTAAAAGCGGTCTCTGATATTATTGAGAAAGCTCTTTTTCTAATTTTCAATCTTTCCCTAAGAAACGACATTTTTCCTGATCAACCAAAACTAGCAAAAATAATTCCAATATACAAAAGCGGCAATGGTTTGATAAAATCAGACTATAGACCAATTTCCATACTTTCCTGTTTTTCTAAAATACAAGAAAGTATTATGCACAACAGGCTGTACAATTATCTTGAAACTAATAACATTCTTTATCATAAACATTTTGGTTTTCGCAAAAACCATTTCACGGAGCATGCAGTAATTGATCTTGCGAACCTAATTCTAAATGGTTTTGAAAACAATAGCTACGCACTCGGAATATTTCTAGATCTATCCAAAGCCTTTGATACTGTCAACCACAAGATTCTTATCAACAAACTATGTAATTACAGAGTAGCTCAGTCTAACTTAAAGTGGCTGCAATGTTATTTAGAAAATCATAAACAAGTAGTATCATTTGATTTAACATGCTCCTCATTTGAGTCAATAAGTTGTGGAGTTCCACAAGGATCAATACTTGGGCCTTTACTGTTTTTAAGTTTTTAATGATATTTATTTGTCATCAAAAATACTTAATTATATTATTTTTGATCACGACACTAATGTTTTCTATTCTGATTCAAATTTAAAAAATATTTTTTGTAATGTAAACACTGAAATAACATATCTTAATGAGTAGTTTATAGCAAATAAACTTTCATTGAATACTGAAAAAACAAAATATATTTTGTTTGCTAAACCATCTAAATCCGAGAATCTTCCACTTACACTACCAGAACTAACTAATAAAAATATTAAAATAAAAAGATTGTTTTCAATGAAAATACTTGGAATAAATTTTGACAAACATTTAAATTGGAAAAGCCAAATAAAGCTAGTGGTGAACAAAGTCTCAAAGACTTTAGGGATAATGTATAAGACTAAACCTCTTTGAACAAAATATGTTAAAAATATTTATATTTTTCGTTTATACATAGTCATATTAACTATTGTAATATTGCCTGGGCAAACAATCACTCATCTTTCCTAAAAAATATTTACACAAAACAAAAGCAAGCAAGTCGATTAGTTTCGGGCATTGATAGAGTTGTTACTCAAGGAAATAAATGCCCTAAATGTAAACAAATTAAACATCTACCATAACTTGCTATTTATGTGTATATGTATATATGTATATATGTGTATATATGTATGATTGTATGTATGCGTGTGTTGTATGTATGTATGTATATATGTATGTGTGTGTGTGTGTGTGTGTGTGTGTGTGTGTGTGTGTGTGTGTGTGTGTGTGTGTGTGTGTGTGTGTGTGTACATACTGCTCGGGGTTTGTAATTTTTTTTACCGCGAAGCTCAGAAACATACTAATTAAGTTCTACTTCATTTTCTTTAATCACCTCAATAAGATTTTTGGTTTTTGTATTTTTTATAATTCTTTCATTTTAATATTGTAACCGTGTCTTTCTGAATATAAATTTATAATGGATTTTACTAAGTTTTACTATCGCTCGCTAGGGCATTGGCATGGTCTTGCTGCTATTAAAAAAGCTCGCAGCCGCACTAAAAGCATAAAAATGCTAGTGAATAGTTTAGAAAATAAGAAATAGAGCAAATCTATTTAACTGCCCTTACCGATACACCAAGAGTAATGGTAAGCAAATCTCATTCTAATAACGTTCACCAGTCTGATCTGCTTTATCTAACTCATGATAAAATTGGCTTATATGCTTATAAATATTTACTCATTGTTGTT
The DNA here is from genome assembly GCF_022113875.1 of Hydra vulgaris. Lineage (NCBI taxonomy): Eukaryota > Metazoa > Cnidaria > Hydrozoa > Anthoathecata > Hydridae > Hydra > Hydra vulgaris. The sequence goes on from NC_061168.1 coordinate 5,990,532, forward strand.
GACGTGAAAAGCCGTCATATAGACGCTAAATCTATCACTAACAAAAAGGGTGTCTTCTTTTCTGGTCCAATCTTAATCAAGTTATTTAATGAAACTTAAAGGGGTTAGTGCAAAACATTTTTACAAAAATAAAGCCCTTGCTCCTAATTCTAGCCTGAGTGTGTTTCAGTTCAATCTGATCTTCAAGACACCTTTTTTATGACCTATGTGAGATATATCATAATAACAGTTTTACAAACTTCTTTTGCAGTCATTTTGTTAAATCCTTTAGCTTCAAGAATTGAGTATATCATTAATCATAAGATAACATACTTTAAGATAATGCGACCGTTAAAGTTTTCCTTAAACTTGCTAAGAACTTGCTTTTTTGTTTGTATTTAGCTTTTTTTTGTCTATAGCTTGATTTTTTAGCTTCCAATATAGCTCTGTAGTCAAAAATGGAGTTGAAATCGAAGTCGGAGTCGTACTCTGAAAATTTCAACAATTGGAGTTGGATTGTTTTTTTCCGTAAACGGTGGCTTCCAATTTAAACGGTGGCTCCCATTTTTTGTAAAAGTAAATTTTAAACCACCTAAAAATTATAAACAAACGTTGAGACAAGGAAAGGTCTTAAACCTCGAAATCGTATCTCTCTTCAAAACGCTCGTGCATTTTGAAGAGACATACGTTTTCTGAAAATATTAGTTTTTTCAAATCGATTATTTAAACGTTTTTATTTTAAAACATTTGCTATACTTTAAGTAAAATGAACTGTTAAAAGAATTTTTGTTGAGTTTTTATCTGAGAGATTGTGTCTCAATAAAAATACTCATCTTGAGCAGATATCAACTGTATAGACCTGCTGTCTTGTAGAAGGCCTTCTAGGCAAAGACTTTAAGGGTAAGCTGAATGATTCCGCTGACCTGCCTTAAACCCATTCTTTATCTATTAAGCTGGTATAGATGTAAACCTGTGTTAAATAGTTTCCTTTCTAGGATAATAAATGCTGGATCTTTTTGACTCTAATCATAAGTTTTTGGTTATGCTTCGTTATATTTTTTCTGAACGCGATTCTCAATTAACGCTTTTGCTCTTGCTCAAGAAAGCCCTTCAGAAATTCTCAGTGACACCTGAGCCTTTTTTAAAATGAGAAACCAATCACGTGATGCTAAACACTTTTTTTTTCATTATGCCAACTTTTTGAAATGGACTTTTGTAAAGAATAGTGTTGACACAAGCTATTTGTATAGAATAAACAGTAGATCTTAACCAAATTATTGTGAGAGAAAAACCATTGGAAGTTATTGAAACTAAGAAACTAAACAGCGTACAACATGCAAGAAACTCAAACAAAACTTAAAACTGTTTCTACTAACCTCTACGTTTCTAGTAACTTTCTTAATTAATTATGGATTTCGTTGGTCCCTTGCAATCCACTACAGCAAATAAATACCTTTTCATGATACTTGGCAATTACTCGAGAAGTCTATTTTTGTTTCGATGACTCAATATTAGTGCAAATACTGTTATACACAGGCTTGGACAGGAATGGCATGCGATTGCAAACTGTAACTGACCACACTTTAAAAACTTGACAAATGTTTTGATGTTTTAGTCATAAAAAAATTTGTTAAGCTACGGATAACTTTTAGTCGTTGATCTTTTATTAAAAATTTTTTCACGCGCCAACCCTGTCAAAGCTTGCCCATAGATCTTTTGAGCCAGGATAGCTCAGTTGATTAATGCAATGCTAAAAAGTTTAGAATACTTATTAGCCGTAGCAGCAGGTACAAAGGGAACTCATCTTGATTAGCTATGCAATTGCAGTGTTTCCTTTCTCAGCTAGTAAATAAATAGTCGAGTAAACTAGTAAATAAATAGTCGAGTAAACTAGTAAATAAATAGTCGAGTAAATGAAGACTATCGCTTCATTGTTTATCATATGTCTAATTATACATTATTTGGTTTACCCTCCTCAGTAACAACCAGGAGACACATTTTGAAAGTGTAAAACTCAAACAATTCCTTGAAAGAAACAGTGTCATCAAAACTTGAACTAGTCTCTGCCACCCACAAGGAAATGGACAATATAAAAGTAAAAATGAAACATACATAAGTCAGTCTAACTCTAAAAATTTTAAATCTAAAAATATTAAATTGAGAAAATAAAAGTAGCCCTACAAATGGCTCTCTTCAGTAAAAGAACTACTGTGAACCACTATCAATGGAACAACACATCAGAGGATAATGAGTATTCAATGATTATCCATAGTAGATACCGTACTACCAGATTTTTTAAAAGAACAGGATTCCTAAATACTTTACAGATGGCAAATAAGACAAAAATGGGATCCACTTGTTGACAAAACCCAGCTGGTAGAGACAATATCTCCCTATTTTGCATGTGTCAATGGTCAAATTGGAATGGCTGATAAAGTATCAAAGATCAAAGGTATTAAAGATATTGCTCTACTTCAGGAGGTAGATTCGACAGCGGAGATCCTGGGAACAAAGTAGAAAACAAAGGCCTATTTCCCCATCATACCTGCAATCAGTCAAATGGAGACTGGTATTTATTAAAAGAAACCATCTTTCATAATGTTTCAATTATTTTTTGATGGCTCTTTGTTCCTTAACTATTCTTAAACCTTCAATACACTGGTGTGGTTTGTGGTGCCACAAAATTGATTGAATTAGTTCCATTATTTATTTTAAATGCTGGATAAGATCCATACGCGTGCCGTGTTTTTTGAGGGTAGTCAATTAAAGCCGTGTTAAACTTTCCTCGTATTTTAGGTGACTTATTGACTTAATCCATTTGTACTTATGTCTCCTATAAAATGAAAAGACCATGCTGAGGCAGCAAATTCTAATAATGGTCAGACATATGTAGTGTATAGAAAACCCCAAAGAGTTAAATCACAATTTCGGAATCTTTTTTAAAATTTCCTTAGCACTCTATTTCCAGTTGCAGCTGCGTGCTCAGCTTGTAACTTTACTTTAAGAGTATTAGATACTATAACGCCCAAATTGCATTGTTTTATGGTTTCGAGTTGTTTGTGATGAACAATTTGTAATTCCATTGTATATATATATATGGTTAGGCTGTTCTTTTCGTTTGGAACATTTAGATTATCCTATTATTAAAAAAAATTCTCACTTATAAACTATTCGAAAAAAGGAAAAGGAAGAGAAAAATTCCTACAATCAAAAAGATGACTATCATTCCGTGACATGTTAAGGTGTTGCAAAAAAAAAAAAATTAAAAATAAAAATAACTGGAGATTACTTTATTTTTCATGTAAAACATGTTCCAAGCAGAAAGAGGTTTTGAATTTTTTCTTGAAATGTTTCTGAAATTGAAATATTTATAATAATGCAAAATTGTTTATATTAACTAACTTAGGGTTATTCCATATAAAAAGATCCCCATGGTACCACCTCAAATTTTATTTGTTCTAATTTGTTTTAGGGTTCGAATTTGTTTTGGTGATTATCTATATATATAAAACACCTGCAAAAATGGATTTGGGTGAAAAACTATTACTACACAAAATACCAAATAAATGCCTTTTCTCTACACTTTGTTCATTAATGATTCAATTAGTTGTTATTCAATCTGTGGGTGGTTTGAACTTGAAGAAAAACTTTGGTGGAACACTGTGAAACTGTTATAAAATAATAATTGTATACGGAGTAACCCTTGAAGTATTTAAACATCAAAAAACTTACAAATACAGTACAACCTTTCTAATCTGAATCTCCTTTATTCAGAAACCTCTATAATTCAATTAAATGCACTTATATATAAAAACTTTCTATAATTTGAAAATCTTTCTAATTCAAACTTTCAATTTTTCCAATTGTACTGTATAATATTTCAATTCAATGATTTTAAAAATTGTTTAAGTATAGGGGTTGTTCTTTAACTAAAACAACAATAACTACATCTAATAAGAGTAAGTATTAAGCACTCCATATAAAAAATGTGAAATGAAAATAAATCAAACTATTATCTTTCGTCAATGTAATTACTTCTGGTGTTTGGTTTAACTCGCATTACCTTTTAATCATGACTAAGTTTCTTACTATTGACTAAGTATGACAAAGGAAACATGAATGAGTGGGTGCTATTGCAAATAAGCAATGATGAACCCAAAGATTATTTGAGGAAACTGAAGCTGCAACCACTATTTTTAAATATAACCATTTTAAATATTACCTTTTTTTTGTAAATTCACCTCCTTGAGACTGATAAAGCCACTACAGACAAGGAGGCAACTTATTTGTGGTTATAATCTTCTCTCATCTCTATAATTCCGAAATACAAACCTTGACGAATCTACGAGATTTACTATAGCATATTTATATACGCAATTGCTCACTTTATTTGCTAATCAATAATAAGTGGGATTTTTGAGAAAACGATGAGGGAAAAAAAAGAATAATGAATAAAACAGTTGCTGACCCATAATAAACCCTCAGTCGATGAAGCAGCAGTCCATTGCGAGTCAGGCTATTTGTCAGTAGATGTATGTACTAACCCTGACCCTAACCCTAACCCTAACCCTGACAGTAGATGTATGTACCTAACAGCAGGCTATTTTAGTATATATATATATATATATATATATATATATATATATATATATATATATATATATATATATATATATATATATATATATATATATATATATATATATATATGTATATATATATATATATATATATATATATATATATATATATATATATATATATATATATATATATATATATATATATACAAACAAGCAAGCAAACTTACATAAATAAATACATACATACATACGTATGTATGTATGTATGTATTAATTTATGTATGTTACATACATACATACATACATACATATGTATGTTACATACATACATACATACATACATACATACATACATACATACATACATACATACATACATACATACATACATACATACATACATACATACATACATACATACATACATACATACATACATACATACATACATACATACATACATATATAGAAGCTTGTAGTGACTAAACTAGTTTCAAACTAGATAAATAGGATAAAATATTATATGAGTTTATATAACTATATGAAAAATGTTTATCCTTAATTATAGTTATCCTTAACTATTAGTTAGGTTTAAATTAGGATTTAACATAAAAGTCCAAAATTGTTAACAATCAGTGTTTAGATTTTTGGTATCATATAAATGTAATTGTTTATTAAAATCAGAACAAAATTTAGTTAAATTTGTCATTTATATTTTTATGTTTGTTGATCCAAAACAGAAAATAATTTGTTTATATTACTTTATTTTGTATGTAAGGCATGAATTCATCTGTTGAATTGTTTCTGCAATAAAAATGACTATTAAAATTGAAATAGCAAAGAATTTATAAATGCAGTAAGAAAATGGTTATTAGATCAGAACCATCGCTCAGATTAAAAATTTAGATTGTTTTGTTTGATTTTTAAGTTATATTTTGAATTAAAAATTTATATTAGCCGCTTATTTTACAAAATGATTTAAAAATATTTTAAAGATTGCCTATGACTTTTGAAAATAAAAATAATAATTTCATTTATCTCAGCGCAGTCTTTAAAAATCTGTTGGATAATTATCAATGAGCTTTTATGGTATATTAAGGTAATTTGGCATCTAAAAAAATATATATACATTTGGCATAAATATATATATATATATATATATATATATATACATATATATATATACATATATATATATATATATATATATATATATATATATATATATATATATATATATATATATATATATATATATATATATATATATATATATTTATAGATATCTATATACATATATATATATATATATATATATATATATATATATATATATATATATATATATATATATATATATATATGTATATATATACATATATATATATATATATATATATTATATATATATATATATATATATATATATATATATATATATTTATAGATATCTATATACATATATATATATATATATATATATATATATATATATATATATAATATATATATATATATATATATATATATATATATATATATATATATATATATATATATGTATATATATACATATATATATATATATATATATATATATATATATATATATATATATATATATATATATATATATATATATATATATATATAAAATAAGTAGGAAATTAAAACTGATTTTTTCAAACTATATCTTTTTTTGTTCTAAACAAACTTAACTTGGCTGAGATATTTTTTTTTAGATGTATTGCTCAATAGAAGTCCCTTGATATTGATTGCTGAAATTCAAGGTAACTTAATAAAGATATTCTAAATATAAATATACACTATAAAAAAATCTAGTTATACTGGTAACTGACACTTTTTGTATTATTTTCTCTATATCTATAACGCATTATTTTCAATCTAACTTTTTTTAACTATAATTATCTATTTATAACTAACTAAACTATATTTTATACTTCTTTATATGTAAAGAGGCATTCGTAAAGTACCATAATGGTAAGGGTAAGGTTACCTAGAAGCATTTAGTTTACCTTATAATCTTAAACTAAACCTTTTTTTATCTTTATCTTTTTTTTTTAAGAAAGGATATAAAATTTGTGAGTATAAAAGAAATACTGTTTTGTTTTTTCTGACTTAAGTCGCAGTAGGTTTTAAAAATGAAATGATAAACTAAATCTGAATGAAGACAGAAAACTTTTCAGCAATACTAAAATAAAATTATGATATTGAGTTTTGCATGTAGCTTAGATTGCATGTAACAATCTAAGCTACATGCAAAACTCAATATCACAAGAAATTTGTTTTTTTATTAAGTTTAACTGCTGCAAAATACAGTCGGCTAAAAAACATTGTAATCTCTTTAAAACGACTAAAATGTCTCTCATAGTACATACGTTCTAAATAGAGAGAATAAAATTACTGCATGAGCCAAAAAATAATCGTATTTAAAAAATAAGAAAAAAAGAAAAGTTATATATTTTGTCCAGCTTTAAATCTGTTTTGCATTTATACACAAAAGGTCCCTAATTGAGAGACCTAACAGAATGCTTTTTGATAAATCCATTTTAATAAAAACTTTACATTTGCCAATATACTTTTTTTGTAAAACAAGATTGCAAAATCGATGATATGGATCTTTTTTTAATACATATGTAAAAATTTAATTTCATTATCTTGTGATTCATTATCATGTGACTCTTTTACTTTGATTTTATATTCTATTGAATTATAAGTGTTTTTTGTAGCAATCCACAATAACTCAACAACACTAAAATTTTATAACTGCTAAATTCTATTAATAAAATTAAAGTATAATTTATAATGAAATTTGACCATAGATTATTTATACAATAACAATTAAAAGTTATTTATACAGGTATTTATAAAATAATAATGACAAGTATTTATACAATAGTAAGACAAGTATTTAAACAATAATAATCAACATAAATTATATTATGTCATAAATTATGGTTGAACTATAATGGATATAAGACATATATGTCTAAATGCCTTAGAGTATTATTATACATAAAAAAATTTAATTATAAAAATAAATTTCTTATTATTCAAATAATTAATAGCGTGTGCAATTGAATTATACTGTATTATATTATTTATTATATAATACTGTACTTATATTATTTGACAATTTTGAATATCAATCTAGTTTACATAAGTTATATAAATTACAGTGTAATTTACTGGGCAACTTTAAATCTCACTGTAATTTGCAGTGAGATCATTTTTAACGTCCAGTAATAGAACATATTTTAGTATAGTTGAGTTTATAAAACTAAGTTCTGGTTATTTATTTTCGACATTTAATAAACTCTAAATATGATTTATAAATCTTATAATTTAGTAAAGTTAAACTCGAATATAGCTTCTTGTCAATTGAGAATCATAAATTATAACTTTTTATATCAGTTATAAAGGAAAACAATTGCATCATAATATAACAAAATGCTAATTGCATTTTAAGCAATAAAATAAAAATAAAATTAAAAGTGAAATTACTACTAATAGCTATTTTTCCTTAAAGTATAATTAATTTTTTAAAATAAAACATTTAAATAATCGATTAGAAAAGTTCATATTTTCAGAATACTCATTAAAATTGTAGTTGAAACGCATGTGCATGTTTAACCGATATAGCGTTTGTTTATAATTTCTCTAATTGTTTAGATGGTTCAAAATTTACTTTAACCGAATATGGGAGCCATTGTTTAGATTGGGAGCCACCGTTTACGGAAAAAAAGATCGCGTCGGAGTTGGTAATTTTTTCTTACGACCCCAAACCCCTGACTAAAAGTCATACATACGGTACTTTCTAAGGTCAAAGACAATCTGCTAAACATATATTGGTCGATTCAACTTTTATCTGGATTTTGTGCTGTATATAGCTGTCAAATCAGCATCAAATATTTTAAGTGATAGATATGCAGCAACATGCTTTCTCAATCAATTTTTTACACCTTCGCAAACAAGATCAAGACGTATGCGCTTTCTCATATTTTCCATCGTTTATCCAAACACTGCATTATTTATATGTTTGAAAAAATCTTTTTAAAATGGTTTAGCCTTAGGCCTTAAATTATTATTCATCTGTATATATAGAGCCATCAGTTGTTGGCTATATAGATTTTTATAACTTGCTTTTCGAATGATTGGTATAGATAGAGATTTCAATTATGCAAAATTTACTTTTCTTTGTTTTGTAAATTTGAGACTAGCTTTTCAAATTTAGTAAATTATACCTCATGTTTTTTAGCCATTTTTTGCTGACATTTGCTTAACCATTCTTCTTCTACCATCAATCTTTCTGGGGCAAGAAGATAATATTTTCGGCTACCATGTAGTTCTTTAGGATACTCGATGTCAGTCTCAACTATAAAATCTTTAGGAACGCCATCCGATGTTTCAAGGACTTTTTCAATCAATGGCTCATACTACTTGAAAACCTGGCCAGGTAGTAACTGCATCGATGACCAACCATAAAAATTAATGGCACCTTCAAGCATAAGTCATATATTCACTTTAAACTAATTATATTTTGGAAATCCAGTGATGTTTGACTATGCAAAGCGTTTGCTTGCTATTGATATACCAGAGCGTAGTCTTTTTCAATAATGTTATGCATGTTGATATCATTAAGTAACTTGAGCTGGACTCTAATCTCTTTAGTATAGTATTTCATGATATTACAGGAGCGCTAAAGTAGTAAACTTTGTCAAACCATGAAAGTTATATTAGTAGTTTTAAACTATTCAAAAATGTAAGCTAAAAATGTCAGTTTCACATCAGTCATAACATAAATATCGTAAATAACTAAAAGAGTTCTAAGCTTTCTGTACCTGTTAATAGTCCTCAACAGTTGTTCCAATTTAAGTTAATTTACCACAAAAAGCATTTCGAGGAGAAAGACTAAGTTTTGGATTTGTCAAAGCTATCAACGAACTCATATGGGTAATAGCTTTTGCGTTTTATCGGTAATAGCTCATTTTCTGTTAGACCAAATTGTGTTATGTTTAAGTCGTCTGTTTTAAAATCTTTTGCTAAAATGTCAAGTAATGAGTTCATAAACTATAAGCTATCAATAGTTTGATTTAAGCCAAATCATGTAATTCTCAAGAGTGTTTAAAATTAATTTTACCTCCTTTAGTTATACTGATAGCCTGCATGATAATATGAGAGTCATGCCCACACAAGTTTTGAAGTAAAATTTTTACGTCAGGCTTAAAACTAAGCTTAAGGTTGCACTCCTTGTGAGCCGTACCTCAACATTTTATCGAAATGTGAAAATGGTCTCTGACTTTATAATTGTTGAGATTTATATTGCAAACTTGGCAAACTATTGCTTCCGAAAAAGATGTTTAATCTTCAAGTCATAACCGTGTCTTCAAGATTTCAAAAAACGTATTTTACTTTTTTCTAATAAGTTTAAAGGCTGGCTAAGAGTTGCTGCAAGATTGTTGCTTCGCTACAAGCTTGCAGCAGTCAAGTAAAGCTTAGTCAAATAAAGCTTTTAGTTTATTATTGGGAGAGTCTTCTACAGGTACATTTAATGCTTCAAAGTCAGCATAGATAATGTGTGGCACTCGCATCTGCTTGTGATAATTTATAAATTACCTAAATTATCTTTATCTTTCTCAGGTATCACTATGCGGTGAGTCTTTTCTTCAATACCAAGGCAATATTTATAAGGAGCCTCCAACAATTCAAGTCTAATGAATACACAAACATCTTGAAAAAATGGGTACTGCCTCTATCTTACTATTTTAGGAAAGCACTCCAGCTAGATATTAAAAAAATGATATAAAAAGACTTTTTATCCTGATTATGTAAAAGATATATTTCAATCTTAATCTTTAGATTTCTTTCTTAAAGAGGATGTAAACCTCTAACTCATGCAAAATCTCTAACTCATCCAAAAACATTAACTGATAGTGCTAGATTTTATCACTTAAACTTTTTAATATTGCTACTTTTACCCAGAAATTCGATGTCATCAAATATTAGGTTTCCTAGATATTAGCTATACTTTAATGTGCGTTTACTATTTACTTTAACTGAGTACAATCCCCTAAAAATAAGCCACTCAAAATATCGTTTTTCCATATTTTTTATATTTATAACGCAACGCTTAGGAACTTATCATGGTGTTTTAATATATGATTTACCTCTGAATGGACTATATTTTGTAAATCCAATGTGTAATGATATGCAATGACTCATGTCCAAAACCTTCTTTAATAAATTTTTCAGGTAGTTCGTTAATTTTTGCCGGAGCAGTTTAATGTAAATCCTCAATACTATTTTTATTAAAGATAGCGGCCTTTTGAGCGCGGTAAGACATTTTATTTTATAGTTTTAAAAGATTTACATTGATTATAAAAGTTTTCAACATTAAATATTGCTTTTTCCATATCAGCTATAAGAATCATTTTAACTGAATGTCCATCTTTCTGATTTTTATTGTTTATTATTTCTTGATTTCTTGTGTAGTCTTGGTTAAAATACAAAAACTTCAGACTTAAGTCGGCAACCTTGTGGTAATTTAGCAGTATTGTTTGCAGGTTGACCAGTTTTTGCGATTATCAAAATCTGGTCGATTTTCTAGTTCTTCCAAATATCTACTAATTTTTCCTAAAAAATTCCAAATCTTTTTATCAGAAATTTTTGTTTTATTTTAAACTGTTATTAAATTTTAGGAGACCTAGGCAGTGGTAAAGGTCTCCTAAAAGACCTTTACCACTGACTAGACCTTTAAAGAGGTGGTATACGTTTAACGAATCGTTTGCGTTTATCTGGTTTATTTATTTTTTCATTTACTGCTGATTTTTAATCACCATATGCAGTTACTTTAACGCGAAGTATCTCTTTAACGTCTGCAAATGCTTTCGCTTTCACAGAATCTTTTTTTACTATACATCTTATAAGTGTCTCTATAATTAAATTTGTTTGTTTAAATAATCAATTAGTATAATGCTCCTTTTTTTTACATTTCACACTAGGTTGCAAGGAATATATTCACAAGCATCTTCTTTACCTAAAACTCTTGCAAAACTTATTCGAAAATGTATCCCTACAAATTTATTAAAATCTTCCCTATTAAAGTGGATATACAAATTTATTAAAATCTTCCCTAATAAAGTCAGCCATTTCTTTGATTTGTTTTTCTTTTACTTTGCTTAGTATAGAATTCATTAATAGTAGAAACTTTCTTTTATGCATCATACAATAGTTTTATCTCTAATTAAAATTTTTGAAGTTTTAATTTGAAATTTTAATTTTCCTAATTTTATCAGTTAAAACTCTCCCAGCGGCACAGACGTCAATCAGACGTCTTACGGATGTCTTAACTAAGTCGTGACGTCTTTTACCAAATTAGGACGTCCTAAAGACGTCCGGTAAAGATGTCTTTGTTAGAACGTCCTAGTGACGTTAATATAATAACGATATAGGACTTCCATATAAAGACATCCTATTAACGTCGCTAAGACCTACATTAGACGTCATATTTATAATAGAAATAAGAAAAAAAAATTTATACTTTCAAATTATGTTATTGTATTCAACAAATAGAGTAATGTCTGCAATTGCAATGCTCTTAAAGAACAGAACAAGTACGGTTGCGTAGTCATAGAGTTGGAGTTGTGACATTGAAAGTGGAGTCGGAATCTCTAAACAATATTGCGACTCTGACTAAAATAGTAAAACTTTTAAAAATTTCAGAGAAGGCTACTTTTTTTTTTTCCAACTCCACACGCCTGAGAGCAATAATAAATTTGTAACAACACTTATCTAATTCTCTTCGACAGCTTGATTCTCCATCTGTACTACTTTATTTACTATTTATATGGCTTCACCTAAATATTTTACTTTTCAGAGTTTCAGAAAAAAGTTTTTTCCAACTTGCTGAAATGAACAACATTTTAGTAGATAGAACTGCACAGTTCTCTAATGGTCCAGAAGAAGGTTTTAAGCAACGTAAAAGTTCAGATGAACTTAATGTTTTGAAAAAGAAAAATCGCAATTGGAGATATCCAAAACATCACTTTTGTATACATGAGTTTTTTCCTTATAGTTTATATGTTACATATTATTACAATATTTCTTTTAAAATGTCATGAACATTTTCAAAGTTTTTTATGCATTGTTTTTTTTTTGGTAAAACAGTTATCATTAATTGGCGGTAAAAATCCAGCAGATACAATAAAAAATATTCGGCTCTTGTAAGTAATTAGCAAAAGTTTGATATTTAACATTTATGATTGACATTGCAGCATTTATCATCTTTTTTATGTATGTAGAATGCCAACAGACACTATTTATTTAGAATACAGCATGAATGGTCTAAAGAAAAAAAAAAGTTTAAAGAGTTGATAAGTCTATGTAACGCTGTCACTGGAATTCTTATTAATTTATTGTTAATGTGTTTTAAAATTGAAAATGATGTTTTAATAAAAAAAAAAAGTTTTTTTAAATTTATTTGGCCATGGAACATGACATGTATTCAAGTATATTTTATTTTATGATCTTATTGAAATATCTGTTGTTGTTTTCATTATAAGCTGCTACAAAGTCAAATAAAACTTAACTAAAATGTATGCTATCCAACATATTGGGTGAGTAATTAGGTATTCTTCTGAGCGATTAAAAAGAACATCCACTAAAATGGATATCCATCAATGATGGCTTAATTAGCTGTTGTATTTTTTATTTATTTTCCATTTTCCAGCAATTTTCTTCAATTTATAATGCACTATCAATTATATTTTACAGTACCTATTTGTTTTTAGTTTGAAAAGTGTAACATTGTTTGAAAAATTAATCTTAGTCTTTGTAAAGTTATTAATTTATTTTAAATATATCAAGTTACACTTTATAAACTTTGATTTCTTTTTATAACTTCCTTTGCCTAAATTAAGGCAAATCTAAGGTGTGTGTTGTAATTTATTACATTTTTAGATAACTTTTGAAAGAATGTCTTGGTAAAATTTAGACGTTTGTATCACGTCTAAATAAGACCTCCTTAAGTCTTTCATATGATATTAGCTAGAGACGTCTTAAGATCGTCTGCAATAAATGTATCTAGGATGTCTTAAAAAGACGTCTGTAGGATGTCTGGAATAGACGTTCTCAACTCTTTTATTTGAGACCAACTAAGGACGTCTTACGGACGAGACTTGAGACGTCTTATGGACATCCTTAAGACGTCAAAATGCTCGCTAAGTGTTAATTTTGCATACAAAAAATAGCATTTAAGGAAGAGTATTTATTCAGAGTTGTGAATAAATACTCTTCATTGTATGCTATTTTTTCAATAATTTCGGTGTTTTCATATAATTGAAATGAAAATCCTATAGAACATATGCAAAAGCTAGAAAAATTTACACTTACAATAATCTTAGACTTTTTCTATTAAAATACTTAATACTTTTGATATTAAATTTCCTCTCTATATACTTAAGCTAGATATTATCCTGATTTACATTGCACAAAGTAAAATTCTTTTTTACCATATAACATGGTTTTATCTATGCTTAGTAAAATTCATGTTATTGCGTTTGATGATCCCTGAAAGATTTAGAATTGATGATTTCTGACTTATAATCATAAGTCTTGTTTATATCTTTAAGTAGACACCATCAGAAATAAAGCTAATTGAATATTTTTAAATTGAAAAAAATATCTATCAATTATATCACATGATCAATTACATTTTTTATGTCAGATAATGGTTGAAGCTCCATTCCTTAATACATAAAAAGATCGTATATCAAAATGTTTTTGTGAAATCAAAAGCAGAAATATATTTTCTAAAGATGGTTCAATGTTACATTACTTTACCAAACACAATAATAATAATAAAAAAAAAAACTGCATGAAAATTGAATGATAAAACCGAGTTATTATCATTCAATTTTCATGCAGTTTTTTAAGAATTATTGGATAAATGTAAAACTGTACAACAACACTAAACTACAAACAAAATAAACTGAATGTACATACATACATACATACATACATACATACATACATACATACATACATACATACATACATACATACATACATACATACATACATACATACAATATCAAGAAAATACGAACAAAATAAACTAAATATACATACATACATACATACATACATATATATATATATATATATATATATATATATATATATATATATATATATATATATATATATATATATATATATATATATATATATATATATATATATATAAAATATATATATATATATATATATATATATATATATATATATATATATATATATATATATATATATACGTACATACATAATTTATTTTTTTTAAGAAAAAATAAAAAGCAGGTTTAAAAAAATTATTAATAAAACAAAAATTTTACCTGTAAGTTACTTTATTTTATTTATCAAGTGTTTTCTGTTTATATCAAATAATGCTTTAATGATGTCTTCTGATTTCCACATTTTACATTTTGACAGCATAGTATAAGCTCTTATATTTATAGAATCAGGAGCATATTCTATAGCCTAAAGTTTAATTGTACTTATTGGTAAAGAACTTCCCAGACATTTCTATTCACATCCAATTTTTTTACAAAATTTTTTCACAAATAACTGATTTCGAAAAATATCTTAAATGTACAAAAAAAAACGAATTATATTTGTATTAATGAAATTTGTATAGTTATGCATATATTGTATATAAACTTGTATGTATATATATATATATATATATATATATATATATATATATATATATATATATATATATATATATATATATATATATATATATATATATATATATATATATATATATATATATATATAACTTTATAAACACAATCTCTAATCTAACAAGAAAATGCAATTACCTTGACGTTAATGAACTAAATAAATCTTTTAATCTAGGTGCAGAAATTTATCTTAATCTAAATATTTCTTCTCTTCCGTTTCACATAAATTATCTCTCCTGCTTTGTTGGTACAATTAATACTCCTCCCATAGTGATAGGAAATACTGAGTCTAATTTATATGCAGAGGATTCTAATATATTTAATAATTATTTTGCTACTATTTAAGACTAACTACATAATAATAATGTTCCCTCTGAATGTGTTTTTATCAACTTATTAAAAATATTTAGTACTAATTATTTTTTCATTGATCTAGGGACTAAAAATGAGGTGGCCAATCTCAAAAAAAGGTACTTATAAAAATAATAAAAGCCTTGGTCGCAATAGTCTGCGAACATTTCTACTAAAGCTGGTATCTCACATAATCTCCAAACCTATATGTACTATGATGAATAATTCTTTCAAAAATGGTACTTTTTCAGAAGAATTTAAGGTAGCCAAAGTAAATGCTATACAAAAAATGGATTCTTATCTAAACTATTTCAATTATCAACCTATTTCACTTTATTCTATCTTAAGTAAACTGTTTGAAAAAGCAATGTTCGAATGACTCGAGCATTGTTTGGAAAACAATTTATTTACAAACACGAGTATGGTTTTTGCAACAAACACTCAATAACTCATTCGTTAATAGAGATTACTGAAAAGGTTAGACAAGCCGTCGATAATAAACACTTTGTGTGTGGAGTGTTTATTGACATAAGAAAAGCATTTGATACAGTTAAGTACACAATCCTCCTACAAAAACCGAAACACTACGGTATAAGTGTATTCCTTTTCCCTGGTTTTCCTCTTATCTTTGTTTCAACACAATTTGTTTCAATTAATGGTATCAACTCAGGACTAGATAAACCTTTTGAGGTCCATTACTTTTTCTTATTATTATGAATGATTTAAATTTTTCTCTTAAATTTTCTACTGCTTATCACTTTGAGGATGACACCAACTTACTCCTAATAAACAAGTTGCTTAAAAAACTTTATAAAAATATGAATAACCCAATAAATTATCTCTTAACGCTAAAAAAACAGAAATTATTATATTTAAATCTTTTCACAAAAAAATAAATAAGCAATTAAATTTTATATTAAGTGGGCAGAAAATAAATTCAGTTAACTCTATTAATTATCTTGGAATTAAAATAGACTCTAATTTATCTTATGCATTGCATCTTCAAGACTTAGCATTGAAATTAATCAGATCAAATGGTATTTTAGCTAAAATTCGTCTTTATGTTTATCATGAAACTTTGCTTAATATATATCATGCTATTTTTCACTCTCATCTCAAATATGCTTGCCAAGTTTGGGGACAATCTAATACAGCTTGCTTAAGACTAACCAAATACCAACCAAAACAAAACTCAATTAAAATAATTCGAACTGAAGCATACTTTATTGTTTATCTAAAGTCTTTAAGTTGTGTGACCTTATTCAGCTATCACATCGCCTATTTGTTTGGAACCAAAATCATGATAACCTACCTCTTACATATATCAACTTTTATAGTTATACGGAAAATTGTATATATATTCTATGATTTACTTTCAAATTAAAATTATCTGTTCCTAAATATCAAGCTGTTCATTACGACTACAAATCCATACAACTTAAAAACATACAAACCTGGAACAATCTCCCTTTCCAAATAAATTCTCTTAAATCATTTTCAATATTTAAAACTAGTCTCTTTAACCATTTTTTTAGAAAAATACTGTTTATAAATCTTATATCTTTTTACAACTTATTATTTATAACCCTAACGCGGACCTTCTATTCATCTATTATTTTATATTTTTCTATTGTGATATATTACTAATTTTAATATGATCTATTAAATTTATTATTTTAAACTGAAATATTTCAAAAGTATTCTCTTTATCACTATTGTTATTATCATTACTATATTTTTATCATAATGAATATTATTACTATTGTTGTTGTTATTATTGTTGTTGTTATTAGTTTTGTTGTTACTATTATATCTAGTTTTATACTTTAGTTTTGCATTTTTATATTATTATCGTTGTTGTTATTATTACTATTATTATTTTTGTTGTTATTATTATTACTATTATTATTTTTGTTGTTATTATTATTGCTATTATTATTATTATTATTATTATTATTATTATTATTATTATTATTATTATCATTAATGTTGGATTTCCGTAGCTAGGAAACATACAGATTGGATTTTGTTTTATCAAAGCACATTGAAACCCGTTTTACTTTCCAGCCAGATAAGTACCGTTATTGTAAGCTTGACCTATGCAGGCTTCGAAATCCAGCTTCAAAAATTTCAATATTTTTAGCGTTCGAGCTGCAAATTCTCTTCCAATTTTAAATATTTTTAAATAAAATAGATCTTTCTTCAACTGAAAGTCTGAATTGCCAAAAAATTTAACATAACAATTAACCATCGTGGTTTGCTCCTTGTACATGCAATCTAGAATACAAAGATTGTTTTTCAATACTCCAGCACAAACAGTCTCTTTTGCATGTCTCTTCATTTGCAAGAGTTGCTTTCTTTACTGAATACTAAGGAAATACACGATGATTAGAGTCTTGAGAAATATTATTCGGAATTTCAAAGCAACTAAAAAAAGCCTTAAGAAAAAAGTTTACTAGAAAATTGTTTTCTTTTGATAATTCCAATGTCAATAAAATTGACCGAATTACCCTAACGAGTTTGATCTGCTGCCTCTGTTTCTATATTTTAAATTTTATTTGTACTTGCATCTTTATGTAATGTAGTTTCGGGTTTATCTTTTTTTTTTTTTTTTTTTTTTTAACATCTTTACTTCCAACAAGGCTGCAAGGAACCACTATAAGAGTTGGAAGTTACTGGAAGAGAAAAGACTAAATCTGTAGAGCAAGATAACGATTGACTGATGACTTAAAAGATTGCAAATTATATGAATTAGGAAAGCAAGATGAAGGAAGCGAATTCCAAAGAACTGATGTTCGAGGAAAAAAACTAGAAGAATAAGAGTTTTTGAAGCACTTAGGAACAGTCACAGAAAAAGGATGAGACTTAATTGAATGGCGAGTAACACGAGAATGAATTTTAGTAGATGGCACAAGGGACGCTAGCTCTTTAGAGCAGTGCCCATTATAGTATTTGTAGAAAAGAGAAAGAGAAGCAACATTACGACGATGTGACAAAGGTTGGAGATTGGCTGCCAGAGCAGGTCCAACTATGTTTACAATTCGTTTTTGCACCTTGTCTAAAAGAGAAAGAGCATCATTAGAAGATCCGCCCCAGATGTGGCAACAGTATTCCATACAGGGACGGGTTTGAGATTTATAGAGATAGAGAATAGAATCTGGAGTAAGAAAGTGTCGAGCTCGATAAAGAGATGCAACCTTAGCAGATGCTAATTTTGCAATGGATTTGATATACGGTTTAAAAGAAAGATCAGAAGTAAGAGTTAATCCTAGAAGATGAATGGTAGATGACTCATCTAGTACATTACCATTCATAAATATAGGAAGATCTAAATTATTACGATAACGATTGGCCGAATAAAATTGAGTTTTATCTGAATTAAAGTTCACCAGCCACTGTGAGCCCTATGCTGTAGCAGAAGTGAGATCCTTTTCAAGCTCAGATACCCCCTCCAAGCAATCAGAGAGTGTTGGCTTCTTATCATGACAAGAGTAAATGGTAGTGTCGTGGGCGAATAATGCCACCTTAGATGTAAGAATATCTGGAAGATCGTTAATGTAAATTAAAAAGAGTATAGGGCCAAGGATTGAACCTTGAGGAACCCCTGAAGTTACAGGATGTGAAGAAGAGTGTTGTCCATCGAGGACAACTTTTATACTACGATTGGAAAGAAAGGACTCGATAATCTTAAAGACGTTACCAGCTACACCATAAGAAGAAAGCTTATGGAGAAGACCAGCATGCCAAACTTTATCAAAAGCTTTAGAAATGTCAAGTGCGATAGCCTTAACCTCTCCACCTCTATCTAATGCACGGTAAAACCTATCGGTTATTACTGTTAGCATATCAGCTGTAGAACGAGAAGACCGAAATCCATATTGATGATCAGAAAGTAAGTTATTTGATTCAAGATGAGAGATTAAGTGTTTGTTGATTAAAGATTCAAAAACCTTGCTTATGACAGGAAGAAGACTAATGGGACGGTAGTTAGATGAATCAGATCGCTCTCCGGAATTTTTGAAAATAGGGATAACAGATGCTGCTTTCCAGCATGATGGAAAACAAGACTCTGATAAGCACTTGTTAAATAGTTTAGAAAGTATGGATGAAAGCTCCGGAGAACACCTCTGCAAGACTACAACAGGAATGTTGTCAGGACCACAAGCTGTTGAAGAGTCTAAGCAGGAAATTACTTTAGATACAGAAGCTGAAGTGATGCGAATGTCAAGCAAGGGATCAACCTGTTTGACGGCTATGTCAGGTAAAACGCAACTAGTGGAATCAAGAGATGATATTGATGAAAAGTTCTTAGCAAACAATTCAGCTTTGTCTTTAGGTGAGGTGACAAAGTCTGAACCATACAAGAGAGAAGGAATAACAGATTTGCCCTTATTATTGATATTGTTAAAGATTCTCCAGAAGTCTCGAGAGCCTAATTTTTGTGATGAGATACGAGATTTAATGACCTGGGAATAGCGAGCTTTGACGTCAGACAAAACCTTTTTACAATGGTTTCTGGCGATAGTGAACAGATGTCTGTTTTCTGGAGAATTGTTTTGCTGATTGATATGGAAGTAACGGTTTCGATTAGAAATTGCTGCAGCGCAATGTGAGCAAAACCAAGGAGAAGAGTGAGGCTTGACCTGGAATCGTGAGAGGGAATAAAAGATTCCATGCCAGCCTGAATCCACGAAGTTATGTAAGAAGCACATTTTTCAGCAGGAAGACGAAAGATTTCTACCCAAAGGCCATCACGAAGAAAATCACGGAAAGAGTCCCAGTCAGCTTTAAGGTAGTTGTATGTGGTACGATGATAGGGGGATTCTGATGAAGTAGAAGAATTTGATAATAGTTTTAGAGAGATCAAACCGTGATCAGAAGTACCTAAGGGTGAATGTGGAGAAATTGAGCACTGACTAGGATCCAAAACAAGACATAAGTCGAGTAGAGAAGGTAAATGATTAGGGTTGTCTGGAAAACGAGTTGGAAAGTTGACTATTTCAGTTAGAGATTGAGAGAGGCAAAAGTTGAGGGCCCTAACGCCAGCAGAGTCACTGACACTAGAGCCAAGCCAATCGGTGTGATGGGCATTAAAGTCACCAACAACGACGATATTGGCCGATGGATAAAGAGAGAGAGCTTGGTCAATTTGATCAGAAATAACATCAAGAATAGTGCAATCTTGGGATAAAGGAGAGCGATATAGAGAAAGGCGATTGAGTGAAGTTGTGCTAAACGAAAGCACATAAATGAATAGTCTTTAGATTCAAACCTAGTTTCACGACAAATGGGTGAGTTCTTACGAATGGGTGATATACACATATATATATATATATATATATATATATATATATATATATATATATATATATATATATATATATATATATATATATATAT
The DNA here is from genome assembly GCF_022113875.1 of Hydra vulgaris. Taxonomy (NCBI): domain Eukaryota; kingdom Metazoa; phylum Cnidaria; class Hydrozoa; order Anthoathecata; family Hydridae; genus Hydra; species Hydra vulgaris. The sequence goes on from NC_061168.1 coordinate 6,011,611, forward strand.
ATATTTATATATATATATATATATATATATATATATATATATATATATATATATATATATATATATATATATATATATATGTATGTATGTAATAGTAATATTTATATTTTAATAAAAAGTTAAATAGCTCGTTTAATTTTTTAAATAATTTTTATTATATTATATTAATAATGTTTATTTTGTTATTTTTAAACTGATAATTTTGCTTGTGGTCTACCATTCCATGAATTTATTTATGGTCCATCATATCAAGAACACAAGATATGATCGTAATGTTAATACACCACTAATGTTGATTCAAAGGTAAAATCAAATTTTTCAAAGCAGTTGAAGTTTATATAATAAGCATATAAAATGTTTAAAAAATGCTTATGCAAAGGCTTATACAATAATATGTAAGCCTAAATAAATTTTAAAAGAAATAATAAACTTATGCAAAAACTGAAATAAGGCTCACAATATATGCTTATCTCTCTTAATTCCACAGATTTTAATTTATAATCTATATCATAATTATGTAATTAATATATGTTTGACTATAATCAAGAGAATGCGAGAAAAAACGCAAAAAGAAAGAAAGATAACAGTTAGTTGTTCTAAAAGCATATATCAGCCAACATTGACATACGGGTACCGTACAGGACCTATACGGAACGTCAACTAGGTCATTTATGGTACCACCAACGGTATCCCGCCGGATTATGACCGCAGTTTTCATATGGGACCTATATGGGTTAGCCCGCCGGGTATCCCGTATGGGTCCGTTTCAAATCCGGTACTTTAAAACCGTAAGGGACCCATTTGGGTTTGCAAATGGGATCCATATGAGAAACCCATCGGGAACCCACCTGATCTTGGGCGTGGTTTTTTTCTGGGGCCCATATGGGTATGCCCGCCGGGTATCCCGTGAGGGTCCGATGAGGTTTACCCATTGCAAATCTTGCAAAACTACGTTTAAATGCTTAAAATTTACAGAAAAAGCAAATTTATATATAAATTGATTGATTTATTTCAAAAAATAGTAATTTAAATTACACTGTCGAAATTAAGCAAACTTTTAAACGATTCTTTAATCGTATATTGAATGCTTTCACGGTTATCTCGGGAATTGGAAGCTTTTCCATTGTTGTTAAAACGACTTCTATAAAAACCTCTTTACACAATATCTCGTTTCAATATGAACTGTAAAAAAATTAAATTTAACTGTTTATTTTAAATTTTATAGGTAACACCCACATTATTTTTAATATGTTATAAAACTCTTACGATTTCTCCCAACACTCTTCAAATAAAAAATGTAATTTTTACCATCGAAGGTAGAAAAACATAACCTTTAATATTATAATCGACGTTTATTTCAAGGTTTTAAAATGTACTTGTAATAGATAAGCACATGCTTATAATTTATATGATAAATTGGTAACATTCCTTTAGTTACTTATAAATGAATTATATAAAATTATCAAATAAATATAATTTTTTATATATATTGTATATAACTTGATATATATTGTATATAGCTTATATACAGTAACGTGGCTACTAGATAAAAAAAAACAATTAAAAAAAACCAGTCATAAGGACCCCAAAATTCTTAAAAACATTTCCAATATATAAAAAAAAATCTAAATAAAAATACTAAATATATAAAAAATCCTTACTTTTGTAAAAGGACCCCTAAATTTGCAAATGACCCCCCTAGACAAAGCTCTGCTTTTATATATACTTATATATATATATATATATATATATATATATATATATATATATAATATATATATATATATATATATATATATATATATATAAATATCATTTATATAAGTCATGTGATACTGAAATGGAAATATAATTAAAAAACAACATTTTTTTTTATTCTTTTTTTTTTTCCATAAATGTTCAATTTGATGACCTTTGTTATTATACAATGTTTACAATGTTTAGACCTGGACATCAATGTTTAGTTTATAAGTTCTTCAAGGATGTTCCTCCATATGTCTTTTACATTTTTGACTAAATCCTGTAACCAATACCATTATGGTTCTCGAAAATTTTTCTTTTCATGATATTGTATTCTCTGTGCTTTTTGATATTTAATTATGTAAATATATTTGAACTTTTGATCACAATCAGTTAAGTAGAATAGTTTTTCTTTAGTTGCAATGACTTTTTTTCAGTTTATCTTAATAAATCCATAAATATTTTCTGATTTTGTAAACCTTCTCTCAATTTCTCAAGATGCTAATGCACAACATAAACATTCTTTTGAAACATTTTTTTAAATTAAACATTTTATCAATCTAACATTTAATTGACTTTCTCGATATTTTAAATTTTTCTGAAAATTTAGAACTAATTGGTGGTTTGTCTTTTTATTAATAAGTTTTTCATCTAAAAAAGTTAAAATAAATTTAACTTTAATGGTCAATGCCAATATTTACCTTTTTTGTCATGTAAATCATCTTTTCTTTTAATTCTCACCACGTTATTTTTAACACTACTAATGGTGGTTATTAAAACTTTGATTGATTCCATTTCTAAAAATTTCTTAATCGTTCTATACGATTATCCAAGTTTTACCAATAATAAAATACATTCTTTCGTATTTTTTTGATTTTTTTTTTTTTTTTTTTGTCAAAATGCTTTTTTTACATAAATCTTTTTTTTTTTTTGCTAATTACTTTAAATATGTGAATAAATTATAAATAATATTGTTAAATATTGTTTAAACAAAAGTAAGCAAGTTTTTTATTTTGGTTTTTAATAATTTTTAACCTAAGCATAAACAAAAAAAAATACTTTTTTTAAAAAAGATAAAATGTTTTTCATTGATTATATATTTATTTTATTAGTGATGACAACGGATCATATAGGTAAAAATTATTTATAAATTTTTACTTTTCTGTTATATTAAAGTTATATTTTATAACTTTTTTTAGCTTCCTAAAGGTTAGACCAAAGTAAGTATCTTTTTTAATAAAATTTAAATTTGATTTTTGAAATGGTTTTATATTCAATAAAAATAATAGTTTGATAAGTTTTCATTATAGAAAAGAAAATTTTCGTTTTATTGTTAAACTGTTGATTTATTTTGTTAGTAAATTTAGTAATTAATTATTGGAATTTGATTTCAAAGAAGTTGTAAGATTTTTAAGATTTTTATTTATTTAACAGATTTAAAAGATTTTTATTTATTTAACAAAATTAGCGCCAACAATGGCATTAACAGGAAATTCGGTTATCACCATTACAACGAATAATAAACTGAGATTGGTTATATTTTACTTCAAAACCTCTATTTGTATTATACTTCAATTTAAGTTTTTATTTCTTGAAGGTATTTATTTGTTACTCAAAAGAGTTTTTAACTTTATCCAGAGTTGTTTGTTGCTTGACCTTAGTTAAATCACTCATATTGAGTAACAACTTTGAGGTAAGCATTGCAAATAATGAGTTTTGTTTATAATTTTTTACTTTGTTAAATATTACATACTTTCCTTACTCAAAAACTTTATTATTTTTATTTTTATTTTAGGTTTAGAATCGACTCAAAATGGAAAAGAAAGACTGTATTTTTGTGTGTTTATATTGATTTTGATTTACTTATATTTATATTTGTTATTTAACCAATATATATAACTTAAAGAAGTTTTTAAGTATATCTATTTTGTAAATGTATATAGGAATATGTAATATTATTATATAATTATGTGCTTGTATATACTTTATCAAAATTTTTAATAATTTTTTAGATAGTGTTTATTACTTTACTAATTTTTTATTTATTTGTGTTATTGCACATATTTTGAAATTTTAATATTTTTTTATGTATATCAGAAAACATTTTTAAAAACATGCCATTGATTTTATATATACATATATATATATATATATATATATATATATATATATATATATATATATATATATATATATATATATATATATATATATATATATATATATATATATATATATATATATATATATATATATATGATATATATATATATATATATATATATATATATATATATATATATATATATATATATATATATATATATATATATATATATATATATATATAAGATTTGCAAGAAATAATTTATTTAAATTTTACTTTTATTTACGGAAAATATCCGGCAGCTGAGTTGCCTTTCTGGGTGCGGATTCACAACATTTGCGTAACTCTTGCGTAGCTGAGCTAGGGTTACGAAAAACTTACGCAAATAATTTTTTTCGTAACTATTTGGTATTCACAAACTTTTCGCAGCATTTGCTTAAAGTTAAGATTGCGCTTGAGTTGCGCAAAATCTTATGATTACAGTTTAAAATCATTTGTCATAATTAATACAACTCTATCTTTTCATATAATTACTTTTATTATATTATTTTTTTAAATTTTATTATTTCTTATATATATATATATATATATATATATATATATATATATATATATATATATATATATATATATATATATATATATATATATATATATATATATATATATATATATATATATATACATATATATATATATATATATATATATATATATATATATATATATATATATATATATATATATATATATATATATATATATACATATATATATATATATATATATATATATATATATATATATATATATATATATATATATATATATATATATATATATATATATATATATATATATATATATATATATATATATATATATATATATATATATATATATATATATATATAAATATATATATGTGTATTTATTTATATATATGCACAAGAAATAATAAAATTTAAAAAAATAATATTATAAAAGTAATTAAATATGTTTAGATATTTTATATACATATTATACTAAATAGTGATATTATATGTGTAACCGTGTAAACATTGTTAGTTAATGGTGTCTTTAAAATTATTTCCTTATTAGTTCTTTATTGAGTGATTAGTAGATTTTACTGATCTAACGATTACTCAAGAAGTTTGTTAAAAAATAGTAATTATTGTTTTAAACAATTTATACTAAGAACGCGTATTTTTCCTGCTTTTGGATCAGTATACTAATTGCTTAAGAAATGAGCTAATAAGGAAATAATTTTAAAAACATAAATATGTAAATTAACTAATATTGTCTACACTGTTCACTATATAATATCTAGTGAAATCATGACAGAAAAGCTAACAAAATAAAGCTCTTTAAAATAAAACAAATAACATTTAACTATTAAAAAGTAGGTACTTTGTTTTTATGTATAATATATATAAATATATCTGCATTACATATTTATGTATAGAGTTATATTATATTATTTTAGTATAATGATATGGTAAAAAATATAGCTGCTTATATTTTGACAAAATTTATTATTCTAGTGTCAGAAAACATTAAAGGTTCGAAAAAAATAGCTGAAAATTGGACAAACAGTTAGCTCTTTTGATTAAGCTCTACAATGAGAAAAAAGCTTGATGGAAAAATTTCTGCTTGTATTAAAGATATTCGTTTGTTAAGATTTGATATATAGTATTAATAACAAAGCTTTTAACGCTTAAAAATTTAAAATTACATAAACATTATCTTCATCTCAAAATTAACAAAAGATGATGTATGGAGCAAAATTGCGGATCAAGTTTCCCTTGTTGGTCCAGATCGCACAGTTTTTCAATGTAAAAAGAAGTTGTCTGATAAGAAATCAGACAGCAAAGGCAAAGCAGCACGTATCATATTTAGTATAAACAAGACTGGTGGTGGTGAGAAATGCACGGAAGAGCTCAATTCCATCGATCAGGAAATGGTGTCCAAAATGCCAAAAGTTTTATACATGGTAATATATTTATAATACATTTTACCCAATAGCCCCTCATAATTTTGCTTTGTGTATAAAATGTAATAATTTTTTATTGTAGGGAATACCCGGAGGTGTTGACACTCTTCAAAGTCCTAAATTATCCAACAATTTGCTTGCAGCATTTTCCTTAGACTCTTCAACATTTTCATTGCAACTAGTGTTGCACGATGCAACAAATACTACAGAAGAACTGTTAGTTTCTGATGCATTAGCTAGTTCTTTTCCGTTTATGACAAAGCAAGATAAAACATCTACTGAGAAAATTTTAACAAAAGAGGTTCATTCCAAACATTTGTTTTATATAATGTATATGGTTCTTTAATAAATTGTTATTGTAGAGTTTGGCTCAAAACATTTTAAAAAATCAAACTATTTTTTTTAATGCTAAAAAATAAACTATTTTATTTATAATCATTACTTTTATTCACTAATTTTAATCGTTACTATTGTTATTGTTATTATTACTATGATAATGTAATTACTAAAAACCCAAGACATTTTTATCCTTCTTCGGCAGTGCATGACTTTTTTTCTTACGCAAATTTACACGACTATAAAAACTGATTTTAAATATATATAGATGATGGAAATTTTTATATTTTTTTCTTTGCTTTTAACATCAAGTTTAAAAACAATTTTAGAATGTTGAACTCAAGTCAATAAAGACCTCTAAAAAACGGAAACTATCGCCATCAAATGTAGATGATTATATGAACAACATGTCCAAGCTTGGTGAACAAATTTTTGCAACCGGACAGCAAATAGCGTCTGCTCTAAATCCATCTATGAAAAACGATCAACCTCTTTTGGAAAGTATTGCTGAGACCTTAAGACACATTTCAGAATTAACAGAACATCTAGCGAACTCATCTGAAAAGATTGCGAGTGCCCTTCAAGGGATTGCTTCAGCTATCTCAAATAGGTGAAGCATTCTCTTGAAGGGCACTCAAATAACCAATAATTGTAAATTATTTCTTATTGTTGACTGATAACTGATTTGTTATTGATTTCATTTATTATTTAATAAGGCAAAAATTGTTTATCTTTACCTAAAAACAAATATTAAAATATAACAAAAAAATTATGACCAAGCAGAATACTTGCCATAACATTGATAATATCGAAAGGTTTATTTTAAATTCAAAAGAGTAATATTACCCTTTGCACCCTGCTACATTAACACTCTGCAAATATTCAAGATACTGGAAAAAATGAAATTAATAAGAGTTTAAAATGATTTTTAAATTCACTAATTAAAATCAACAAAATTTACTTCATACACACCATCAATAATACGGACAACAAAACCAAACATAGAAACCATAAAATGTAGTTAATGAAGTTAAATAAGACGCCCATAACGCTCTGAAACATAATTTAGTAAACAATATATTAATAATTTGCTAAAAACTTACACAAGGATTACAATATATAATCTAATAAAAACTTTCACAAGGATTACAATATATAATCTAAAAAAAACTTACACAAGGATTACAATATATAATCTAATAAAAATTACAGAAGGATTACAATCTAATAATATAATCTAATAAAAACTAATACAAGAATTACAATATATAATCTAATAAAAATTTCACAAGGATTACAATAAAAAATCTAATAAATAATATAGTAATAACTCGCTCAAAAAAATTTAATAAATTGTTTTTTTCTCCATAAAAGATGTTAATTTTTATATAAAAACAAGATTATTTTTTTAAATACAATATTTTCATGAGACATAATGATGTCTATTGGCAAACATATAACTCTTTAAATTATTTCCTCTAATTATACCAAGTCGAAATTGGTTGGTTTTTCTTTGACCAACACCTGAACAGTTGCCATTATCTTTAGTGTTGTCAACTGCATCCTCAATAATTACTACGTTGTCTGGATCTTCTAAACCAAGTGAATTGCACATGTTTTCGAGTATTACACAAGTATAAATTATTGAGCAGCACTTGGATGGGGTATATTGAAGTGTTCCACCACTTTTATGTAGACACCTCCATCGGTTTTAAAGACGCCCAAAACAACGTTCTATTTTACTTCGAAACCCTTGAGTGAATTTTGTTAAGCAATGTTTCTTCAGGGTTTAATGTAGGACTAAATGGAGTAATCATGACAGGTGATAACCCATAGCCTGAATCACCGAAAAGAAAACCTGAAGCTGGATCAAGCTCCAATGTCTGTTTCAAAGTTGAATTTGAATAAACAAAAGCATCGTGTCACGATCCTGTAAATTTGATAACAACATCTCGGAACTGTCCATCTGGATCAACAACAAACTGGCAATTTATAGCAGAATAGCCCTTTCTAAAAAATAAAGTTACACATTATGCTTAGTAAAATCAATGAATTTTTATGAGTTAGAATACAGACTCTGAAACTAAAACTTTTTACATCTGATCATTTTAAAACTTACAGAAAATAAATATAAATAAAAAATAAATGTTTGCATCTGGTGGTTGTATGGTCTAAGGGTTGAATTTAAAGCATAACTTCAAATTCAACCCCACCCACATGATATTCGAATTGGCTCATTCTAAAAAAAGAAGAAGTGTATGCCCTCTAAAAAAAAAGAAGATCCTCAAAACTTCTGTGGGTCTCCTTAGCTAAAAAAGTAGGGGTCCTTTTTTCTTGCCTCCAGCAGCTGAGCTATAGACCCATAGCTGGAAGCAGATCATCAATCATATTATTTATCTATTATTCTATCTATTTGTATCATTCCTACTTATAGATTACAGTAAACTATTTTTTACCTGCAAATAAAAGCTGGCTCATCAGCCCCTGTGGCTCCTTTGATGGGCACCAATGTACCATCAGTTAGACCCAAAAGACCCTTTACTCCCCAAGCTTCAAAATATCTTGTTTTTACTTCAATCATTTCCTCTTAGCTACTGTACCATTTTACAAGATAGCTGTAGTGTTTAATAAAAAATTTACAAAACTGATGAATAACTCTACTGGTGCTTGTCTGGCTTATTGCAGAAGTGTCTCCTAAATTTAAATAATAATAAATTTTAAAAGTTTCATTCAGATGTAGAAACCTCTGAAATGTTTATATTTACCAAAACATTTTTAAATATTGATGGTTTTATACAAAATATGTAAACTCGCTTAGTGATAAAATTTGCGTTAATTTTAATGATTATATTTGGTTTTTGTGTCTTAAAAAACCTACATTAAAAATGAGATTAGCTTATTCATTATTTTTGTATAACAATATTGATGCAGTTTTACATATCAAACACATAAATCAATTTAAAAATATTAAAAGTTCTTACCAATAGTATTTTGAAAGCTTCCTGTTGCTAGAAATCAAAGGGCATCAAGAACTTTTGTTTCTGGTGAAATGGGATTGTTTTTATCTGTTTTTAAAGACAAATCAATTTTTAGAGTGTTATTAGTTTATTAGTTTATTTCGCCTTTAAAAATATTTACAAAGTACAGCAATATAAAAAGTACAATTGGCTGGAGCAAGAAGAAGGCATAAAATAGCCTTATCACCGAGCCCCAATAGTAACGCAAATAACTATCCGTAATATACAATAATCCGTAATATATAAGCAAAAGTATTTAAAAAAAGACAATTTGAAATGTTAAGAAACAAAGTTAAAAAGAAGAAAGAAAAAAAAGATAGTATTAAAATAATTGAAGAAAAATAAAAAAAAATAAAAGGAAATGATTAAAATACAGTAATAAAAATGACAAAAATTTTCTGTTTTTGGTTATAAATTGGATGTGATTCGAAATATATATATTTTTATATATTATTTTCTTTCAAAATAATTTAAAATTCAAATAAAAATTCTGTTCCAATATTATAAAATATATCAAGAAAATTGTAGGTAACTTTAAAAGAATATATATATTCAATGAAAGTATGATAAAGACATTGAAATTCTTAGTATTGTTAAATGGTCTAGATTTTTAAATTTATGGTGCTAATTTAGTTTAATAAATTTTAAAGCTTTAAAAGTGACATTGAAGATCTGCTATATTAAAATCCGTAAGTACTAAATAACGTCTTAATTTAGATTTTATTTGCGGATGTGTTTTTTCTATAATATTAACAATATGCTGAAAGTTTTTCCACAAAATTGGACCCCTATACTGAATAGAATAAGAACATAACTTTAGATTATACTTTTGAGTTACAAAGTTATTTTCTGAGAACTTGGTGGGGTATTTATGGCTCAGATCTTTTTACTCCAAACACAATTCTACATGCATGTTTTTGTTTAGTATAAATTTTCTTTAACTTAGCGTAGCTGTGGCTTGCCCATACAATATTGCCGTAAGTTAGCTATGATAGCTATGTATGAAGGAAAAATATAAACTTTTTAGAGATCTTATATCCAAAAATGGTTTTTCTTTATACATCATTGCAATGTTTATTGAAAGTTTTCTTTCAAGAGTGTTTATATGTTTCCTCAATGTTAAATTTTCGTCTAAAATAGTACCTAAAACGTTTACAGTTGTTTGCCTTGTAATATTTATATTATTAATTTTAAGATTGGGTAATTTTAAAGGAAGGTTTTCTGTTTTGGTTGGTTTGTGAAATAGAATAAATTTAGTTTTGTTAACGTTAAGTGAAAGTTTATTACAATTAAACCATTCATTTACTTTGTTTACTTCTTCATTAACTACTTTAAAAAGGGTTTTAATATCCCTATGAGAATAAAACAGATTGGAGTCATCAGCAAACACAATAAAGTTTAGTATGTTCGAGGTAAGAGATAGATCATTTATATAAAGAGAAAACAGTAACGGTCCTAAGATTTAGCCTTGAGGTACTCCACATTTTATTATACTTTTTGTCGTTTTAACATTTTCATATTGAAAACATTGCTGCCTGTTTGATAAGTAATCTTTAAACCATAGTAAATTATTGTTTTTTATTCCATAATGTTCAAGTTTTTTTAAAAGAATGACATGGTTGACTGTGTCAAAGACTTTAGACAGATCAATAAATACTCCTAATGTAAAACGGTCATCATTAAAGGCATTGGTTACATGAGTTACTAACTCGGTCAAAGCGTGATCAGTTTTGATTTTTTTTAAAGCCAAATTGCTTGTTGTACAACATGTTATTTACTGTTAAGTAGCTGTTTAGCCTATTATACATTATACGCTCGAGTAACTTAGAAAAGCATGGTAAAACTGATATTGGTCTATAATTTGAAGAATCTGTGTCATCGCCAGACTTAAAAATAGGCAAGACCCGTGCAATTTTTAATTTTTCTGGAACTGTTCCAGATTGAAGAGAAAGATTAAAAATGTGATATAAAAGAGTTTCTATAATATGAAAAACTGATTTAACAACATTTATGCTAATATTATCAAAACCTACACTTGTGTTGTTTTTAAGATTATCTAGAGCATATCGTAACTCATTAATATCTAGTTTAGATTCGTCCATGACCTTATCATAGGTTTTTAAATAAGAATCAAACGATGATAAACTTGAAGGAATTTTTTCAGCTAAGTTTGGACCAATATTAAGAAAGAAGCTGTTTATATTTTCAGCTACTATTGACTTATCATATATAATTTTATCATCTAATAAGAGTTTCTTCGGTTGAATACTTATTCCATTATTTTTTCTGCCAATAATTTCTTTAATTACGCTCCACGTACTTTTGGCATTTCCGTTAGTTTTTTTTAACAACTTTGAATAGTAAATTTTTTTTGATTGTTGTTTAGTTTTTTCAAATATATTTTTATAAAGTTTGTAGTTTGTTTCATTTTCATACGTTTTTTTTTTTAAGAATTTTTCATACAACTTTTTTTTTTTTTGAAGATTTTAATAAGCATTTAGACATCCATGGAGCTTGATATGACTTTGTATTTATAACAATATTTTTCTCCGGAAAAGTTTTTTCATATTGCTCACAAAAAAATTTAAGAAATAGTTCATAGGCATTATTTACCTCTACCGATTGCATTATAAGATCCCAATCAACGTTAATTTTAAAAGGTGTTGAAATTTTTGTAAGGAGTATTTATTGATCTGCCGCCTGTATAATATAAATTCAGAAGAATTATTATTAATTGTTACATTATTAGTTATTAAAAAAGTAGGAAAATGATCTGATAAGTCTGTTTTGATTATACCTGTGGAAATATAGTTGTTATAAAAATTGTTAGTGATTATATTATCAAGAAAAGTAGAAGATTTCTAAGTTATTCTGGTTGGTTTATTTATTGTTGGAATAACATTATGTTGAAGAAGTTTATCGATAAAATGCTTAATTTTGTTTGAAGCTTGTTTTAACAAGTTCAAATTGATATTGCCGACAACGTAAATATGCTTCCGTTCTTTATTGACTTTAGTTAAAAATGTGTTTAAGTAAGACTTAAATTTTTAAGTTACCAGATGGCTTTCTATAAATAGCATTAACAATTATATTTTTTGTGGTTTTATTATAAAGTTTAATGCACAATGACTCACTATCTGTTTTATTAACGCATAGGTCATTACGAGGGAAAAAATCAATAAAATTGTGGACAAAAATACTAACGCCTCCGCCACCATAACTATCACGTGGTTAATGAATTGACGTGTAATTAAGTAAATCAAACTGTGTACTTTGTTTATTGCATTTACACCACGTTTCTGTTAGACAAATAATGCTAAAATCATGTTTTATTTCGTCCAATAGAATTTTTAAAGTTTTAAAGTTTTTATTTAGACTTCGGATGTTAATATTTAAAATTGAAAATGCGTTTTTAATTTGTTAATAATTTCTGATATTTTATGCAATGGTAATTGAAATTTTCGACGACATTCAACATCTAAAAAATCATTAAAGACAGTGCGCTGAACTGTTCTCCAATTTTGATTTTGTAATTCAATTTCTTGAATCAATTGAACATCCATTTCAATTAAATTAAACTTGAATTTTAAACTAGTCAATATATCTTTATGGTAATTTAATAATTATATTGCAAACAGGTATATTATATTTAAATAAAACATAAAACTTTTTTAATACTGTGACTGTTTGAGCTAAACTCGGGTGGTTCTAATTGTTTCGTGTTATATATATATATATACATATATATATATATATATATATATATATATATATATATATATATATATATATATATATATATATATATATATATATATATATATATATATATATATATATATATATATATATATATATATATATATATATGTATATATATATATATATATATATATATATATATATATAACACGAAACAATTAGAGGAGCAAACGTTCAAACCGTGCTTTCTCCTTCAGATGAGAATTTACAGGAAACGCAAAAAACTGATAAAAATTTAAAGAACTGTCATGAATCAAAGTTATAGTTTTCTATTGTTCTTAATAGCTCTGAGGAGTATTCTGATACATTATTTTAGATATTTGTCTGAAAACAAATGAAAAAAATGCATTTATTTTTTGGAGAAAACACATTTTGACTGAATACTAATGAGAAAACATGTTTTGATTGAGTCTCACAAGGATAAAACACTTTTTGAATGATTTAAGTAATACAACAAACGAATAACACAAAGTCAATGGGGTTTATTGGTGCAATTCAAGAATTTGAAAAATTTTGAAGTAACGCAACACACAAATTAAGAAATTAAAAAATATGGTAACATAACACACAATAGTGATACATACTCAACAATTTAAATTCTCATTCCAATATCTTCATCCAAACAGTCATACACTTTATCTTCGTCTTCATTCCCGTCTTGTTCATCGAATAATATTTTCCTGTACCATTCAAAATCAGGCTCACTCTGCCATCCATCGCCATATAATAGTTTCAAGAGTTTCTCAACATCTTTTTTCTTCTCGGCAGAAATGGGACGATTTAGTGGAAGAGATTTTAAAGTTATATTTCTGACGTTTGAAACTTTTATTCCTCTTTTCAGGAGTTCTTCTCCAGCTTGCTCACTTCCATCTTCAAATCTATAGTTTCTGAAGCCCTTGACCTTGACAGCTCCTGTTCCTGGGTGTTTCTTGAGAAAGATCCTTTTTAATTCTGATATGTATGAAGGATTTTTGAAGAACCTGTTGAGTGATTTGGTATTTAAAAGTTCCCAATCAACACCCATAACTTTTACAGGTCCAATGTTCTTGTAAATTTCATAATACTGTTCTTTGGATATTATTGTTACACTTTTCCTAAGGATTTTCTCAACCCTACTAAACACACGATCTGCTGGCAGAAAACTATGGCCTCTGACCGGAAAGTAGAGTTGAATTTCTTGAATGTCAGCATTATTTGAAGAGTAGAGAAAGTGCAAAAGCATTTGAAGGTTGATATTGTTCTTGTTTTGGGCAACACATCCGTCACAAAAAAGTCGTAAAGTCTTGATTCCTTTAAGATTCATTGTTCTTAGGTAAGAATGTAGAGCTGAGGAAATTTCGGTACTGCTTTTTCCTGCCTGCTTTTCAGACCATGTATAAAATGTTGGGGGTTTGCCATCCAAACTAGTAATACATAGACTATAAAAATTCAACTGCCTCAGATAATATGCATCTTGAATGTTTGTTTTTAGCAATTGTTGTATTTGCTGTAGATCAAAACACAAACTGCACACAGATTCATCGGTTTTTTCTTTCATGTACGCATAAAATGCATTTGCCCTAAGTTTATGAATCCTTTTCTGAGTCATAAGGTTTACACGTTCCTTGGATCCTGATGGCAATGTTTTAATTTTCTGGTCTAGAAGGGCGCACGTGCTACAAACATCACTTGATGGCGATTTGAAGCCAATGTTAAATTCATTTACAAACACTCTCCTGAACATGGCAAAACTCACTCTGTACAAATCATCCTTTATTTGGTCACAATAAATTTGGTGCAACTTTCTTATATTCAATTTACAGTTCAAATACAAACGTCTACATTTTTTTCTCCCATAGTGACTTTCTGATGCCTTCAAATTAGAAATGAAATCTCTCACTTTGTTCTTTTTATCAATGCTGTGGCTACTTTTCCTATCACCTCCTCTTCTATCCTCAATAGGATCTCCAGCATGGATTTTGGAAAAAATATTGGCCAATCTTGTCCTTCCTACTTTAGTAATGGCAATAAAATTATTCTTACAAACAGGAATTCTCGTTTTATTTCCAACAATGAAGTAGTTTGTAGAAAAGGCATGTTGAGAGCTTGACTTATGCGACTTGTTTAGGTTAGGGTTATTAGGCCTTCGTCGAATAACATTTTTTGTTTCAACTAGAGAACTAATTATTGAATCTTGACGAAGTTTGTCAGGAACTTTATAAAGTTTGTCCCTCAGTTTCTTTACATCGTAAGGTCTAATATCACAACATGAGAACTTCTTTGTTGAATGCTTGCACGGAATGTATACATTGGTTCCTGCAGGTGATGAATAACGCTTCTGTTTTTTTTCTTTTCTTCTTTTGCCAGTTGCCTGTCTTTTACGAGCTCCAGTGTTTCCAATATTTACTAAAATACCATCAACCACTTCATCCATTTGAAATCGAAAGATTGAAACTAATAAAATTGTAGAGCTATAGTATTAGTTAACTACCTACCATAACCTTACTTTCAGTACTGAACCACGTGTTAAAACAGCTCATGCTAACTAGTCATGTGATCAGAGAGGACCGCTCCCATTGGTCAGCTGCAGAAAGCACTGTTTGAGTGAACACCGACCATGGAGAAATCACTCTTTGATTGAACAGTTAGTTTTGCACGCTGTTTTTAAATAGGATAAAGCATGATTTGACTGAAACTAAGGCTTGAATCTGGTGCTATTTAACATGGACTACAAGAAGCCATCAATAAATCAGTTTTTATTTTTTTTGGAGAAAACACGGTTTGAATGTTTGCTCCTCATATATACATATATATATATATATATATATATATATATATATATATATATATATATATATATATATATATATATATATATATATATATATATATATATATGTATATATATATATATATATATATATATATATATATATATATATATATGTATATATATATATATATATATATATATATATATATATGTATATATATATATATATATATATATATATATATATATATATATATATATATATATATAAAATATATAATATATTTCAATAATAGAACTATCATTTAATATTATTAAGGATACTTTGTAGTGTATTGAACAAAATCTAAAATCTTTTACAATAATATAAACGCTTTCTTTTATTTTATTAGATGATTTGTAAGTTACGCCAGAAAATAGCAGACGTAACTTTTCTTGTTTAAAGTTTGCTGAGCTCTTTTTAGGAAAATGTTGTGAATATCGATTTGTTTACTTTTTGCGTAAGTTTTGACTTACGTAAAAACTTAAGTTTTTGAACACAAGGGGTTTACGGAAGGTTTGTGAATATGACTTTGCGTAACTTTGAACTTAAGCAAAAAATTTTCACTTACAAAAGTGTTGTGAATCCGCACCCTGTTGCTTAGCGGGAAGAACTTGTTTAATTTAAACGGAAGTATTCGCTTATATACGAAAAAGTTCCGGCAGCAGGCGATGACCAAACTACCCGTTGATTAACGGAAAACCCATTATGTTGTAACGGAAAAAATCCGTTTGTTAACGAAAACTTTCGTTTACATACGATGGTTTTTTCCGTAAAATAACGGTTAGCTTGGTCATTGGCAGCTGCCGGAACTTTTCCGTATAAAACGCGCTATTTTTTTAACAGTGTAAAGACCGATAAAATTGCAAGCCCTTTTAATATATTTTTTACAAGAAAATTGTGAACTTACATGGGTATACAATAGTATTTACTTAAATCGTTTATACAGTAGTGGTGTAGTGGTAGAGCGCTTGCTTCATAAACGAGTGGTTTCAAGTTCGATTCCCACCACGTCCCTGGTAGTACCGCGCTCAACTCGTTTCTCCGCGCAGAGGCCTTGTTCGTCAAGGTTCGTGTTTCGGAGTTATAGAGTTGAGAGAGGGTTATAGCCACAAAATAAATAGCCTCCTCGCCTGTAGTGACCTTCTCAGCCTTGAGGAGGTGAATTAAAATTTTAAAAAAAAAAAATCATAAATAACATAAACTGTAGAAAGTATAAAAAGGATTTAATAAAAAATTAAAATATTCTATTTTTTTGATTACTTTAATTAGCAATTAGTTTGCTAATTTTCATTTAAAATTGCGATTTTAATACTGTTTTCAAATGCTCATATATTTTTATTGATTTTATTTTGTATGATTTAATATATGTTTATGATATTATGTTTAATGTTTTATGTTTAAGAGTTTTTAATTTTGCCATTTGATTAGCATTTATTTTATTATACTTTCAAAAAACTAAGTCTAGGTAAAGTTTTAAATTAAGTATTTTAATGAAGCCATGTAGGTCATTTTTCAATCTGTATTGTGTTTTATTATTTTAAAATATTATTTTGTTATGTTAGAATACAGTAGAAAAAAAAATTAGAATAAAATAAAAACTAGAAAAGACTGTTCACATCTGAATTATATTGTTTTTCTAACTTTGCCTTACAGGATATGTATTTTATTTATAATGTTAGCGAATTTTAAAGTTATATTTTTAATGATAATGCACTTTAAAAAAAACTACTTTTAATGCAACTTAATTAACTTAACTTGATTTAAAATTAATTCAAGTTATTAATGCAGTTTTGACGATTTAAAATTTTAAGCATGAATTAATACATCAACTTTTTTAGCATGAATTAATACACTTTAAAACTTCACGACTAGATTTGTTTAATAAAATCTTTGCAGATTTATTCAGAACAGAAATAGGAGTTTTAACCAAACCAGATTATGAAAATGCCACAAATCAATTTTTTTTATTGTATCTCTATTTATTTATGAATCTAATTATTTTATTTCTCTAAATAAGTCTTTTTAAATTTTGAATATTATTATTAGCTTTAATTCTAGTAATTTAAGAGCTTTTTTTACATAGCAACTAATTTAAAATAAGTTGTAGGTATTTAGTGACAGATCCAGGATTTTTTGGTGATTGAGATAGCTAACTTCCAGACATGAAGCAAACTCTAAACATAAGTATGTTTATACTCATGTCAAATAGTGAGTCTGTTTAGAAAATTGCGATTATTGGAGGGAGGTAACAATAAAGCCCTTTAACTTTTTTATCCCCCTTCCCTCCTTACCCCAAACGTGAGAGGCAATAATTTAATAAAATCACATTTTCGTGCATGTCTTTATAAATGCAGTTAAAGTGTAAATTTACAGTATTTGTAAAATTGGGATTACATTTTATGTCTTGTAATATCTCAGAACGCAGTTAATCTTTTGGTTTGCAAAATTTGAAGTCATTTTTGAATCAGCGGAAGATAAACAAATAGAATATGTTTACATATGTTAGCAAGGACCTATACAAAAAAATAAAAAGACACTCTAACTCAATTTAATTTTTGTAAACTTAAAAAATGTCCTTTAAAAATACCTAAAAACAATTTTTTTTTCAAACCTAATTAATTTTTTTATTATTTATATACGCGCAATTATTTCAATTACAGCGGTATGATCTCATTGTTTAAATGTAATAATCATACTCAATGTTTAACATCTGCTATTTTAATAACGTTAAACAAAATTTATTAACGTTGGTAAAGTGTTTATTTTATAAAAAAAAATCAATTTTATTATAATTTATATACAAAAAGTAAAATAAAAAATTATGCTAAAAACTCTTTAAAAAAAAAAAAAATAGAGGCCCAGAAATATTCTTAGTATAAAAAAAAATAGAAAGATTCTATCATTTATTTAATTTGCAACTGTAAAAGAAATTATACAGTATTATCTTTACTTACGTTCGTCCAAAACATCAATTTCTCTCAAAAACTTAGTTTGTTGTCGAAACAAAGGTTCTACATTTATACCGAATCGTCCAGATTCGGGAGAGAACTGCTGCGTTATATCTAAGCTGAAGGTTTCATGGGAACTTGGTGGATACAGAACTCGTGACATACAATGCGTTTTACGGTTAGTAATATTTATGAAATCTTAATCTAAATTAGCTTTACAGTTATTTTAATAAGTCTTATTTTTAGAAAAGAAGTTGAGGCTGTAGTAATAAAATACAAAAAGTTGCAATCGCTAAGAAACAGATCAACACCAGGAGCAATAAAAGATAGAGAGAACTTTAAAAATGACTTTCATTTTGCAAACCAAAGTTTTAAGAACTAAGTTATAAAAAAATTAGCTTTTGATAATGCTCTTTGACAGAACAAGTCATAACAAGGAGGCCATTTATGAACTTTTATCAAATTAAATAAGCAGTCCATTTTAAAAAAAAACAAAGTTACACGAACCTAAATCTATCTTTTAAATTTGGACGAGGGTTTAAAAACTTTGCACAAGGATTTTTAAACGGATTTAATCAATGTCTAAACTCAAGGCTTTTCTAAATGTACTGAAACTGATATGATCTTATTTTTATATAAATTAAATTGTGTTAATATAATTATAAAACATTAAATTATTGAACTCCGTTATAGCGTCAAAAATGTGTGGTTCAAGGTAAAATGAATTTTTTTAATTGTACCTAAAATCACCAGGTATTGTACCGAAGGCCGCTTTAAGATAAGGTTTAACTCCATAAAAAATTGACAACAAAGATACATAAATCATATTAAAAAAATATCTAATCTCAGTTTTTTTTTCAACATCTTTATCTAGTGTTACTTAATTGCAACAGTTAAATAAATAACAAATTCGACTAAACGTTCTGAGCAAAAATGAAAAAAAGTCTACAATTAAATAGCGGCAAAAATTTCTCTTACGCCACCAAAAATACGTCCAATTATAACTTGTTATCGCAATGCTCTCTTAGAATCAATGTAGAAATAAAAAATGAAAAGTCTAATAACTAATCATTTGACTGGAACGCATAACTTAGAACATTTTATTTTTTGAATAAATATGAGAAGGCCTAGAAACAAGAACTTTCCATAAAAAATGTTATTAGTTCTCAGATTTTATACTTTATTTCTTTATTAAGAGATGCAAAAAATTATGTATTTTAGAGACCAGTGAAAAAAAGGTGCATTTTTGGGGAGAAACAAAAAAACAAGTTTAGTTTAAAAAATTACTATAGCGCTGATTTAAAAACTACTTTAATTCTTGCAAACCAATAGGTTCACTGCGCTTTGTGATATGACTAAACATTGTATATAATTTATATTTTTACAAATAATGTAATTTTTTTTTAATTTTATTATAAAGACATGCAATAAAAAATGTGTTTTCAGGGACCAGTAAAAAAATGTACAGTTTCGGGGACAAACTAAAAACCAAGTTTAGCTTAAAAAATTACTAAAGCGCTGATTTAAAAAAGACTTTAATTCTTGCAAACCAATAGGTTCACTGCGCTTTGTGATATGACAAAACGTAGTATATAACTTATATTTTTACAAATACAGAAATTTTTTCTCTTAAATTTTATTATAAATACATGCAAAAAATTATGTATTTTTTGGAACCAGCAAAAAATGTGTATTTTCGGGGACAAACTAAAAAACAAGTTTGGTTTAAAAAAATTACTATAGCGCTGATTTAAAAATGATTTTAATTTTTGCAAACCAAAAAGTTCACTGTGCTCTGTGACATAACGAGACATGGCATATATTTTTTATTTTTATTTAATTTTATCATAAAGACATACAAAAAATATGTGTTTTCGGCGACCAGTAAAAAAATGTGCATTTTCGGGGACAAACTAAAAAATAAGTTTAGTTTAAAAAATTACTATAGCGCTGATTCAAAAATGACTTTAATCCTTGCAAACCAATAGGTTCCTTGCCTTTTGTGGCATAGCAAGACATAACGTATAACTTATATTTTTACAAATACTGCAGGGACTACTAAAACAACGGGACGCGAAACTCTAATTTTATGTAGTTTTGACGACCGGGCCGTCAGAAAAAAGCGAAACACTTCTATTATTAAACAAAAATATAATTATGAATAGAAATTTAATATAAAAATAATATGGCTCAATTATTTATCACTATTTTCAAACAAAAATTAAATTGTGTTGATTAAGTGTTAAAAACAAAACAACTTTTTACAAAGAAACTGTAAATTATCCGTAAAAGCTGTAAATAATTATTTTTAAAGACAATGTTAATAAACTAATTAATCACTACTTATCATACTATATTATATTCATATCATAATAATAAATATATAATTATAAATAAATTTTAAACCATATAAATATAAAGCCATAAACACATTTCAAAACGTTATTAATTATATCACCAACGTCAACTAAATAATCAGACCACTAAGTTTTGAGTTTCATTCTTTTTCTGTCCTCGATGTTTAATGAAACAATATCAGATGTATTATCAAGGGTCGTAACACCTTTTAAGAAACAGTTAGTTAATATTGAGATAACTTTTGAAATACATATACTGTCTGTTTCTAAATGAAATGGTAATGTTGAATGCAAGAATATATATAATTTCTTTAAATAAACTACAAATTGAAAACGTTTTTTAGACATTGGAGTGCTGTTAAACAGTATATAACAAACATAAACAAACTGGAGAAGAGTATCACCAGGATAACGCAATTTACGACGTGAAACATAATCTGTAAATTCAGAACTAGCTGATTGTGATGTTGTTGTATAAACTACACTCTGCGGATCGATCTTGTGCTGTACATAACCTGCCATATAAAAAAAGGGCAGCATACTCCTAATCATAAATAGATTCCTTTTCTGCATTAATTAAACATTCATCTAAAAAAATAATATCCTCTTCCATTAGATCCATTGTGCAACAGTCTAAATGTATGCGTGACCAATAAATGTCAGTTTCATCCAAAGACACTATTTTGCTGAATAATTTCAACCGCTGAAGGTGCAAACTGTTCAATACTTGTTCTGCTGAGATAAAATAATTTCCGCCACTTAGTTGTCTACAAATAAGCAAAAAATTTGCAAAAAGATATTACCAAATAAATTGAGTTTAACAGAGTACTAAATTATAGTTAAAACAGCAATAGTCAAATAAAAACGTATCGATAAACTTTTGTATGTTAAAAAATAATACATTTAAATAAATGAGAGAAATATTTGTTTTTCAGATTTCAAATCTACAAAATTTTCTTAACTATAAGTAACACAAAAATAATTTTACCTGCAGATGCCAAATTCACCTTCAAGACGATCTGTTTGAAAAATACCAGGAAGAACATATTGGTGATTTTCTGAAAGCAGTTTTTTTATTAATTCTACCAATCCTTGTAGGGTGTTAACTAAAGCATGTTTTGTTTCTAGTGTAAAAGTATTATGACACTTTAATCCCTTTCTCTTTGACATCTTAGAAGTTGCATCAGCAAACGCTAAAAATTTTTTTAATATAAGGTCATCGAGTGTCTGGAAAGGAGACCTACTGATATCATTAAGTAAAACATCACAACCTTTCCTCTTAACATTTAGCATGTTCCATAATGAAACAACTGGTACTAAAAAACAGGCAGTGCTCTCAAAATTAGCTAATCTCAATGCTGCAACAGTTTTTTCATTAAATACAGCAACCATGTTTGCAACATTTTGTCTATCAATCAAACTAGGGTACGCTGACTTGCGTGAAAGCTTTTAGTTTTGGCAACACAAATTTTCTGTCTGTTATATAATTGAACAATGTCAGACCAATCCACCAGATAGAGGTTGGTTATTAATTTTTAAACTAATTGTTTGTGTTTTTTCTGTAAACCAATTATTTCTTATACTTTTAAACAAGTGAACTGAATCGTGAAGCATAATAACTGGTTTTTCTTTTTCTATATCACCTTGCCATGGAAAACTTTTATTTACAACAAAACTTTGGCAAACACTTCGATTTGTGGGATGGTTATCTGATAAAAGACACAGTAATTCTCCTCCTGCATTGATTATTTGTTTATTTATGTTTATAATCAAATTGTGAAGAAAGTGTACTGACAGTTTAAATATTGGTACAATTCTACAAACAAAAGAAGGTTTACCAAACATAGATTTAATCATAAAAACTAATAACGTTTTTGAAATTTTAGTGGGATTGTCCTCACTATATCCAATGAGGTCTCCTTCTCTGAAACTAACACTTGGTTTAATATACATCTCATCAAAAAAAAGGCAGCAACGCTTTTCAGAATTATTGCATTCTTTTTCATTTCCAACTTCTCCAACTCTTACTAATTTCGATATGAGAGTCTTTGGACTGGGCAAACAAAGCATATTTCTTAAATATTTATTCGGGCAAGCGTCGTCCGGAGGACGTCCACTGGACTTCTCACGGACGTCCAGACGTCCGTAAGACGTCCAACGGACGTCCCCCGGACGACGCATGCCCACTGGGTTGTTGTGTTGTCTGGAGTTTGTACCTCAATGAAAACTTAATTTTTATTTTAAATATATTTTTTTATTTTTTTAGTTACTTCATTTTACTACTTTTTGAAAAAAATTAAGTAACTTAAAAAACAATTATCTGTTTTTCAAACGTAGTAAAAACGTGGTACTTTAAATGTACATTAAAAAAATGGAGTTACTGGTATTCGTAAAACTTATACAATCATGTTTGAAAATATTTCAAAATGGCTTAAATGTGTAACTATTCCTTAATTACTTTTTTTTTTTTTTGATTCTATATATAAGAAATAGAAATTAATTTAATTTAAGATACAATTTAATTGCAATTGTTTCATAACAAAAATTTAAGCAACTTTTTTTAAAGGGGATCTGCTGCCTTGAGCGATTCATTACATGCATTATATAATTGATTTAAATTTTAAAACCGTCAGATTGAATGCAAAAAAAAAACACCAGAATAAATGCAAAAAGCGGTAATACTTACTGTTTGAATCAAGAAAAAATTTTAAAAAGAAAAATGTTGCTTTAAAGCGTTGTCTTAAAGTTTGAGGATAGTTGCGCAACTATAAACTATAAGTTATAAAAAACTATAAGTTATAAAAAACGAAGTGATTTTAAACTATCAACTTCGTTTTTTTACATCTAAAAGGAGTTTCTTTTTTCTATAATAACACGGTTTCATAAAAAAGTTCCGCTAATTTAGTTAAGTTACAAAGATTTTTTTTTTTTTTTAGATAAATTGCAATAATCTATTAAGAGATTTTATAATATTACGTCGATTTTACTTCAAAGGGTGATTAAAATATTTTTAAATAATGAGACTAAAGAAAAAATTACTAAGTTAATTTAAACAGCTATGGTAAAGAATGTTAATTCCGTCACACGCAAAGAACTTTGTTCTCTATATAAAAGCTTTATTTTAACAATCTATGCAGATCTACTAAGAAAAAGTAAAACACTGCAAAACAGATAACAAGAATAACAAAGATAAAAATGGTATTAAAAAATTCAAGTTTTTATCTAAC
Organism: Hydra vulgaris; assembly: GCF_022113875.1. Classification (NCBI taxonomy): domain Eukaryota; kingdom Metazoa; phylum Cnidaria; class Hydrozoa; order Anthoathecata; family Hydridae; genus Hydra; species Hydra vulgaris. The sequence continues at coordinate 6,035,893 of NC_061168.1, forward strand.
GTGTTTTTACTAATTTTTTCAAAATAAATTTCAATGAAAAACAGTCTAATTTTAGACTTTTAACGGTTTTTTATAGAAAGTGATACTTGGCGTCCTTTTACTATTTGTGGTTACACATGGTTTAGGTATCAAAATATAATCTCGATCCTTTTAAAAATAATTAATCACGATGTATAGTTTTTTTTTTTTCACAGATTATTATTTCCTTACTATATCATTTTAAAAAATCCATAGCAATGTATTACACTTATGCATACCTGTAACATTAAAGTTTTTTAGAAACCACTTTTACCAGTTAGAAATAAGTGTAGTAATATAAATATTGCAAATAAATAACATCTGTAAGAATTTCAGTATTTTGCTTCACAAAAACATAAACCACTTTTTTAAAGTTTTTTTAAATTTTTTTCTATCATCTCAGTTCATTTTTTAGTTTTTACTTTTTAGATTTACTTTATGTAAGTGTTTTTCAGATGAGCTGCTTGATGATTCCGTAACAAACTTAGAACAAGGAGAATTACTAGCTGTTATTCCTGAATTGGCCAAATCCTACACAATATCGTTTAATTTAAAACCTGAGTCATATTCTTATGGTTTTCATAGTGTTCTTCATTTCACCGTTGGTAATGATCTTAGTAACTACGGAGACAGAACTCCTGGACTTTGGTTTCAACAGCATGATTCTAACTTTACATTGCTTCACATTGCTGTGCCTATAAATGAAAATCCTAATAGACAAATATATATCGATGCGCTTCCTCTCAATGTTTGGACAAACGTTGTCATTAGTCAGCAGCGTGTTGATAGCAAATATGTTTTGACTATTGCTCTAAATAAAACAAATGTACTTTTTATAAATAACAATAAACCCAGAACATTTAAAAATGTTAAGGTTTTTGCATCAGATCCCTGGTATCCACCTCATAATGGATCAATAAAAAATGTAATTCTAGAAAATGGAGAACCAGGTATTACTTTTTTTAGTAATATTTTATCCGGTCCCTTTAAATCAGCTGTAACGAAGAGTCTGCTTTTTCGTTTTACATTTTATTATTTCAAAAAATGTTTTATAAAAGTTTTAAAATTTTTTGTTATTTCGTTTAATTGTTTACTTTGTTAAATTGTTTAATTCAATTTAACTCCACTCTTTAAACTGTATTTTAGGAGAATCTTTAGGAAGAGCTATTCCTCCAAATCGTAAGTTTTATCAAATTTAAATAAACTTACGAAATTGATTTTTTTTTAATTACAAAACTATTTTTATTCTTTATTGATTACTTAAAATCATTAAAAAATTGTCTTCTTTACTTTGTTTTTCATCTTTACTTTTAGTGAACAGTTTTTCATCTTTACTTTTAGTGAACAGTCTTCTTTAATTTTAGTGAACAGTCTTCTTTACTTTTAGTGAACAGTCTTCTTTACTTTTAGTGAATAGTTTTTCTTCTTTACTTTAGCCTATGCAGCGATATACGATGAAGTTACACTGAAGAAAAATTATTTGATTGGGCTTTTAGGAAAAATAGAAAGATCATTTTTTATTGATTTCAATTTAAAACTCAACAGTTTTTCAAATGGACAAAGAAGTGTCATTCATTTGACTATAGGAGAGGATAATGTAAGATACGGTGATCGAATTCCTGGCATTTGGATTTATAAGAAAAAGTTACGCATTGCTTTTGATACAAGTAATAAAAAAAGTAAATACTTTGATTCCCAGCCACTTTCACTACATCAGTGGATAAATATTAAAACAAACCAAAGTGTTGAGTCAGGAATTAATTATTTTAATGTATATATTAATCACAAAAAAGTGTATGAAGTACAATACTTAAACGCGCAAATATTTAAAAATGTGCTCGTATACGCAGGAGATCCATGGTATAAACCCCAGGATGGCTCCATCAAAGACTTTCTACTTCGTAGCTCGAACGAAAATTTCATTTATGGTAAGTTTTCTTGATTTTTGTCCAAAATTTTTGTTCTAGGTATTTCTAAAAGCTTTTAAGAGAATGTTTTTGTTACCTGTTTAATTTTTATCGTGTACTATATGGCAGAGATTGTAAAAGCGGTTTATAGGTAATAAAAAAGTTTTTGTTCCGATCAGTTAAATGGTGTATCACAATAATTAGGCCGTTTTTTATCCTATTTATAAATATATAAAAGTATAACGAAAGTATTTTATTATGTTGCACTTTTTAAATTCAATCAGTTTCAATTAAATAAATAAAATAGATATCTCTTTTGATTAAAATAAAACGTAAGTTGCGTAAGTATATATACTTACGCAAATAAATAAAATAGATATCTCTTTTGATTAAAATAAAACGTAAGTTGCGTAAGTATATATACTTACGCAACTTACGTTTTTTTTTAATCAAAAGAGATATCTATTTTATTTATTTAATTGAAACTGATTGAATTTAAAAAGTGCAACATAATAAAATACTTTCGTTATACTGCATTTATTTACTGTTGTATTGAAGTTGCATTTTATTTTACTGTTTTTATTTTATGAGACAATTTTATATTTTAAAATTGATGAATCATTCATATAAAGCTTGTTTATATAAAGGTAGAAACAAAATAAACTTTGTTTATTTTTCTTCTACCTTAGTTAATTTTGTTTTTACCTTTTTTTCATTTTTATTTAGAAAAGAAATAAATTTTGAAAAAAGAAGCCATACGAAAAAAGACGTTTTGTTTTATTTTTTTAAGTGTTACAGCTCATTTTAGTGTTTAAACTTGTAACTTTTACATAAAGGTATATACTTCACATTGTTTTTATTTAGTATAAAAAAAAAAATTGTAAAAAAAGAAAATTCTTAATTCCGAAGATTCCAATAAAAAAATGTTTTAAAAAGTTAAATAACTTTTAACTTATGAAATAAGCAAAAAGGAACCCGTGTAGAAAATAAGAAATCAAAAAAATAGGAGGTTACTAACCTAACTTAAACTTAAAGAAAAGCAAAAATGATGAGCTAAAACAAAATGTTGTTAATTTAATGAAAGTAAAACTTGCATGAAGAAAAAATGAAATAACTCAGCATTTTTTTTTTTAAAAGTCATTTTTAGTAAATTCTAGTCGTTACATGGGTTTAAAATATAGCATCTTTTTTTTGGTATTGAGTTATTGACTTCGATAAAAAAGCATTTATTTTTACTGGACCAAAATACTACCATCATATTAAAGACATCAAGTTATCAATACGCGATAATTGTTCATTAAAACACTGAAAAATCCTAACCTATCTAATATTTGACTAAGATTATTGATCTGAATATTGACCCAAGATTACTGGTCTATACAAGAAGGTTGAGCTAAATATAAGTTCCATAACTCAACAATAATAAAACCTTTTATAAAATAACAATGGAAACCTAAAGAAATAGCTAATATTAAAACCAGAGCGTTCTATCGTCGATTTTATTTATTGTTTTTTTTTTTGTTTGTTTCTGTGCTTGTATTGTAATACATTTTATCCAATACATACACAAACAAAATCTTTAACTTATTAAACATGCAGTATAACGTTTAAAAAAAGATTAAGAACTGCCTTCGCAGTTTTCACATGGTACTAATTAAATTAATACAATAATAATTTAGTTGTAGATTTTATTAGTTGTTTTTTTGTTTTATTGTAATCATTTGTGAACAACAAAGTTTGAACTTTTTTAGCACATTCTAGTTTAATGACAGATTATTACTTCAAAAGAATAACAATCTCTATGATAAACTTCTTTTAAAACTTGATAATAGCTTTTTCAAAAGTAATTTAGAACTTAAAGTTATGTTTATTAAAGTATTAAATTTAATACTTCCATAATGATTAAGGTTTATGATTAACATGAAAACTCTTTAATAAAGAGCATTCAAAAATTTTGAGTTATCGTATATGCTCACCATGTATACCATTATTTAGAAAAAAACTGTTTTTAAATAGATTTACTGAATAATAAAGTTATTAAGAAAATAGTTTACTTTTGAGAAACTTTTTAAAAAACAATTTTTAAGCCTATATGCGTTAAAAACTTTCATTTGAAAACTTTTGATTATATTGTTTAAAAAGAGAACATTGGTAATTGAAAACAATTCATATTAGGCTGATTAAATGCCAGTAATGGCTTTACTATTTTACAAATAAAAGAAAAGTCTTTACTGTCATTTAAATCAGTGCGTGTAATAAAGGGGCCATTCATAAAGGATGTCACCATTTTTTAGCGAATTTCTGACCTTCCCCCCCCCCCTTCTTCTTTGTCACCGTTTGTTCTTTTTCCCTATACCCCTCTCGTAAAGGACGTCAAAATCCTGTCCCCCACCCTGTTTTTAATTTATTTTTTACCTAAGTTTTAAATTATTTCATCGCGCAATGATGTTTGAATCTGCAGCTACATCTTTGAGAAATAAAAATAAAAATATTCTCATACATTATCTTCTTAAAAACACATGTTTACGTAGTTTTCCATGTTAATTAGCTAAAATAAAAAATCTATAAAGTGATGTCCTTTTCTGATAACCTTCCCTCCCCTTCCTTTGTCCATTTTTGATTTTTTTATCTCAACCCCTTCTTCCCCTCCTCCCTATTTGGATAGCGTCCTTTATGAATGGCACCAAATAGCTTTAAATTAAATTATTAATACCATCTTTTTTTTATTATAGAGTAAAGATTTTCAAATGTAAGTTATTGAGCCATATAGATTTAAAAACATACAGCTAAATATGTCAGCGCGCTGTCATACGCTGTCAACGCTGCAGCGTTTAGAAGTTAAGTATTTAAAGTATAACCAAAATGAAATTCTATTTTTATATTTAAAAATAGTTATGTATATTAGACCATTGTCTAAATCAAATCAAATCAATACATTTTCACTTTAATTATACTGCATATATATACGATCCTTTGCGGTATATTTACAAACAGTTATAAACTGATGACGTGTAATGACTTACGGTGGTATTAATTATAGCATAATTATAATAATAAATAATAGTAAATAATATTATTAAATAATAATGACAAATATTTATAAGAATAATAGAATTATTATTAATAATATAAAACAGTATTATCTAAATATATTTTACAGCTATAATCAAAATAAAATATTTGTAACAAATAGTGATTGTCATTAATAATAATGCAAATAAAAAATATAAGAACCAGAATAATATCAATAACAAAAAATTTAACAGATAAGAAGAAGAAAAGAAATGGATAGAAGTTTAATGATTAGAAAAGAAGAGTCGAATAAGGAGAAGTCCTTGGAAAAGCTTTGTTATGTACCAGAATTTTTTAAGCCTAGTATTTTAGAAGATAAAGTACTAAATATGCATTAAAATAAAATTAAGAGAATTAAAAAAAATATAATACTAAAAAAAAAAAAAGTACAATAAAAGAAATTGTTTTAAAGAATTAGGCGGGGACGATTGCGTAGAAAATAGTTTATTTTATATTTATTACATGTTACATGGTTTAATAGCAATGCCACAATCTTTTAGAGCCATATACACTTTAAAGAATGATAAAAATGAAAGATTGCGATTAAATAAGAATTTACATACATTTATGTTTTATTTTTAGATTTTTAGATTTTTGTTTTTAGTTTATGAGTTTTATATTTTTGTTATATGGGTTTTATAATTTTATTTTATTAAAAATTTAGTTATAGAGAATTTAGTTATAGAGGTGATTGCATAAATGATAGTACATAGATTATTTTTATTAAGGAGAAACTTTTTTACATTTTGGATAATATTTTTTTTATTTTCAACAGAAAGAGAGTTCCAACAGTGAATTAATTGATACTTGATTGACTTTATCTCATACTTATGTGTTTATTTTAATGGCTTAGGGAGACTACAACAAGATACAGACCTAAGTTTATAACTATAAAAATTATTTGTGAATTTAAAATAGCTAGTAAAGCAGCTGGGCATATTATTGTAGAATTATTGTCCCATACAAGTACTCAGTTTGATAACTAGATAAAGTCGTCAAGCTATAAAAATTAAGAAAGATTATATACTACGTCAGAACTAAAACTGTTAGATTGAAAGTGAGTTATTCTTAATTATTTATTCTGGAGATTTATAAGATCCATTTTTATAAGTATGCATTTTTATTTACGACTCAATCCATTTTCAGAAAATAGAAATTCTCAGCATTCAAAATGGGGGTTATAAATTATTAACCATCGAATTATTAGACCACAATAAAAAAAAACGTTTTTATAACTGCTTTGTATAGACCACCACGCGTAGATTAAAAAATCTTTTCAAAAACACTTAAAATGGTGTTTAAAACAAGTAAAAAATAAACAAATTTACATCACAAGGGACATTAAGATTAAATCTTCCTAATGTTAAAACTGATAACGATATAAAACTTTTCTTAAACTCTCTTTTTCAATACAACATTCTTCCCTTTATAAACAAGCCTACTCGTGTAACTCTTCTAATTGAATTTCTCATTGATAATATTTTACTAACATTTTCACAACATGCAACATTCAAAGCGGAATCATAAAAAACGATATAAGCGACCACTGTGCAATTTTTTTTATATCTGATTTTTATAAAAAAGCAAAAAAAAAAGCAAACTATTAACGGAAATAAATAGGAAGATTACTGAATTTAATATAAAGGAATTTAGAAATTATTTGCTTAAAGTAAACTGGAAACAACTACATAATTGTAAAGATACAAAAAAAAGCCAACTAATTTTTTTATGAGTTCTTAATTGCGTACGACAAAGCGTATCCAATGAAGGAAATTAATAGCAAGCTTAAAAGATTAAAAAGTCCATGAATTACAAAAGGACTTAATAAATCTTCTAAGAAGAAACAAAAACTCAATAAAAATTATTTTTTTAAAAAACATATCAAAATGAAAAAAAATATAAAACTTAAAAAAACCTGTTTGACAAACTTAAAAAATTTTTTTTTTTTTAAATTGGTTCGCAAATTTATTTCAAAATAATATCGGAAATAACAAAAAAAACTTAGGATATAATAAAGGAAATAATAGGAAAAGAAAAGAAAACTCGTGATTATACTTAACCGAAACATTTATAAACTGAGGATGAAAGAACATTAACTAATGAGAAAAAAGATATCGCAAGCAGTTTCAATAACTTTTTTATAAACGTAGGTAATAACCTAGCAAACAAAATAAGACCAGGAAAAAAAATTTTAAACATATTTAAAAGAAGTGGGTTATGTAATGGATGAACTTGAGGTATCGCCAAATGAACTTCTGCTAGGGCTAGGATTGGGGTTAGGGTCAGGGTTAGGGTTGTATGATAAAACCAAACAAAAACGCATGTCTTGATGGTATAAACCCTAATGTTGTTAAAGAAGTTTTTAGTATTATTGAGAAATTTTACTTATTAATTTTAATCTTTCATTTAAATATAGAGTTTTTTCTGATCTCTTAAAACTAACTAGAGTATACCATAATTTAAAGATGGCGGTATCTCAAAGTTATCTAATTACAGACCAATGTCAGTACTCCAATGTTTTTTTGAAATTCTAGAACAAATAATGCATAATAGGCTTTACAACTCACAAATTACAAAGTTCTAAATGTTAAACAGTACGGATTTAGAAAAGGGCACTCGACAGAACATACATTAATTAAATTAGTTGAAGAAATATTAAAATGGTTTCAAAACAACCAGTAAACTCTTGGAGTGCTGATTGACTTCTCTAAAGTCTTTGATACTGTGAACCATAGTATTCTTTTTTACAAACTTGAAAATTTTTGAAAATAATAACTTTAAATGGTTTTTTTACTATCTTAAAAATCGCAAACAATGTGTATCTTATGACAAAACCTACACTAAATTAGAAAACATTACCTGCGGAGTTCCACAGGGATCTATTATAGGGCCTTTATTGTTTATTATTTATATCAACAATAATTACTAATAATCTAGAATACTAAACTTCAATTTTTTTGCTGACGACACTCAAGTTTTTTATACTCACTACAAATAGTGAACTTGATAACTTTAAGGAATGGTTTAATGCCAACAAACTCTCTCTAAACCCTACCAAAAGTAGAAATAAATATACTTTCTTTTCTAAATCTTCTAAATCTAACACGTTGCCTTTAAAACTCCCAGATTTTTTAATAGAAAAAACTAAGTTTCAACGGACTGTGTTAAATTCTTAGATGCTATGTTAATTTTAGGACAGCGTATACTCTGTTAAAGTCTTAGACGTTTTAATCAATGTGCAAATAAATTGGAAAGAGCATATTATTCTAATAGAAAATAAAAAATGAAAAGTGTTGGGATCATGTGTAAAACTAGATATATGTTGGATAAAAACTGTTTAAAATCTAATTACTTTTCATTTAGTCATAGGTACATTAGTTATTGTAACATTGCTTGGGCAGCACTTATCTGTCAAAACAAACATATATATTGAAAAAACAAAAACCAGCAAACTGCATTATATTAAATACAAATAAATACACTAGTGTTAATTCTATGCTTAGAAAACTTGGAGTGAATGTTTACTAATTAAATATTTTTAATATTCTTTTATTCATGTTTAGATTCAAATATCATATGCTACCTTATATTCTTAAAGACCGTTTCTTTATTATAGATTATAAATATCAAACAAAGCATTCATTGCTTAAGGTACCAAAAACTTTTTTATCAGGTACCAAAAACTTTTTTAAAACAATCTGAATTCTTAATAACATACCGAGGGCCACAATTGTGGAACTTATTTCCAGAGCCGTCTTTAGAAAATGCTTTTGTTTGACGCTAAACAACCCAGCGGGCATTTTGACGTCCTAAGGACATCCGTAAGACGTCTTAAGTCTCGTCCGTAAGACATCCTTAGTTGGTCTAAAATGAAAGGCTTGAGGACGTCTATTCCAGAAGTCCTAAAGACGTCTTTTTAAGTCGTCTTAGAGACGTTTTTTGACGTCTCATGGCTGGTCTAATCTTAAAGACTTAAGGACATCTTTTTTAGACGTCTTAGAGACGTTTGAATTTTACCAAGACATTCTTTTAAAAAATATATAAAAATGCAATGATTTACAACACAAACCTTAGATTTGCCTTAATTTAGGCAAGGGAAGTTATAAAAAGAAATCAATGTAAATAAAGTGTAATTTGATATATTTAAAATAAATTAATAACTTTACAAAAAATAAGAATAATTTTTCAAACAAAGTTACATTTTTCAAATTAAAAACTAATAGGTACTGTAGAATATAACCGATAGTGCATTATAAAAAAAAGAAAATTGCATAAAAATGGAAAAAAAAAATACAACAGTTAATCATTGATTGAAATCCATATTAGTGGATGTTCTCTTTATTCGGTCAGAAGAATGCCTAATTACTTTCCCAATAAGTTGGATGGCATCCATTTTGGTTAAGTTTTTATTTGACTTTAAAACAGCGTCTAATAAAAACAACAAAACATGTTTTAAAAAGATCATTAAAAAAAAATACATGTCATGTATACATACACTTGAATACATGTCATGTTCCATAGCCAAAGAAATTAAATTTTTTTTTTAAAATTAAAACATCATTTTTTATTTTTAATTAATCAAACACAATATAAAGCTAATAAGAATACCAGTGACAGCGTAACATAGACTTGTCAACTCTTTAAACTTTTTTTTCTTCTTTAGACAATTCATGCTGTATTCTGACAAAATAGTGTCTGTTGGCAGTCTACATATATAAAAAAGAAGATAAATGTTGTACTGTCAGTCATAAATGTTAAAATTCAAACTTTTGCTAATTACTTACAAGAGCAAAATATTTTTAATTTTATCAACTAGATATTTACCTCCAATTAATGATAACTGTTTTACCTAAAAAGAAACAATGTATTAGAAACATTGAAAATGTTTTTGACAATTTAAAATAAATATTGTAATAATATATAACATATAAAATATAAAGATGAAACTCATGTATACAAAAGTGATGTATTGGATATCTCCATTTGCGGATTTTTTTTTCAAAACATTAAATTTATCTTAACTTTTACGTTGTTTAAAACTTTCTTCTGGATTATTAGAGAACAGTGGAGTTCTGTCTACTAAAATTTTTTTCATTTCAGCAAGTTGGGATATAATTTTTTTCTAAAACTCTGAGAAGTAAAATATATAAGTGAAGCCATATAAATAGTATATAAAATAGTAAATAGTACTTCCTATATATGGTTAAAAAGAGGTAGATTTAAACTGAATAATGCAAAAAATCTCAAGTTTCATGCTTAACCTTGAAAAAATATATAAACAAGTAAAGTTCAAGAAAATTATAGGGTTTTTGTCTAACACCAAAAACTGTAAATAATTGCTACCTATACACAAACGCACACACACACACACTCATATATATAAATAAAAATATTTATATAAATATATATATATATAATATTTTTCCTTAGTTACCATGTTGCTATGGCAACGCAGTGCCATTTTTTATGATAAATCTTCTTAACATTTTGTGTACTTTTATTTGGAACATGTAATAAATTAGTTATTGCTTTACTTTAGAAAATAATTTTTTGAGGGGTTTTTTCCCTTAAATTAGATATTTTATTTTTCAATTATTGGGAAAAAATTAATATTAATAAAAATTGCTTAACTCTTTTATGATTCTTTAGTAAATTATAAATTAAGGATGTAAGTGAGATTTTACATGATACTCAAATTATTAATAAGTATATTTGTATAAGAAGCTTATTAATTTCTTTATTAGAAGCTTGAACATTAAAAATTCTATACTTTAAAGAATAATGCTAATAAATTTGAAAATCTTTATTGATTTGTGAAAGGCATTTGACACCGTCAACCACGAGATTTTCCTGGCAAAAATGAAAAACTATGGTGTAAAAAATCAAGCTTTAAATTGGTTTAAAAACTACCTAAATAAAAAAACAACAGTGTGTTATTATAGATAAATATAATATACATACATATATATATATATATATATATATATATATATATATATATATATATATATATATTACATATGTGTATATATATATATATATATATATATATATTTATATGTATATATATGTATATCTATAATGTATATATATATATATATATATATATATATATATATATATATATATATATATATATATATATACATATATATATATATATATATATATATATACACATATGTAATATATATATATATATATATATATATATATATATATATATGTGTATATTTAGATATCTATATATACATATATATATATATATATACATATATATATATATATATATATATATATATATATATATATATAGATATATATATATATATACATATATATATATATATATATATATATATATATATATATATATATATATATATATATATATATATATTTATATATATATATATATTTATATAAATATATATTACAGAGAAGGACCTCTAACTCCAATTCCAACTCCAATACAAAACTTTTGAATATTTCTTAGAATTCTTTAAAACAATATTATACAATGATTAAAAAAAATGATTATGCAATATTATGCAATGATTAGAAAATCTTATTTGCCAAAAATATGAAAAGTTCTTTGAAGGTTAAATATTTTGTACAAGCACATGCAATACAGAGAAGTTTAACTATTTGAGTCAGAGTCGCGATTTTGTTTAGCAACTTTAACTCACTTTCAATGTCACAACTCCAACTCTATGACTACGCAACCTCAATTGCTCTGTTCTTTAAGAGCATTGCAATAGCAGACATCACTCTTTTTGGAGAATACACTCACATAATTTATCACACATATATATATATATTTATATATATATATATATATATATATATATATATATATATATATATATATATATATATATATATATATATTAAATAATAATTTAAATGCAGAAATACATCTTTGTAAAGGAACTTAAAGTTTTAAGACTTTTTTGGCAATAATTAGTCATATTATTAAAAAATATAAAAGCATTTTAAAAAATACAAATTTAGCGTTGCAACAACATCTAACATCACATATCCGATACTCAGCGAAATCAAAGCGATAGTAAAATAATTTTTTTTTCTCTTTTAGAAATGTATTTCGAATAGTATACAACATGTATTAATACGCACACATGCACAAACATACACACACACACACACACACACACACACACACATATCCATTTATATATATATATATATATATATATATATATATATATATATATATATATATATATATATATATATATATATATATATATATATATGTATTTATAAATATTATATATATATATATATATATATATATATATATATATATATATATATATAGATATATATATATATATATATATATATATATATATATATATATATATATTTATATATATATATAATGAATATGTATACATCATATAAACATTATAATATAATGTATAAATCATGTATATATAAATAATTATACATCAAATTAAATGAAACAACACAGTAACAAGGTGTCAACATAAGTAATAATCTTAATAATTATTTATATAACCCATGATGGAAAAATCATAAAATGGAATGAAACAACACAGGAACAACAAAATATATACAATTTATTTATTAATTTACCTATTTCTACAGCAAAGGTATTACAAATCATATATATATATATATATATATATATATATATATATATATATATATATATATATATATATATATATATATATATATATATATATATATATTTATATTATATATATATATATATATATATATATATATATATATATATATATATATATATACATATACATATATATATATATATATATATATATATATATATATATATATATATATATATATATATATATATATATATATATATATATATATATATATATATATATATATATATATATATATATATATATATATATATATATATATATATATATATATATATATATATATATATATATATATGCAAAGATTTGTAATACCTTTGCTGTAGAATTAGGTAAATTAATAAATATATATATATATATATATATATATATATATATATATATATATATATATATATATATATATATATATATATACATATATATATATATATATATATATATATATATATATATATATATATATATATATATATATATATATTTATATTATATATATATATATATAATATATATATGTATATATATATATATATATATACATATATATTATATATATGTATTTATATATATATATATTATATATATATATATTATATACATAGAATAGAATAGAATAGAATAGAAAAGGTGCTGTACACACTTGAGGTGTGTAGAGTCTTAATTACGTAGAATTAAGACTATGACAGCCGATTACAAAAATTATTGTTCAGAAACCGAAATAATTATCGATACTGTTTTTAAAAATGTTCAAATTATCTTTATCTAATATCCATTGTGGAAGAGAATTCCAATCATTTATAACTCTGTTTGTAAAGAAATGGTGACGAACTCTTGATTTTGTAAATTGTCTGCGTATTCTACAATTGTTACTTCTACTAGATCGCTCCAGCTCAAAATTTAAAGGAGGATGGTGAAAATTAACAATATCTTTTCCTTTTGAGATCTTATACATTTGAATCAGATCACCTCTTCTTCTTCTATCAAACAAAGTTGGCAATTCAAGTATCTTTAATCTTTCTTCATACGATTTCCCCCTTAAAGATTCAATTTTAGTCGCCCTGTGTTGCACGATTTCAAGATTGTCAATGTCCTTTTTCCAAAATGGACTCCAAACTGTTGCTCCATATTCCAAATGGGGACGTACTAACGATTTGTATAGTAACTTTAATGAAAGTTCATCCAAATACTCAAAAGAGTTTTTGATCATGCCTAATTTTCTGTTTGCTTTACCTATAGCTGAATTAACATGATATTTCCACTCTAGATTATTTGAAATGAAAATCCCAAGATCATTTTCTATCATTGTTTCTGTTAAAACAGAGTTGTTCAGTTTATATTCATATCTTGGATTCTTTTTGCCAATATACATGACTTTACATTTTGATTCATTAAATGTAATTAACCAATCTTCAGACCATTTAACTAACCTGTTAATATCCTCTTGTAATATTTTATTATCATCATAACAATGATTGATTGAAATAACTTTGGTATCGTTTGCATATAATTTAGTGTCTTTATTAATCCCTCTACATAAGTCATTAATGAAGATTACAAACAAAAGAGGTCCGAGTACTGAACCTTGTGGTACTCCACTAGTAACCATCTTCCAACTTGAAATATATTCCCCTATTACAACCCTCTGTGTTCGGCCTGACAAAAATGATTTACACCAATTTAAAAAAGATGATACAAATCCTAGTCTGAATAATTTTTTCAGTAATTTCGTGTGAGAGACTGAATCAAATGCTTTTTTGAAATCCAAAAATAAAACATCAACAGAAATATCCTCTTCATACGCTTGCGTGATTAAATCTAATGTTTCTAACAGGTTTGTTATACAACTTTTGTTATTAACAAAACCATGTTGCTCTTTAGAAATTAAATTGTTTTCAATGAGGAACACCATCATATGATCTTTAATAATTCTCTCCATAACTTTACCAACAGTTGATGTTAATGAAACTGGTCTATAATTTGTTGGATCTAGTTTATTTCCTTTTTTAAATAACGGAACAACGTTTGCACATGACCATAACTTTGGAATAGATCCTGTAATAAACGATTTAACAAATATATATATATATATATATATATATATATATATATATATATATATATATATATATATATATATATATATATATATATATATATATATATATATATATATATATATATATATATATATATTTATATATAGGTATGTGACATAAAATTTTTAAATTTACAAAATATTATATTGTTATATATCGTTAAAAAGAGCAATAATACAGTATTTCAACGGTGAAAAAATTATCAAAATCGAACAATTCAAAAAAAAGTTATGAGGTTTTTAGTGACAATTTTTGAATATATGAAATTGTTAAAGAAACTGTGGTGAAAATAATTTTTTTTGTATCAAAAATGGTTAAAACTATGCAAATTCTTGTTGAAATTTCTATAATTTGGTATCAAAAGAAAGATGTAAGAGTGGGCTACAATTTTATAGTAGCATCTTGCCATAGGGCGTGAGTGGACGGCTAGAGGGGGCCCCGAACTACGACTTTTACCACCAAAAAATTGAATATTCTATCATAAAAAAGTATTTTAATACTTAATATTGTCTTTTTTATCAAACAGAAGTTCCAATATTTAGATCCCAGCTCACCATCATATATGAGATGTGTACCTTTGAGTTAGGGGTCGATGTGGTGGTGCTTGTTTAACACGTATTATTAACAAAAATAATTCCTTTTTTATAAATAATATTATCTCCAATTAGATAATCTAGAACAAAAAAATTTAAGTTTTACTAACCACTAGTTGTACTTTACAACTAGTGGTTAGTGGTGTATAACTCGAGTCAAGGTGAGGGGCGTACACCCGCGCAGCACCGCCCCTTCCAATCTCCTTCCAAATTAAAAAAAAAATACTTTACTACATTACAACTTGTTAGTATGGTATACTTTTACTTGAGAGGTAAGGGCGTGCGCCCGCTTTCGCCTAACCGCCCCCCCCCAATATTTTTTTTGTCAATTTTTGTCATTTAAAAAAAGAAAAATTTGTTTACATTTTCAAACGTCAAAAATTAGTATAAACAGACATTTTACCACTTTACAAAAAGCAAATGTTTATCCAGTTTCACATAGGAAAGAGAAATAGCCCCTCCAATCTAAAATTTTTTTTTTAACTTTAAATTGAAAAATATTGTTAAAAATAAACAAAAATTTTAACACTTTAATTTTTAATACAAAATGTGTAAGAGTATTTAAATTCTTAGACAAAAGGCTGTTTGATTTTTTAACATCTAACCTAAAAAAACATGTAAAATGTTTTAAAAATAAAATATTTAAAATTATGTAATTTAGTGTAAACAAAATACCCATTGTAATTAATTAGTAGCTTGGCTTTTAGTAAACAATTTGAAATTCCACTAATGAAACAAAATGTGTGCAAGTCACAACACTTCTGTACCAATTTTATAAGTCACAACATTTGCGATACTTTTCAAATGTTAAGACTTTTCAAAGTTCTAACATTTGCAGTATCTATTTTGGACTTACCTTTCAATTATGAAAACAATACATATTAACATTAAAAACAAATAATACACATTAACATTAAAAAAAAAAAAATTCTCTTGATACAACATCTAGGGCCAGCTGGAATTTTTTCATGCAATAATTATCAGCTTCAGAACCAGATTCATCTTTTTTCAAGTAAGAGATAGTGTAAATTTTGTCATGCAATTTTTTTTTTTACTTTTTCTACTCTGCCATCGTATACTTAGATTGTTCAATATCATACCATTCATGATATAGTTTGCTACTAACAATTCTGTCAGACATAACATCATCTAAATCATCCAGTTGCTTTGTAGCAACTGGATGATAATTGTTTATACAAATTCTTAATCTGGCTGAAAGTCATTAACTTAAGTTTTTGTTATAATTTCTTTCTATCTTGTTCATCCAACATTTGATGCTTGCATGTCTGTCTCTTATATAATGCAGATCGATTTTGAGCATGTTGTAGAAAATGGACCATTAATTACATTTTCTTACTTAGTTAGTAATCTAAACTATCAAGATAATAAATAGTCCTATTCTTTTTTCATCTTATTTTGCAAGAAATATAACAAGTTGTTGCATTAGAGGATCTTCCTTTACATTCACTTATTCCTTTACATTCAAGAATTATATAAAATTGTTGTATTAGGGAATCTTCCCTTAGATTCACTAAACACACCAATTAACTCTTCACTATCTATATTGTGAAACCTTGCACTAGCTGTTTCCTGCTTAAGTGTCTCTGTAATGAAAAAGGAGAAGTACCTTTTACATTGTCTAATCAATACATCCTTTACTGAATTAAGACAAGCTGAAGTCATGTTAATAACCTGGTCATCAATGCAGCATTAATATGTTATTGGTTCAAAAACGTTTGAGGGAAGCATTTCCCCCAAAAAATCTGTTGCTCTGCAAAACAGTGCAGCCGGATTAGATTTGCAAACATTAACTGTTTCCAAAATGTTTTTTAGAATCTGAATACCGGTGAGATGATCAAAATTTGCATCCTCAGCTGATACATAAAACTTAGTCATCCACGGACCACTTAGCAGTTTCCCAAATACACCAAGCACACACATTTTTTTTAAAGTGGTAGCATTACAAAATGCTTCTCGCAGAGCTGCTTGCAAACTGTTACATTTGACTGTTCTAGTGATCAGAAAATTTAGAAAATTAGCATAGTGTTTAATCAATATATGACAAGTATTAAAAAGAAAATATGAAGACGGTTTCCTCGATATCTAGGGATGATACACCTAGGTAGTTTTTTGTGGTCTTAAAAGTTAACAAATCCCTTGGGATCGCTTTCACTGTCTTTAAACCTCATCTTATTCACAGCTAAATCAATTTTGACAGCTACATAATCACTGCCAAATAATTCAAATTTTCTGTTTCTAGACACATCAACGCTGAGCGACATTCAGTAGCAATTGTATCAAGAGGGTGCAAATAAAAATTCAATAAGTTCAGAGTTTTACCCCAAGTTGCACTAACTTTGCTTATGGTTAGATGGTTAACTGCAACTGTCTGATATTGTGATGGAAATATTTTTAATACTCAATTAACAACACTCATCATAATTATGTAAATGAAAATTCGAATAAATAAAAGCTAGATGATCTACTGCCCTACAATGTAATCAATACAATGTAATCAGTACAATGTAATGCCCAAAAATGTAATCATCAGCTTTTCCAGGTAATATTCCATTTTTTTTCAAAAATGGAATATTACCTGTTAGCACATTTGACAACATACTAAAATTTTTATCCTAATGTTTAAAGATTAACACTTTACAGTTTCAGACATAACAGGAATTATAAAGACATTTTTTTTTAATTCCTTACTTGAAACAGAAAATTAAAACTACAAAAATTATACAAAAATTTTTAAATACAAATGTCACGATTAAAGACATAAATACCTTACTAGATATGGTAATATCCAAAGATTTTCAAAATCTTTCTGAGATTGTTTTGTTTACAAAAATGAATTTTTTGTTTACAAAAATCAATCTGAGATTGATTGATGAGATTAACAATGATTGTTAAACAAATATCTGCTTTTTATCTAATAGAATATTAAGAATATAAAAGAATATTATTACGAATATAAAAGAATATAAAAGAATATTATTTTATCTAAAAGAATATTAAAGAGTAAACCATAATATAATGTATTTATATTATATACATAAATTATGATTTAATAATAAATATAAAACAATGAAATTATAAAAATAACGACAACAATAATAATGACAGTATTATTATTACTGTTATTGTTATATACATAGTATGTAGATTCGACTTTCTCCTCCAACCACAACAACACCCATCGCGAATTTGTGAAAACAAAATTTAGGTACCAAAACTGCTACACTTTTTAAATTATCTGCTACATATTATTTTTTATTGAAATTTGGCAGGTGAATAAATAAAGGATGTAAAAAAATGTCTCAGTAGTTTTGCAAAATGTCTCAGCATTCCATCAATACAAATTTCACGTGACAACATCAAGTAAATTTTCAATATCTATAAAGTCAAAAAAAAGTAAATCATCCATACATAATTGATTCATAAAAATATGCATCTAAGTCTCTTCTTTTCAAAAATAATCTATGTTGATATACTTTTCTAAAAAGAAACACCACAACAAAACGTTTGTCTGACGCTACCTCAAAAAAAATTCAAAAAACGTGGCACAGAATTTTAGCACAAAATTCGATTCCGTAAAACGGCTATTTCCGCATACCTAATATATATATATATATATATATATATATGTATATATATATATATATATATATATATATATATATATATATATATATATATATATATATATATATATATATATATATATATATATATATATATATATATATATATATATATATATATACTATTCTATAAAACACAAAGTGAAAAGTCTTGGTGCAATTTTTGTTAAAATTCCCTTATTATACTTGTAACTTAGTTACTCTTTTATTTAAATATTGAATCGATAATAGTTTATAGATCATAGAGTATAGAATATAGAAAATTAAGAAATCTTTGAACGATAAATAACTAAACAAAATAATAGTCTTAAAATAATCAACCAAAACAAGTAGACATATTTAATTAACCGAGTTAGCGCATAATATTGTATGCGCCAAGTTGATAGTATTAATTTTTTCTAAGGTAATTAGGACGTCTTATGTAGGTCTTAGCGACGTCCTTAGGACGTCTAAATATTGAAGTCCTGATATCGTCTTTATATTAACGTCACAAGGACATCCTAACAAAGACGTCTTTATCAGACGTCTTTAGGATGTCCTAATTTGGTCTGAGACGTCGCGACCTAGTTAAGACGTCCGTAAGACGTTTGATTCACGTCTGTGCCCGCTGGGAATAATACATATTAATAATATGTATTATTCCTGTGAAAACAATTGTCTATGGTTAGAGTTTTTAAAACTGTACCATAAGGATATAAACTGTCAAAACTTAGACTCACCTTAACTGAACTGTACTTTTCTCGCTTTCATTCCAGCAAAGTCGTCAATAATGTCATAAAATTGATTTGATTGTTGTGTCAGACTCAATTGATAACGTTTTTTTTTTTTTTTTTTTTTTTTTTTTTTTTTTTTTTTTTTTTTTTTTTGTTCTTTTTATTTATTCAAAATAAGTTTTACAATATAAGAATGAATAAAATACGTATAGTCAGAATTACAATTTTGTTAACGTTACAACAAGAACGCGGATACTCGCAGAAGATCATATGATCTTGTCATCGAGAACCGCCTAAACAGTTTTTAAATAATAAATAATCCTTTAATAATTCATAGACAAATATTCACACATAAATACAAATATAATTATTTATACATATTTAAACATACAAACATGTAAATAAATATACTTACACATCAATATATATATATATATATACACATACATATAATACGCACAAATACACATACATATATACGTACATACATAAATATACATACACACATACATACATATATATATACATATATCCATATATACATATATACATATATATATATATATACATACATACATACATATACACATATATACATACACACATACACACACACACACATATACATATACATACATATATATATAAGTTAAGATAAAAGATTTCGTATATATAAATTACATTAAAATATTTCTTAAGAGTATTAATAAAAAACAAAACAAACTTAAAAATATATCAGAATGTTTTCAACTGAGAAAAGAATTTCTTTTAATTTTCTTTTAAATAAGAAAAAGTTCCATTCAAGAGAGAGATCAAAAAGTTTTAACACTATTTTGTTCCATAAAAATGCTCCTCTAAATGAAATACAAAATTTACCAAAATTAGTTTTGAAAACTGGTTGAAGAATAAAATTTTCATTACGCAAATTGCATTTATTTTTAACTTTTAAAGAATATAAATTGTGAAAAGAAATTGGAGATGTGCGAGACTTACATTTAAACATAAAACACAATACATTAAAAATATTAAGTTGATATATATTAAGAATATTCATTTCGTTTAAAAGAGGCTTAGCATGATAAAATCGATGTTTAAAATTAATAAGTCGTGCAACATGTTTCTGTTGGCGATAAAGTGGTTCTAATTTAGTTTTCCTTACACTACCCCAAGCCGCATTAGCATAGTTTAGATGGCAATGAATAAAAGAGTCGTAAAGCTGAATTAAAGTATGTTTATTTAGCATGGTTCTTATTTTAAATAGTATTCCTATACTTTTGGAAATTTTAGAGGATAAGTTTTCAATATGTTTTTTCCATGTCAAATTTTCATCAATAAAAACCCCTAAAAAATTTGTAGCCGTTTCTCTTTTAATTTGAATGTCATCTATAAAAAGAGCAGGCAATTCACTTGGTAGATGATGTTTTTTGTAGTATGGATGAAAAAGAGACCATTTTGTTTTTTCAATGTTAAGAGAAAGCTTATTTAATTTAAACCATTCTGAAATTTTAATTAATTCTATGTTCATACTTTGAAATAGGGTAATTATGTTACCATGAGATAGAAAAAAATTCGTGTCGTCAGCAAACATAATTGTCATTAAATTAGATGCTTCATAAAGGTCGTTTATGTAAATGAGAAATAGGAGAGGTCCTAGGACAGATCCTTGAGGAACTCCGCATGTTACATCTAAGAAGTTTGATTTTGATGATACGTCATAGTGAACAAATTGCTCTCTATTACTTAAAGAACTTTTTAAAAGCTTCAAAACATTGCCAGAGATTCCATAATATTTAAGTTTTTTGAAGAGAATTTTATGATCTATCGTATCAAAGGCTTTAGACAAGTCAATAAAAATGCCTAAAGTAAATTTGGAACTTTCAAATGATTCAGTAATATATTGTGTTATTTGGAGTATAGCGTGTTCAGTGGAGTTATTTTTTTTAAACCCATATTGATTTTTGTATAGGATATTATTTTGAGAAAGATGATTAAAAATTTTATTATAAAGAATTCTCTCTATAATCTTGGAGAAAACAGAGAGAACAGATATTGGGCGGTAATTACTAACATTAAGTAAGTCTCCACCTTTAAATATTGGTGAAACTCTAGCTATTTTTAATTCATCAGGAAAAATTCCTTGTTGAATTGAGCATTTAAATATTTTAAAAAGGATATTTTTTATGATATTATATGAATCAATGACGATGTTTCCATTGATATCATCAGGACCGACTGCTTTATTTAACTTTAGCATTTTAAAAATCAATTTCCCTGAAATCTGGTTTGCAGGATTTGATTAAGAGCACGTTTTTCGCAACTCTTTCACCATCTAGTAGCATAGCATAAAGAATATATTTTTAACAGCAACAGTAGGAGTTACCCTAAAGATTTTTCATTACAATCTCTTAAATTCTTTTATCCTATTTGTTGTCAAATGCATTATTTTATAAAAGAGTACTAGTGCATTTTTTTATGCTGTGAACCCTTTGATCTACGAATTAAGTAGTTTAAATCATGTGTAGGTGTCTAAGTTCTTGCATAAATCATATTTCTTAAATCAAGAGTAAGCCACTGTGCATGGAAAACTGGGTAAGGTTTTTGCTAGCATTTTTTGTGGATGTAGAATCTATAGCTATTCCAATACAATAGTTATAAAGTTTACGCTGGTCTGTACTCAAATCACTAACAATGTCGGTTGTCACATACAACTCTCTCTATGAATCTATGGGATAAAACTGAATTAAGTTGTTCATATATAAATATGTTAAATGCTTTTTACCAACAGGATTTTTGTAATTTTAAGCATCATTGGTTTTTCCATCTTTTTCAGATAAAACATGCTAAGTTGTAGTTCACACTAGTAATGCAAAAAACCTATTAAATATATGCTACGTTTGAAAAGCTTTTCTGGTTTTGACAAAAAAATTATTATTTACACAAAAGTTAGAACATTTAATTAATTACAATTTAATTTAATTTAATTACAAGAACAATTGCTGCAAAACCTTTAACACTATTATAATCAGTTTTCATATTTTCTATTGTCAATTAGGGCAGTAAATGTTGCTGAAGCCATTGTATTCATTTACTATTTTCTATTATAACGTGTCAGATATTAACCAGAAAAAGTATCATTTTCTAAAAATAAACGAGGTAATTTTTTTATTCGATACAAGACAAGATCCCCATTTTTCTTGTGTTTTGTCACATGAACTAATGGATTTTTATCATTTTTTTCATCAATACTAATGACTTTAAGTTATAAAACTTTTTTGGGATGCCTAGTGTCAATTGAATCATCTACTCGTGCTATTTCACAAAATACCTTAAATTCAGTTATTGCCTGAGACTTTTTGTAGTTTATAAATTTAAGGATTAACTATAATTATATTAACTAAAATTAGAATAAACTTCTAATGTTGTTTAATTGGCTTCCTAGTTCGCTCTTTTTCCAATTTTTTTAAAATCTGTAAATGTCAACACTACTGGTAAAATGAAAACTGCATATACTAATTTTCTGTATTGTAAAATGAAACGTGATATCTCTTTTACGATATCAAACATACCTAAGTGTATTAATTTAGAATAAATTAAAATAATTCAAAAAAATGTTTATTACATTATTAGGTTATTGCAAACCTTATAAAAGTAGAATGGGTAGGGGGTGTTAGTAGATTCGGTAGTGAGTTTTTATCTGTTCGTATAAAATCCTTATTATTTAGAATTTTGAAAAATTCTAATTCTAAAAGTTTTAAAAAATTGTAACAAAATTTTTTAAAAATGTAATAAAGTTTTTAAAAATGGTCTCAAAAATGTTTAAAATAATATTTATATACCTATCTTTACAATCATCAATAAATGGAAAAATGTAGTGAAAAGCAGACAGATCAAACAACATTTCCAGTTTCTTTTCTAGCAAGCCTACGCTGAACCTATGATTTCAAGATTTTCATTTTGTGATTATGATTTCAATATTTTCATATTGTGATTATGATTTCAAGATTTAATCTCATTAGAAAAGTTTTAAAACGCTCTTGAGTTTTTATTTTTTTAATGGTTTTTATCAAAATTTTCTTTTATCAAAAGGAAATTAGATTTAACTCTATAACAAAACGTTTGCAAGTCACTGCTGACGATTTGTCACAATTGGCACAGAGTCAGCTTTCTTTCAACTAAATAAGTTTTTCTCAATCTTGTAACCGTATTTGAATGAGCTATTTGTAAATCGGTAGATTACTCACTAAAATTAGATAAATTTTGGAAATTTGAACAGGGTATAAATAATTATTATTAACATATATTCAAATAAAAACATGATATAAACAACTCAATACAATATTATCACAGTCAGTTCATATCTAACAATAGGTTATCCTGTTCTCATCTGTAGAATCTTTTTAATGTTTTGTGAAACATTTATAAAATGGTAAAAAAATGCTCATAAAGTGCTTTTAAACGGGTTTTTAATGTTTTGAATGTTTAATTTTTCATCTAAATAATGTTTACTAGTTAATTCCTCTAATTTTACCACGTTTTCAAATTCACTTCACCACTGCAGCATTTATTAACGTAATAAATTCGCTATTCAAGTGGTTTTACGCTTGAGTTTTTAATACAAAGGGGGGTGGGAATAAAAGGTGGGGTGGAAATATTAGTCCAGAACTACCAAACAAGAAAAGGTAGGGGAGGGGATTATTTAAAAGAGAAAGGGCTTTTTTTTTATGATACAATATAAGTAATTTTTATAAAAAATTTAAGTTTATAAATTCAATCTAATATTTTACAAAACGCGCGTTAAACTATTTTATTATTAAACTATTAAACTAATTCAAGCGTGGTTTGCGGTCAAATGCGCACTCTAATTTTTGTTTTACCTTATTTTAATAGGACTCAATTTGCTGAAATAAGTTTTACACGTTGGTGCAAAATAAACCAAAAGTACATTTTAGATGAATCAAAAATTACTAGGTCAACGATTTTTACTTACACTAAAAGTTTTTCTTTTTATCAGTGACTGAAATGATTATTTCCTAATTTTTTAGCGATTATATAAATATTTAATATAGCGATTAAATAATATATATAAATATTTGTTGACATTAAGTAAAAATTGATAAAGGTGGGGTCTTAATACACTTGGGTTGGGTCGGAAAGTTTTCTAAAAATTTCAAAACTTCCGCACCCTCCTTTTTAATATGGACTCGAGAGTAATTGCAAGATAACCATTGCATTGTGCTGCTGCAATTTCCAATCAAGACCGTGACTTTCATATCTATCAGCAAAAGAATTTTCCAGAAAACAGACGTTTACTTTTGCTAGAAACCATTGTAAAAAGGTTTTGTCTATCGCAAAAGCTCTCTATTGTTAGGTCATAAAATTTCGTATTTCATCACACAAATAGGCTCTCGTGACTTCTGGTGAATCTTTAAAAGTATTTATAATAAGGGCAAATCTTGTATTCCACCTCCTCTGTATGGTTCAGACTTTGTCTTCTCACCTTAAGAAAAAGTTGAATTGTTTGCCAAGAACTTTTTATCAATATTATCTCTTGATTCTATTAGTTACGTTCTGTTGTTGTGTTAAATGCTTATCAGAGTCTTGTTTTCCAGCATGCTGGAACATGACACCTGACATTTCTAAAGCCTTTGATAAGATTTGGCATGCCGGTTTTCTCCATAATCTTTCTTCATACTGTGTATCTAGTAATATCTTAAAGATTACTAAGTCCTTCTTTTCCAATCCTAGTATAAAAGTTGTCCTCGATGGACAGCACTCTACTTCATATCCTGTAACTTCAAAGTTTCCTCAAGATTCAATCCTTGTCCCTATACTCTTTTTAATATATATTAACGATCTTCCATATATTCTCACATCTAAGGTGAAATTGTTCGCTGACAGTCTACCATTTAATCTTGTCATGATAAGAAACTAACACTGTCTGATTTCTTGGAGGGAGCATCTGAGCTTAAAAAAGGATTTCACTTCTGCTACAGCATGGGGCTCAACTAATCAAATTCTAATCTAATCAAATCTTACTTCAATTCTTGGAAACCGTATTTAAAATCCATTACAAAATTAGCATCTGCTAAGGTTGCATCTGCTAAGGTTGCATCTGCTAAGGTTGCATCTGCTAAGGTTGCATCTGCTAAGGTTGCATCTGCTAAGGTTGCATCTGCTAAGGTTGCATCTGCTAAGGTTGTATCTGCTAAGGTTGCATCTGCTAAGGTTGCATCTGCTAAGGTTGCATCTCTTTATCGAATTTGACACTTTTATACTCCAGATTTTATTTTCTATCTCTATAAATTTCAAATCCGTTGCTGTATGGAATACTGTTGCCATATCAGGGGCGCATCTTCTAATTATGCTCTTTATCTTTTAGACAAGGTGTAAAAAAGCATTGTAAACATAGTTAGGCATGCTCTTGTAGCCAACTATGTTCACAATGCGTTTTTTCAATTTCCAACCATTATCACATTGTCTTAATGTTTCTTCTCTTTCTTATTTCTACAAATATTATAATAGGTACTACTGCTCCAAAAACTCTTATTCTAGTCTAGTTTTTTTCCTTCAACATCAGTACTTTGGAATTCGCTTTCTTCATCTTGATTCCATGATATTTTGCAATCTTTAAAGTTGTTTGCAGCCTTGTTGGAAGCAAAGATAAAAAAAAAAAAAAAACTAAACAATGGAGTCTAAATAAATGATTTAGGCAATTATTAATAATATTAATATTATTTATCCGAATAAATGTGTGACACAAACTATTGATGCTCTTTAAATTAATAGTTCGTTTCAAATATATATAATACAGCTATATATAATATGTATAATACAGCTGCACAATGGATAAAAGTAATGCAGTAAATACATTATATGCTTTTTAAAATAAGTAAACTAACTTGTATCTTAGTGCATTCATATTACTTATGCATATATGGTAACCATATAGAAAAAATAACCATATAGAAAAAATGAGACTATAAACTAACATTTGTTGGACACTTGTTTTAACTAAGTTTTTGGTTTCGATATAGTTAGAGTATTGCAATTATTATTATATATATATATATATATATATATATATATATATATATATATATATATATATATATATATATATATATATATATATATATATATATATATATATATATATATATAATAACTGCAATACTTTAACTCTGGCTTTTTCTTACTTAAATTATGTACATTAGGGAGACACTTACAATATGGCGACAATTTCACGTTGCCTTAATGTTTCTCTAAAGTGACAATACGTCAGCGTTTGGCTCGTACAGTAAGCGTTTGACGGTAGTTTTGTGCGTTTGGGGTTTGTAGGCGTTTGTGTACGCGTTTATAAACTTAAAAAAAAAAAAAAAAATTTTCAAAAAATATTATTTGAAAGACTTTTAAATAAAATAAAAATTCTAAAATGTAGTTAAAAAAACAAAATGAATTAAATTCTAATAAACTTTAAAACATGAAACTAAATGAATTGAAATTGAACCAAAACTAAATGTAATGAAAACAAATGAAGCTCGAAACTATAATAATAATTGAAGCTGTGTTCTTGAGAGTTTCAAGAAAGAATCTAACAACTGTAGATGTTAGATTTTAACAACTGTTTTTCGCAAAACTTTTTAAGTTTATTTTTAAAATCAATTACTGAATTAGCGTTAACAACTTAACTGTCCAAACGATTCCAGTTTTCAACTATACGGTTAGTGAAGAAATGATGCCTCGGCAAAAAGTTTTGAATATACTGCCTTCGCAACCTTTGATTGTGTCCTCTAGTTAGCCTACCCAATACTTCTGGTTCACGATGCCAATTGATAGTATCAATTTTGTTCATGAATTTGTACATTTGGATAAGATCACCTTTTTCCCTTCTCTTTGATAGATTTTGTAAGTCCATTTTCTCTAATCTTTGCTCGTAACTGTCTTTCTTTTTTTTGTAGCCAAATTTTGTAGCTTTTTGCTGAATTTTTTCTATTAAGTTTATATCTTTAATAAAATATGGGTTCCACACTTGAAAAGCATATTCTAAGTGTGGCCGAACGAATGACATATATAACAATTTTGTTGATGTTTCATCTGGATAGAGGATTGCGTGCTTTAACATACCCAATTTTTGATTTGCCTTAGCATTTTTTCAATGTGGTCTTCCCATTTTAAATTGTCTGAAATATAAACACCAAGGTCTCTTTCCAATGACGTTACTATTAGTCCATGTTGAATAATCTCTGTTTCTGTAGCATTATATTTTAAATTATACTTTATTTTCGGATTATCACGACCAAAATGCATGATTTTACATTTATCTTTATTAAAACTGATAAGCCATCTTTTAGTCCAGTTAAATAAGATGTCAAGATCCAACTGTAGAGAGTTATTTATTTTATTTTTTTCTAGAACTGCAATTATTTTTAAATCGTCTGCATATAGTTTTGCTTTATTATTCAACTTTTTTGTTAAATCATTTATATAAATTATAAAAAGTAAGGGTCCTAAGACCGATCCTTGTGGTACTCCACTACGAACTGTTTCCCATTCTGATTCAAACAGTCCCAAAACAACTCTCTGTTTTCGATTTGCTAAAAAAGCTTTACACCATTGCAACAATTTTCCGACAATACCAAATGACTTAAGTTTCAAGAGCAGCCTGGAATGCGGAACTGAATCAAATGCCTTAGAAAAATCTAAAAAGGCAACATCAACACATTTTCCACAATTTATTGCTTCTGTTATTATGTCTAATGTCTCGAGAAGGTTTATTACACAATTTTTTGATTTAATGAATCCGTGTTGTTCTGGTATTAATAACTTATTTTTATTTAAATGGTTCATTATTGTATCCTTAACAATACTTTCCATTACTTTACAAACAACAGAGGTCAATGAAATTGGACGGTAGTTACCTGCATTCAACCTATCCCCATTTTTAAAAATTGGAGTGATATTTGCTTTTAATCAGCTTGTAGGCAATGTTCCAGTTAGAAATGATTGGTTAAATATCATACAGAGTGGTCTAGCTAAACTGTCAGCACACTTACTTAAAAATATTGGATGAATTCTATCGATACCTGGGGACTTGTGCACATTTAGATTCAATAATCGTTTTTTAATATCTTTCTCATTAAACAATGGGGTTGGGCAAATTTTTTCTATTGTATTTTCACATGTAGCCATATTAGTTAGGCTTCCGTTTATGAATACTGAATTGAAAAACCGATTTAACTGATTAGCAATAACTTGACTGTCAGTTGATATTTCATTGTTTTCAATTGAAATTGCTCTTATATGGTCTTTAGCTTTTAGTTTACTGTTAATATAAGCATAAACTTGTTTTGGATTTTTTTTTGATTCTGTTGCAATTTTATTTTTATATTTTTGTATTGTAATTTTTACAAGTTTTTTAACTAACTTATTTTTTAGTTTATATTCTTCCTTAAGATCTAAATTTTTGAAATGAGAGGCTTTGTATCGATACCATAGGTTACGCTTAAGTCGAATTTTGTGTTTTAATTCTTTATTCATCCATAAGGATCTTTTGCTTTCAGTTGCTTTTTGATTAAATGATGGTATGAAATCTTTACAGCCGTATTCAATAGTTGTAATAAAACTTTCATAACACTGATCAACATTAAGTCCAGTAAACTCATGACTCCAGTTAAATTAATTTAAATATTTTGAAAATTCATGATAATTTCCTTTCATGTATACTCGCTTTGTAGTAATACTTTCATTATATATGAGTTAAGTTAAAAACAAATTAAATTAAAAAAGTTTTTTAAAATTTCATTAGAGGAGAAAAAAAATTACCTTATAAGATTTTTCAACTACAACAAAGAAAATAAGTTCGTTTTACGCAAATTTGTTTGCCTTCTAATGTCTTTTTTTCCTATTTATTTTAAATAAGGCTTTGCATTTAATTTAATAAGAAGTTTATAAAAAAGTAATTTAAGATGTTTAAAACTATTTATACATCAAATTCAAAAAATGAATTGTAAGAAAAGAAGGTTTAACACATTTAGTTATAATTTAAAGGCAACGCAGATCAAAGATGAGCTCCTTAAATGTACTATTTGTCAAAGCCTATTTGACATAAGAAGTCGTGGACGGTCTGCAATTGAAGATTATTGCAAATCTATCAAACACAAAATAGAGTTCGTTGCTTATATATCGTCAAACAAAATCACAAAGTTGAAAATGAAAAAATATTAGTCATTCAAGCAAGAACAATTGCATTCCACATAATCAAACACAGACATAACTTTAGAAGTGCTGATTGTATATTAAAGCTAATTTTAAAATCTAAGATTATAAAATTTCTTGTACGCGTACAAAATGTGATGCAATAAATGTAAACGCGTTCAAGAAATATTACGAAACTAACTAAAAAAATGCTTTATTAAAAGCATCAAATGTGTCAATTCTTTCTGATGCATCAAACCGCAAAAACATTAAAATGTATCCATTTTTGGCTCTTTATTTTTATGTTAAAGAGGGAGTGCAAATTCAGCTGATTAATATGGGTTGTGCAAATGAAGAAATATCAAATATTTTATCAGAAGTTATCTTCAAATATATTATTGCTGGCAATATTTCTTTAAAGTTTTGGCCATTTCTGAAGACAACACCAATACCAATATCGGAGGTTTAAAACGAAACGCTAATAACAATATTCATAAAAAAATTGAACCCGTCATTTCGGAAAGGGCACAAGTCCATTTATTCAAACTTTTCAGGATCAACAAAAATAAATCTATTAGAAAAAAAGTCTATGGTGCTAAAGAAATTGAATCTAAGAGTAGATAAATAAAAGTAATACATAAGTTTTTAGAGTTTTATTTATGATAAAAAAACAACATATAACACATATTTTTAATTTAAATTTATGGACTTATGCCTTTTTCAAAATGAACACTTTTTATATATAAAAATCCAAAGATTATAGGAATAATAATGATTTATTATTACATAAAACAATTATAGTTAGTTAATCGTCACTTAATTCATTGTTTGCCGAAGTTGTTGGCCAAGCAAAAATCCTTATATAGAAGTTTTAGTACTCTTCTATTTAATATGGTATATATTTTCCTATTTTTTTGCAAATCTGAAATCCTTTTTTCATTCATATGCAACTTTCCAACATATGCAGGAGTAATACTTAATGGTAAGGTTGACCTTGTACCAAATACTTTGTAATAATTGAAAATCACAACTTACTAAACAATCTATGGATTCACGTGTTGTCACTAAATCTAGTGTGGTCTTACAGAATGTGAAGTGTGACACTTAAGAAATACCAGAAGTAACTTTTTTGTCCTTGGGTAATTCTTTTTCATAGGAATTCACAGATAATACAAGTTTCTTATAATGGTTTGGCTACCATTTTTTTACATCAATAATATCTTCAGCTTTGGGCCTTCTAATTTCAAATTTTTCGCTTGCTTCAGCTATAAGATTTTCATACTCTGTTGGTGTGTAAATCCAATCATTTTTTCGAAATATATTCTATCGTTTGGCAAAAATGAGTGACCTCTATTTGGTATGTAATATTGTGTCTCATTTATATTGCTATCTAGTTCAGCTACCAGTGATAAAATTATTCGGACCATGGCATGATTTCTGGTTTAACCATCAGAAAATAGGTGCAGTTCTTTGGCTTTGTTGCCAATATTTTTTAAAATATAATCCAGCACAAAGGCACATACTTCGTTGGAACCTTTGTTAACCGTTAACAACTCCTTCACAGTATAAATAAAATACTAATTTACCAGTTTTAAAATCATATATGAAAAGCTCATACAGCGATATTTGACGTAAATAAAGTATTTCCTGGACAAGGATATGTGGAAGTGGCAAATTTTGCATAAAATCAAATGCAATCCCATACACATTTAGATCGTTTTTGCACTTAGTTTCAACTTCCTATATTTTTTTGTGAAATTTGTTTGCTTGTTTTTTGTGGATCTCAATATCTGCTTGATAGATTCTTTTTGCATTGTCATTAAGGTGTGGGTTTTTTAATTTAATTTTTAACTCTTCGCACAGTCCACAGACATCTATTTGCTTTCTACCAAACAATAAATTAAAATTTTCTTGGAAAAATTTTAGGTAGAATTTATATTTAACAGGATGATTTAGATATTTTTGTGCATATAACGTGTGCATAATTTTCACATTGAGTTTTTCATCTAAATAGTAAGATGGTGCATCTTCACAATAGTAGTGCACATATTTAACAGGAAATGATTCGATATGCTCACGTACTTTTGTTTATGTATCTCCAGGTAATGCGCTGCATCCTAATCCCTGAGATTTACCTCTGTGATCTATGGGCTGCTCTTTCTTTTTAATAAAATGAATAAACGTCTAACTTGTTTCATAGAAGTTCTATGAATGCTGCAAAAAGTTTTCTTGCATACTTTTTTTATTACACTTTCAACCTTATGCGTAAAATAAAATAAAATTCTTTTTCCTTAGATTCTTCAGATTTAAACCGCTTTCTCTTTTTATCCTTCTTTTCAATCAATAACTGCAAGTATGTGTCTTGGGCATTTTTACTATCAAATCTGTTAATAAATTGAATTATACTTTTTATAACATCTTCAGATACAAGCTCCATACACTTCAAATTACATCTGTATATAAATAGAGTTATTGAGTTAATATTATAATAATTATATATCATGGTGTTTTACCTACAATTATTGGTGGTAAAACATGAGTAAATAAGCAAATATTTGAGAACGAATTTAGTCATTCTATATTATAGAGCAAAAAACTAACCTGCAAGAAGCACCCGTTTTCCTTGGTGCCACATCATCTCCTTTGTGGTTTTTATAAGCTTCTCTATCAATTTTAATTTTTTTATTTTTTTGTGTTTATAATTTCCACTGTTTTTTATACCAGACACTTTCTAGATTTATATGCATTTTCAGCGAGCTCGAGATTTTTCTATTTTTGTTATAAATAAAGTGAGATAAAGTCACTACAGTTGCACTTCGCTTCACTTGAAAAAGACATATGTCGGGGACTTGTGTCATTTTCAAACAGACTTTAATTTTCATTTGCATTTAAAGTTGACTTATGGCATATAAAAATGTTTTTTCTTCAAAGGGAGTATGTAAAACACTTCAATAAATAAAATTGCATCAAAAAGTGAAATTCGAAAAATGTGTAACTTGTGCCCTTCTTGAAATGACGGGTTCAATTAATCGTTAAGCTAAACCGTGAAATCATTGGAATGCTCCTATATTATTGCTTGGAATGCTCATATATTATCAAACACAATAGGCACTGCATCTGATTGTTTATTTATTGATGTGAAGATAATTATTTCTAAAGTTTATTAATTTTTTTTTACCATTTTACTGTTCAAGGTTCTAGTTTAGAAAACTTCTGTGATGAGATCGATGTGGAATCTCATTTAAATCGATATATTTGCTGTTAGTTAAAACAACAACAAGAAATTACCATTAAATAAAAAACCAGGCATAAGCAAGAAGAAGACAAATTGTCTCATCCTTGAGCCCCCGTTAAACTGTTTTGTAAACGTTTTAAATATTTACATGCGAAATAAATAATACACAAAAAAATATTCACAATATATATACGCAGTATACACAAAAGCAAATATACACAATATATATACGCAGTATACTCAAAAGCAAAAATACGTAGTATATTTGTTACATAGTATATACCCAAAAAAATTTAAAAAAAAACTTTCAAAATGAAACATAAAATTTTTTAATAACAATATTGCTATACAATATTGCAACAATATTTTAGCAACAATCTTCTATATAATATTGCCGAACTTAATAGTTTTAATAGTAGTAGTAGTAGTGTCCCTTGGAGCGTATTTGACACGAAACCCTTGGCAGCCATTGCAACCGAGGTATTGGCAAGAAAGAGTCGCAGCACTATAAGAAAACGTGAACAAATATCTAAAGAACGTAAACTTTAAACTAAGTAATGTTAAAGCATATGTTAAAACATACTGAAACATTTATCACGTTTTACAGTTTGATTTTTACTTGAAAATTACATTGCGTCAACCTCTCTTTTATGATTTAACATTTTTTCCTCAAAAAAATTACTACATTATTATAAAATCTACCCTTGGTGATATGCCGGTGTAGCTCGAGTGGATAAGGCGGCGAACTTCTGAACAAGGAACTATAGGTTCGACTCCTACCAAAGCTGGCTATTTTTTTTTAATTTTTTTAATTATTTTAAAATACAAAATACTTTCGAAGTTTTATAAAGATTATATACAAACATATGTAACGTAACGATATTATGCAGTCACAAAAGAAATGATTTTAAGAATGTGCTAAAACTTCATAAAACATTAAAAAAAAAAAAAAAACATCACTAGGAGAAAAAATATGTTGCGTATCTATGATAATTGAGACACTTATGTTATTAATGTGCGAATGTAATTAGTCCTAATAAGCTGCGGATGGTCTGAAAAAAAAGTTGTCTGAAACTTAATAAAGAAAAAACTTAACAAGACAGCCCTGCTACTTCATAAGATGCTGCTGTGGAGGCAAAAAAAAAAAAAAGCCTGTAGCTAGATAAAACATTAAAACTTTCTTTTGACAATTAAAAGTTTATTTTGCTACATTAACTTTTTTACTATAAACATATGCAGCAACTGTTTTTCAAAACGCCTTAATATGCTTATGACGTAATTCGAAAAAAAACCCAATTAAAAATAAAATTATTTGGAAAAACTCTTCGTAAAACGTTTTTTGAAACGAATAACTTTTATTTAGTTTTTTTTTCTTTTGTGCAATTTTCTTTTCAATAAATTTCTTTACCTTTCAGAATATGACCATTTTTAACAATGCTATAGAAAAAATATCAGTAAATTGATTAGTAGTATTTCAATTATATTAATTAGATTAAATTATATATATTAAATTATATATTATATATATTAAATTAAATAGATAAATAAATTGATATTCAGTTTATACATGGGTATTTTTTTTTTTTTATACTTAGTGACAAAATAGACTAATTAGATAAGTCGTTAAGTAGAATGCTAAGAATATATTTATGGCGGTTATTGTTGTTAAGGGTGATTAATAGGCAAATAAATTAAAAACTAATCAGGGCTTTGAATAAATTATAAACTAATCAGGGAAGTTTTATTGGTAAACCTAATAAATAGGAAGATAACATATAATTCAGGTAGACATTGTTTTCACTTTTTCGCCAAACTTTAAGATCTTTGATATTAAAAAATATGACCTTTCCAATAATTATAGATGGTAGTGTATTAACCTTTTTTTTCAGATCCACAATCCGTTATGATTTGTATTTTATCAATGTGAACGAAAGTCTATTCAAATATCTAAATATGTAAACTTTAAATTCTTTAATTATCAATCAGTATAATTATAAAGTAGATGACATCAAATTCTACCGATTTATTTTTACTTAATAATTTCATTGCGACAATATCTCTTTATTTTAAAGCATTAAATGTTGTTTTTTAAAGTTTAATAAGTTTTCTGTTTATTAAATAGTGTAAAAAGATGATATAGCATTCCACAGCGATTGAAGTGCTTCGCTTCGGTTCAAAACCTTTTGCTTACACAATTTTTTTTTAAATCCTATCCAGTTTTCTAGAAAACAAAGAAAAACAAGTTTAAATGCATATAGATGTTATAGGCATTACATAAAAATAAAGATATAATATACTATAAGAAACCAAACGGAGAGAATTTTTTAAAACGTTTTTTAAAATTTTTAAAAACATAAAAACGCTGTTGGAAATTTGTTGCGCATATATCATGATAGAGATACTTATGTTTTAGGTAATTAGTTAAAACTGCGAGTTCAACACACATTAAAGAGATAAATTTCTTTCTTATATATATAAAAAAAAGGTTTTACATGCAATCTGAAATTTTTATTAAAACTAACTGGTCAAGAGTCCTAAAAAGTACGAAAAGGTATGAAAAAAAAAATTGTATTCTGAAACCTAAAAAAAAAAATTTAGAGACTCCAGAAGGTGACAAACAGAAAACCCACAAAATTTCGCCTAATCCGCTAATAGAAATGAGATATAAACAAATATTTAATGATTTTTGTATTACGAAACGTACGCCAACTCTTAAACCACTGTAAAACTATCTTGCGGTTATCTAATTAAATCCACCAAATCCGTTAATAAAACCAGTTTAATTAATAGATTCAAAACCATCTGATTTTTGTATTATGATATGTGCGCCAACTGTACTCTAAAACCAATAAAACTCGGCCATGTGGTCTTCATATCGATTATAATAATTGCAAAGCGAGGAACGACAAGTAAGTTGTATCTACAAGTTTAATACTTGATATTTCATATATAAAAAATATTTTAAAAAGTAATATTAAATTGATAAAAAGAATTAAAACATTGTAATTTTTGATCACTTTTGTGATGGCGAATAAACTTCAATGAAAATTTAAGCTCATCCTTAAGGTAAATAGACTAAACTCTTTTTATAAATATAATCAATGTATAATTCAAAAATTAAAATTGAGAGCAATCAGTTTGTTAACACAAGGATTTACAATATTCAATATATTGTAATCTTCATTTTAAAAATTAAACTTATTTTATAATTACCATGTTAATATGTTTAAAGTTAATATGTTTTTGACCCAAGAATAAACATAAAGATTATTTTTTAGAAATGAGCAGCCAAGATACAGAAGGTATTCTTTTAATTTTGTATAACAATAATTAATTAAAGAGATAAAAAGAGATGATACGTCAATAATACTGAGATATTTAGCTTATTATTTTATTAAGAAATTACATTAAGTTAATTTTGTATATCTTTAGGCGACGAAGAAGTTTCTGCATTTTTTCGAAGTAAGCCATATATATATACTATATATAGTAGCAGTTACATATGTTCTAAAAGTGGCGGAGCTGTACTTGATTTACGGTGTGAATAAAACGATGATTTAATTTAGCCGTTTTTAATTAAAATCAACCAAGATATGCCGCCCTCCCCTAACCCCGTAAATCAAGTACACCCCCCTAAAATTTAACTAAAATTAAAAAATATAATAATTAATTTTCAGAACTTTAAAAGGGTGGACCCAAAACTCAGTTTTTGTTTATTCCGCTATTTTGATTGACCTTAAAAACGCGTATAAGCTGTTTAAGCTATAATTTTATAAAACGTGTTCAAGCTAAAATTAACTTTTAAGTCTTCTAACTACTAAACTTTTACGTAAAATGAAACTTTTTGTCATTTACTGAATATGTTAAATTATAAAACTGTGCAACAGTTTTATATTTTAAGACAAATCTTATATGTTTAATTGAAAAAGTAAATATTTTGAAAATTAATTTTGTCTATATATATAATAGATGTTCAAGAGATCAGAGCCGAAGAGCTCTTGCCAAATAAGCTAATTTTGTATAAGAAGGATATGTTACAAAGATATATATTTCACCAATTTCAGCAATTTGTTAATTATAACTTTTTTTTAATGTTTAGCGGAAGTAATGGACAAGCTAAGTGAGGAATTTTGTTGTTGTTTTTTGTTTTTTTTGTGTGCAAATACATTTATGCTTTTTTAGTTTTTTTAAAGTTATTATAAAGCAACTGACTTTTGTCAGTTGTGACAGTTTGTTAGTCAGCAAGTGACTTTTGTAACTTTTAAATTTATTTTATTTAGAAAAATTAGAAGATTCTGTTGAGAATCTAAGTAAGCAATTTGTTATTGTTGTTGTCATGCTCTTTATTTTTTTTATTACATATTTATTTAACATAAAGTTATTCTATATTTGGCAAGTTAATTTATTTTAATGTTTATAAGTTTTTCATTTTATTTAGAAAAAATTAGAACATTCAATGGGTAAACAGAATTTGATTATATTACATTTGTGTATTATAGATAAAGATATAGCATTTTACTTTCAAAAAAAAAGGTGTATTCTATGGTCTTTTAGCTTTTTTGATACAAATTTTAGCATTTTTTTTTTTATAGGGCTTATATTTCAACAACTTAGTAAGTTACTATATTGTTCTTGTGGATTGTTTCTTTATTTTTATTTTTTTATTTTTTTGTCGCTTTTTTCTTTTTTGGTTTGTTTTGTTTTGTGATTGTTATTTTTGCCTTTTGTTTTGTCCCAACTTTATTTATAGATTTCCTAAAGTTGACAAATATTCTGCATGTTAGTTTCTTTCCTAATGTTAATGAGTTTTTTTTTATTCTATTTAGAAAATTTAGAAAATTTAATTGGTAAGCAAAGTACACTTATGTTTCTTTTTGTTTAATTTTAACACACATTTTTTGATGTTTGTGTGCGGTTTTATCACTCTAAAATAAACTGTTTAATTGATTAGTATATGTTAGTTTATGTAAATATATTTTTTACCTCCACTATAGCGTCATCTGCAGTACCATCAGGTAATGTGTTTTGCATTCTTATGCAGTTTTAAGAGTGTTATGTGTGTTAAAACTTAAAGATAGCATATCTTAATTTACAGATTACTTTATTTATTTATTTTTTTGTCTCTACATTAGCACCTCAAGCAATAATATCAGGTAATCTGTTTAGCATACTTATGCAGTTTTATGGGTTTTATGTGTATTGAAACTTAGGCATTACTGTTTTCATGCCATTACATAAATGTTTAACATATGTTACTTTATACACTTTTTTTTTTTTTTACCTTTACAATAGCATCAATATCATCTGCAGTACCACCAGGTAATGTGTTTTGCATACTTATGCAGTTTTATGAGTGTTATGTGTATTGAAATTAAACATTACTTTTTTCATGTTTGTTATCAATTACATAAATGTTTAACATATGTTACTTTATACACTTTTTTTTTTTTTTACTTTCACAATAGCATCAATATCATCTGCAGTACCATCAGGTAATGATGTAATTTAATGTAAAACTTAAAGATTGCATATCTTATTTTGCACATCACTTTATTTATTTATTTTTTTGTCTATACATTAACACCTCAAGCAATAATATCAGGTAATCTGTTTAGGATACTTATGCAGTTTTATGAGTTTTATGTGTATTGAAACTTAAATTTTTTTTTTTCATATTTTCATGCAATTTCATAAATGTTTAACATATGATACTTTATACACTTTTTTTTTTTTTTACTTTCACAATAGCATCAATATCATCTGCAGTACCATCAGGTAATGTGTTTTGCATACTTATGCAGTTTTATGGGTTTTATGTGTATTGAAACTTAAACATTACTTTTTTCATGTTTGTCATCAATTACATAAATGTTTAACATATGATACTTTATACACTTTTTTTTTATTTTATTTTCACAATAGCATCAATATCATCTGCAGTACCATCAGGTAATGTGTTTTGCATACTTATGCAGTTTTATGAGTGTTATGTGTATTAAAACTTAAAGATAGCACATTAACTGATATAATTTTATAAAATTTGATAAAAGTTTTTTAGACATAACAAAGTTAAACTTTTCAACAGCTTCTAAATATATCTGAAACAACAAATTCCAAACAAAAATTAATTCTATATACCTGAAACAACAAAAATCCTGCCTACACTACTGG
Source organism: Hydra vulgaris (assembly GCF_022113875.1). Lineage (NCBI taxonomy): Eukaryota > Metazoa > Cnidaria > Hydrozoa > Anthoathecata > Hydridae > Hydra > Hydra vulgaris. The sequence goes on from NC_061168.1 coordinate 6,075,224, forward strand.
TGTTATTGTTTGTCATCCTGTAATATTGTTGTTATGTTTTGTGTTAATAGACAGCTTGGCTTACCTTTACGTTGGTGTCTATTGTTAAAAATGATTATTGGGTAGCTTCATTACTGAAACTTACTCCTAATCATTCACTAAAAGCCAAGAAATATTTTAAGAAAAAGCCTAATTTTTTTGTGTCAGTAAGAATTTTTATCTTTAGCAATGCTGATAAAACTGAATTTTTTTTTAAAAAAAAGAGTATTTCCAGCCTTCCAACCAAATATTAGAGACTTTTACAAAAGCACTCTCACAAAGTAAGTGTCTAATATTTATTTAATATTACTAAATTTCTTTTCGTATTTTTCATTTTTCAAATGAATTAACATAAAACAAATAAATTTGCGTTCAGTGTTATTAATAATGATTTTATTTCATTTTTAGATAATGCTTTTATAATCAATTTAAAAGTCTTTCAAATCGTTAATCATTTTCTAAAGGCGAAGAAGAAGAATCATCAATCTTCATACTATATAATAAAGCTATTTTAATAAAACGCAATACAAATTGTTGTAAATTAGTATTTGAATAATTTTTACGTTGCTACTATATTTTGCAGTTTCCAATCACTTTGTATTGAATTAACTAAATCCAATATTACAGTTCCTTATATCAAGTACTTCACATTTTCTGTTTTTGTTTTATGCAGAAAAACAGATCAATTAACTTGCCTAGCTACTTATTTTACACGCCTAGCGACAGTGAGAGTGCATAAATCAACAGAGGATTTGGGTTTGGGCAGGTTGTCTTGAACTAAATGATTTACCTTCTTCATGTTAAGTTCTAAATATAAATATACGGAAAAGGTGCATATGTGAATTTTTTTTTTTTTTTTCTAGCACATAATCTATTGTTCACTAAAAAATATTAGAGGGAGAAATAGAGATAAGGTTAATGTGGAATAGAGTTTGTCCTTTTAAGTGAAAAACTATTTTATAATCTATCTATCTTCTATATAATAATGCCAAACTTAATAGTAGTGTTAGTAAAAAAAGTCGCAACACTTTTTTAAGAAGAAAACGTGTATGCAAATATCTAACGTACGTAATTAAGTAATGATAAAACATACTGAAACATTTTTCAAGTTTTATACTTTGACTTAAAAATTGCATAGCTTCAACCTCTCCTAATTTTTTGATCTACAGCAATTCCGTTAAAAACAGTTTTTATATATTTTTAAAATTTCGATATTTGATGTGTCAGCATGGCCGAGTGGTTAGCGCGCTAAGCCTCTGAACGTAATAGTCGTGGTTCAAATTTACCGCCAGCGATATTTTTCTTTAAATTACAAAATATTTGTGTAAATTACAAAATATTTGATTTTTTTCTTTAAATTACAAAATATTTGTTAAACAAGTTAAATAATATACACTTTAACCGTTTTTTTTTTTTTAATTTTATAAATTTTTTGGATTTCTTAAAACACCAATAAACGTGGCGAAAATTTTTTGCGTGTGTGTCACGATTTTGATACTGTTCTCGCATAATTGGTCCTAATAAGCTACGGATAGTCTTAAAAAAAAGGTCCTAAAACCTATTAAGGAAAAAATTTGATAAAACCGTCCTGCTACTCCACATGGTATTGCAGTGGAGGCAGGGAAAAAAAAAGCAATTAAAAGGTTTTTTGTTATATTAAATTTTTTGCTATAAATATAGCCTGATTAAAAAAATTTAAAAAAATGTATTGAGATTTTTTAGGCGCGGATTTGAAGTCTTGCACAGCGACTCTGATGACTGCGCACTTAACTTGTGAGCTATCAAAGTTAGGTGCTTCAACATTTTTTTAAAAATGTAAAATGAAAACAAAAATATATATAACATAAATACCATAAGTAAGAGCTAAATAAGAACGTTTAAAAATTACTAAACTTTTTGTTATAATATTATTAATTCTTCAACTTTTAAACCACAAAATTTATAATTTATTTTTTTGCATGACTTTTGACGCTTTAAGCGACTAACTTTTTAAAGAATTGCATTAGCGTTTCCGTCTAATACAAAGATAACTATAAAAGACCGTTATTATTCAAAACTAAGCATATAATAATAATAAATATAGTAAACTATTGAATATGGCTAGGACGCGACCATAAACCATGGTCCATGGCTGGTCTAAAAGTAGGAAGTAGTTTAGTTCAGAATTTTAAAAAAATAAAAAAAATAAACGGGGTTTAATAAGCCATATACGCATGCGGAAAAAGTGCATATTTTAAAGTTTTTTTCTGCTCTTAAAACAAATTTTTTTAATGAATTTTTTTTCACAGTTTACTAAAAAATATTGAAGTAAATAAAGAACAAGTAAAGAAATGATTGGCGTGGAATTGATAAATATAGAAGTAGAAGAAAAGACCTGTATTTACCGATACGGACAGCTAGATTAAGAAAATAAGGCAAAAGGTTTGTGTGGAATAGACTTACAAAGACCCGTATTTTTACGGGTCAACTCAGCTAGTATTGAAATAATAATATTTCAACAGAATAATTGAAGTAATAAAATGAAACAAAAGTTGGATAACCAAGAAGATATCAATTGTTGTGTTTTATTATAAATAATAAAGTATAACAAAATATTTATTACTAATTATTTAATATCAACAAAGGCACAACAAAAATACAACAAAAACAAACAAAATTAAAAAGTTAAAGAAATGTACTAAAACTTTTTGATTCAAACAATTAAATTATTTTCAAAATATGTATTTGAAATCTAATATATAGTAGTCCATATTTAGTAAATGCCATTTTGATTCAGTCGTAAACTTTTCCATTGTGCAGTTTAAGACGAATTATAATTTATCATTAAAAATGCAGAGAAAATTTTTCCAAACAAAAGGTCTACGAAATTGAGTTTAGTAAGATCTTATTTTAAGATGGGTTCTGGAAATAACAAAATTATTTTCTGAAAGTTTAGTAGGGTATTTATAAGAAACTTCATTAAAGTAAGATTGACGATAAACCACGTTTTGCTTTAAACATATATAGCATCACTTGATGAATGTTAAGATTTTACAAATATTTAAAGCTCCAAGTTCACTCAAAAGAGGCTTGCAATATGCATTTCTGTTTGCCCCGAATAATGTCATGCAAGTATGTTTTTGTTTACTATAATTTTTTTTTTAGTTTTGTCTGATTTATACTACCCCAGGCAATGTTACTGTAAGAAAAATAACTGTGTATAAACGAAAAATCTCTAAAGGTAAAGCTCTAACCACTGCGCCACGGCCGCACTGGTTAGAGCTTACCTTTCTTGGTAAGACAGCATTTCCAAGTTAACGAAGCAAGTAGTATATAGATGAATGGACGCGTCACTTTAATCAGGTTGAAGTTTTTAAATGGTCTCAATTAACTTTAAAGTTGGATGAAACTAGAACTTTTTTGAAAAAATCTTTTTTGAAAAAATGACAATGAATTGTTTGAGAAAATTGGTAGAACTAATTTATATTGTACAAAAGAAAAGTTTTCTTCTTGGAACTCACAGTCTGTTAAATGTGGCAAGCAATGGGTTGAAATTTTCTCGTTAAAAATAATTCCTTATAGCAATTTTTGAAAATTGGTATAGGCCGCTATACATTTGCCAGGTACAAATGTTTCCGTAGAGCAATTGTTTTCGATTGCCAATGGTAACTGTCGAAATTTCTACTTTACAATAAATACTTCGACAGTTAATGTGTTTTTAAAATTTAATTAAAAAAAATATTGATTCTCAGAATTTGCAGAAGAAACTTAAACAAGATGAAATGTTGCTGGAAACATTTCATTCTTTTGAAAAATATTTGTGATTTAAAAACGCAAATATTCTTAAATATATTTTCCATACTTTAGTTTCTTCACAAGCTATTTTAAAATAAATAAACAAGTTTTTAGTAAAAGCCATTTAAACTAGTCCCGTAGGCAGGGCGGGAGCGAGGGGGACACATGCTCTCCTGCGCTTTGTCCTATTATTTATGCAAAATTCTATCCAAAAGTTTGTGAATAATGACGCTAAAAAAAATAGCCCTTGGGTGCCTTTGATTTTATTTTATTTTTGGCACCTCTTGAAAAAGTGTTTTCCCTTTAAACAAATGGTACTTAAAATAGGTTACGGGCTTGTACATATCAAATTTGTTCTTTGTATGCGTCTAGTATTTTTTAAAATGGTCACCTTAGTTTCTCTGTCGTTTTTTGTAAAATTTAATAATGCTGTAGACTTTTTTTTTGAAATGCTTTATGACTTTTTTTGTTGATATACCGTTTTGCTTCTTTGGAAATAAAATTGTTTTTTATTCTACAACAAATGTATCCTTTAATAATAATTTTTTTGTAATTTGTATATGCTGATAGAAACAAAAGTAAAAAGCAATCAGAGAAAGTTATTAATTTTTTTTTTTTTTGAAAATAATAAATTTTTTATGACATAAGTATTATTTGCCAGTTCCCAATTTCGTAAAAGGTTTATTGAATTACGTAAAAAATAGAAAAGAAAAATCTTAAATAGGGTAGGGCGAGGCTAGTTGGGCAATTTTTACTAAATCTAACAGATCTCTTAAACGGTACATCCGATTAATATAATTTTTTCACTATTAGAAAGATAATTTGATCTGCTAAAAAATTGTTGAGACAAAAAAACTTTTTTTATTTTTTTTAGAAAATATTGTCTAAGGTTTATTAGGCTGCTCAACCTACCCCAGCGGGGTAAGTTGAGCAATTGCGTGGAGTAAGTTGAGCAATAAAAAAATAAATGCATTCCTTGACAACTATTAACACTGTTATAAAACCAAAACAAAACTTTTTTATAAATTAAATAGATACTTTCAATTTTAACAAATTATTTACGATATGAATATCAAACCTAATAATTTTGATACTAAAATAAAAACAAAAACAACACTTTTCATCTTAAAACTAAACACAACTTTTTAAAAAAAATTTTAAACTTGTTAATATTATAATAAAATAATAACTAAACACTTTATGTTAGTCTTCAATTTCCATTTTGCAGTTAATACAAATATAATTTTGACCAGAATGTGAATCACATTTTGAGTGAGACCATTGATTGCAACCTTGACACTGGAATCATTGATTGCAAACTTGAAACTGGAATCTTCTGGTAGACTTTTAGAATAAGTTTCCCAATATACAAGACAAGCATAATCGTGTTCTGTACTTGTCTTTAATTTTTTTGTCATCTAAGTTTTTTTGTTTGTTTGTTTTTTACTTTTTTTAATATACTAAGCAGCAGAGTTTCCTTATTACCATGATCTGCAAAGGATTGACTGGCAGAACATTTTTTTGGTTTCTTTAAAATTTCTTTCTTCTCAGTTTTTTTGTTTGTTTGTTTCTTAAATATACTATGTAACTAAGTCTCTTTATTACCACACTCTATATTAATATTTGAAAGGAATTGACAGGTAGATAATTTTTTTTTGTTTCTCAACTTTTTTAAGTTTCTTAGTTTGCTGCTGTTTTAATATAATTCTTTCTGGAGTATCTGTTAGAATAGCAGCTTTCCTTTTTCTTCGTCTTCGTCAAATGTATCTTGCTTTTGTGTAAGGTCGCACAGTTTCTAGAGAAAATGCTTTAGGAGTTTCAGGAATAAGTAACATTGTCTTTTTATTAATACTACTTTTGACAGATTGACCTGAATGATGATTTTAAACATACTTCAGAATGAGTTACGTGTGATAGCTCAGAAACAAGATTTGCTGGTTCTATACGATCTGTAAGAATAATGGTAAAAAATCATCATCACCAAAATATTTGCATTGCATGGGTATACACCAGTTTTTTGAAAACCCTTTGTAATGTTAGTACACGTTTTAGCTAATGGCAATGAATAAGATACAATTTTTGGTATATCATAAATTGTTATGACTTTTCTAGGATTGTTTCTCAGCCATGCATCCTGTGCAACTGATAGGTACTTTTTAAAAAGTCCAAACACTGATACATCTAGTGGCTGCAGCTTATGGCTGCAGTGTGGTGAGAAAGACAACATGACTATTCCATTCTCCTTTTGCTAAGTTTAGTGTTTCAAAATGCAAGTGAGAAGAGTGATTGTCCAAAATTAACAGAATTTTATATTCATTTGAAAGCTTCACATGCCTTATAAAATTTTGAATTCAATATCTGTAACCCAGCCACCTCCATTACCTACCCCAATACAATCGGGTGGACCATTATTAACAAAATAATCTTTGTAATTTTTGCGAGAGAACACAAACATTGGAGGTACGGTATTTCCTGAGGCAGATACAGCGGTTACCATTGTGACATTGGTGCCTCTTTCCCCAGATGTCATAGTACCAACATTTCTCTTCTCTTTTACAGCCACAATTTTACTAGGTTTTACAACTGTAGATACACTAGTTTCGTCAACGTTCCATACTTGTGAATCACTGAATTTGTATATATCCATAACTTCACCTAGCTTATCAAAAAATACTTTTACATTTGCAGCGTTAAATGATGTTGCCCTACCAAGACTAGTTGCTTCAGGTTTCCTTATAGATAATTGAGAATTTCTTTTTAAAAAACTAGTCATCCACTCTTTACCAGCCATCTTATTTACTGTCCGAAAATCTGGTATTTTGATTTTAAATTGAAGAGCACACTCATAAGCAAGAGATCGAACCTCTTTAGGAGTATGGTAAAATATAAATGCCATTTGTAGTAAATAATTTTTTTAAGGCGCTTTCTAGCTCTTGGGAAAAAATTAATCTAGGTTTTGAATAACCCATAAATGGGTAACCACCAGAGTTTAGTTTTAAAATATATCTTGCTAATGTCATTCTCTTGATGTCGAATTCTTTAGCAGCTGCACTAACACTTTTTTTTCCCTCCAAAACAGAACTTGCTGCATAAATAAGCTGTTGGCTTGTGAAGGCACTATTTGAAGTTTTTCTTTTATAATTACGCATCCTATAATATATACATACATTTATATATACATATATATATATATATATATATATATATATATATATATATATATATATATATATATATATATATATATATATATATATATATATATATATATATATATATATATATATATATGTATATATATATATATATATATATATATATATATATATATATATATATATATATATAAATATATATATATATATATATATATATATATATATATATATATGTATATATATATATATATATATATATATATATATATATATATATATATATATATATATATATATATATATATATATATATATATATATATATATATATATATATATATATATATATATATATATATATATATATATGTATATATATATATGTATGTATATATTATAGGATGCGTAATTATAAAAGATTTTATTGACCACGTAATATTGAAGTAAAAATATTTTTAAAATATTAAAAAATCAAATAGTGTTAAATTATAAATACATATTAAAAAAAAAGGTTTAAGATATTACCTTATAATTGTTATGAGTATTTTATAATGATTAATTTAAAAGTGTGAATGGACCTTAAAATGTCCACCAAACGAAATTTTATCGTCGTGTCTGATAAAGCCGTTTTATTAGTTGTTGTTAAATCTGCTCAACTTACCCCTACTAGACAAGGCGACACATCAGTTTGGTTATAAAAAGAACTATAAGGCTTGGGGAAAAAAAGATAAGTATAATCAATAGCCAAATAAATAGGTAAAATATAAACACTTAAGTGATTCCAGATAAATGTTTTTTTAAGCATCTAAGAGAAAAATAGCAAAAATATTTTTTTTTCACTTTTTTGGTCCAAAGTCGAAAAAGTGTCTGTGCATGTTACTGAATCGCGGTCCTACAACTATTTGATGCTCATTTTTTTACCATTCTAAATACCTATCTTTTATCCATTAGATGTTTTGCCATGGGATGAGTAGTTTTTGAGATATTTTAGTTGCCCAACTTGCTCTTATGCTCAACTAGCCCCGCTCTACCCTACTTACAAACAATACAAATATTTTTAAAGTAAAACTTTTATTTGATAAAAACTGTAACTCTGATATAAAAAAGACAGGGAAATTATAAAAGAAATAATTGACAACAATTAATTAACTTGTGTAAAAAACAAAAAAACAACTGAATAGTCAAATTGTTTAAAATTAATTAGTTAAATCGTTTTAACCAATTAGGTTAGATAAAAAAAGCCTTAAAATAGAGAAAGGGCGGTCCAGACCATGTCATAAGGAGGGACAATTTTTAGATTTGGGGATGCAGACAATCTAATTAGAAAGGGGAGGGGCCGATTTTCAGATATAATGATTTGTAAGCAAGTAATGACATAATTTGAATTCGCACAACATAAACTTTTTTAAGTTGTAATTTTATTTAGACAGTTTTTATTAAGACAATTTTATTAAATTTTATTAAGCCTAACTATATTATTTCCGTTTGTTTGGTATGACTTCGCAAATGGCGGACGATTTTTTTTAACGGTAAAAGGTAAAGAGTAGGGCAAAGGCGCCTATGAGGCATACTTAACTTTAAAGCTTTATTATTCAGTATCCTGAAGACCAAGAACAAAAGTTTTGATATGGATACATTCTTTGCTACATGTAGAACAATAATAACTTTAGGAGTTTACATCAGTTTTATTTTTTTATAAGTTATTTTTATTTAAAAAAAAAAAGCACAAGTATGCCATCTAAGGCAACTACTGCTCCTCTGATGGCATAAGGGAGGATAGGGTTGGTTAGCATCAAGGGTAACTTGACCATTTCATTTAATCTAAAAGTCTTCTTTCAAAAATGCCAGAAACTACGCGTAATTATCCTAATTAACCCATTCGTGCTACACAGCAGCAGTGTCAAATTTCGCGCATGCGCATAAGAGATATTGCGTCTTTATGTGTTTTTTGAACCATAAATCTCTTAGTAAAGTAAAAATTTCTATTTACTTTAATAAAAAGTACGTTATTTTTATGAAAAAAAAAGGTTTTTTTTACTCCTCGATATTGCAACACACCTAACTTGTCAGTATCCCATCATAGGAATATATCATCAATTTCATTTAAACAAGCTCTGCCTTGATCAAAAGATAAAATTAAAGTAAGTATTCCACTAAATGCATAAAACTTGGAAATAAAATGCATGAAAATTTTATTTCTGTACAGTTAATATTAAAATCACAATATTAAATATTTAAAGGGATTAAAAATACAACAGCGCATCCCGAAATCGATTTTTATTGATTATACAAGCAATATTTGTGCATAAGGGACGTATTTTTACTAAAACTAATGTAAAGTCAAAAGAGAGATCTTGGTCTAATCACTTTTTCGTCATAACCAATATTTATGAAAATATGACCGGTATGCCATCATAGGCGCTATGCCATCATAGGCGCTTTTCCCCTAAAAATATAAAAAACTCAACTTTAAGTTAAAAAGTAAATAATACTTATCTTTAATGATAAATATTTAATTATTCGTTTGATAAACTGATTTAAATTACATACACACAGAATTAAAAATAAAAAAAAAAGATCAAAGAAAAGAGAAAAAAAAAAGAAAACAAAAAGAAATTCGAATAAAAAACAAACAAATAAAAAGCAACTAGTTATAGGGAGTTTTATCACGTGACATTAAATCGCAGAAAAAAATACTTCGTTTGTTTTTAAAAAACTTCGTCAAAAAAACGTTTTTCACACATTTTCACACATGAATTTTATTTTTTATATACCTGAGATTTTATTACAAGTTTTTACTAACAGCATTTTAAAGTAATCATTTAATTCTAATATGTAAATAAAATATAATCATTTATTTATTTATCTGTTTGTGTGTACTCTTAAAAAAGGGCGGTCAAATTTTAATATAAACTTAAAGAAATATTTAAAGCTGCCTATTATCCAACTTTTTTAATAATAGTTACTCTTATTTTAGGGTAGTTAAACCGCTTAGAGTCTAAACAACAGACTCTAAGTGGTTAAATTTCTTTTTGAATCTATGATTAGACTGAAATTATTACCAAATCGTTGACTAACATTTTTTTATGAGATAAATTTTAGATTCATCCTTATTTTGTATGTATTTCGAAGTTTTCTGCCTGTTTTAATTGGGTCCACATTTTTCATTTGATATTTTATTAATAAAGTTTCAAATAAAAGTTAATTTAAATTAATAATTCTCCTCAATGTTTTGTCACGCTTAAATAAGCGTGTAAAAACAATATGTTTTGAACTTTTTTAACATAACTTAAATTTTTTAACGTTTTAATTTATAATACGTTAATTAACGTATTATAAATTAAAACGTTAAAAAATTTAAGTTATGTTAAAAAAGTTCAAAACATATTGTACTTAAAAAAATTTATAATTGTAAATTGTTATGAATTTGTATTTAGGATTTAATTTTTAATAAAGTTTTGTTAAGTCAGTATTAAAAAAAAAAAAAAGTTTGTTAAAGCGATTTTATACGCAAGAAAAAAAAACTAAAATTGTTTTGCTTTCGGTGCCAAATATTTAACGATATACTTCAAGAAAATATTTCATAAAAAGTAATGAATTGAAAATAAGCTACAGTATTGGTTGAAACCTTTTGGGAAATAAAATATATAAAGGAATCCAAAGCATTTAAAATAAAAAAATATTTATATTCGCTAAAAAAGTTCCCTAAATTCCTTACTAATTAAGAAAAAAGTAAAGGAAACAAAATAAAAAGTAAAGGTCTACAAATAAAAATTAAAGACAAGAACAGTGGTGTAACTAGAGAAGAACATAAACCTGCAAGGCGGGGGAACCCTGGAGCTAAGAGGGCCCTGCGAAAATTTACAAATTTTACTCATATGAGCAATATGACTAGTAATAATAATATGAGTGTTACTAGTTTCTGTTTTATTAAATACATTTTATGAGTTTATAATTTTTCACGTATCACTACGGGCATTTTTGGAGAAAATTTTGAGAAAAAATTTAAGGAGTGCCCCTTTACTATAAGGACGGGGGGCCTAAATTTATAGTTACGCCACTGGACAAGAATAAAAGAAAGAAATAAACATTTATTTGATTAAAGAAAGAAATAATGGTAAAGCGCAAAATTCGAAAATTTGAATCAAACAAAAAAAATCAATCAGTTATATATTATGGAAAGAAGATCTAATTTCCACGGCCGTTTTCAAATAGTTATAAAAACTAATGAAAAACAAAAACCTCTTTGATGATATATCAATCAATATGTTCTGAGTTACTTGATTTTACAATTCAAGGATGTTTACAAATAGTATAATTACTAATGATGTGTAAACACCTAATAATAAGGATGTTAATAATAAATAATAACAACTCTAAAAATCATAATGTTAAAAATAATGTTAACATTAATAGTAACTATAATATTAAAAATGGTATTAATAACAATAAAAATAATGATATTATTAAAAATAATGGTATTATTAATAAATAATGATATTAATAATAATAAAAATTTTAAGTTACTTGTTTTTATAAACACAATAGCTAACTCTACAAAGTTAGCAACATTTAACTAAATAAAAAATACATACCAATGCAAACAATGCAAGAAAACATATATCAGTTTGAACTTTTTACATTAATGTCTACTCAACAAAACACAAGAGTACAAAAACAAAAACAACAAACAAATAAACATTACAAACAGCGCACAAGTTTACATTATAATAGAAACAAGGTAAAATACATGACAATTTAAACTAAACACAAAAATGCATTAGAGTATAAACAGTGAACGAAAATAATTTGAAAAATAATAGTTAAAATTTTTTTTTAATAATATGTAGTAAAATTTGTGGTTCTTTTTTATTATTAATTTCCATTTTTAAACTTTTAACTTTGTATTAAGTCTAAAGTAGTTTTTGTTCTTTTCTACTCATTCATTTTATTTATTTTATATTAGATCTTGCTTTTATATTGTTTGTTGCAATTTTTTTATTCGTCTTTTTTAAAAGCACAATTTTTGGTTTTCCTTATCTTCATTTTTTTTTCCACTATTACAC
>NC_061168.1:6089739-6144739 GCF_022113875.1 Hydra vulgaris
TATATATATATATATATATATATATATATATATATATATATATATATATATATATACAGGGCCATCTTATCCATAAGGCACTATATTTGTAAAAAAACTTTCATATAAAAAAAAATTACATAAAAGTAATATGTGACCAAATATAAATAAAATTTACTTATAAAATAATGTTATATAAATTGTCATTTTTTATTATTTAAGTAAAAAAAAATTGCTGTAAAAAATAAATTTTATATAGAAAAAACTCTATTACATAAGCTTATGTTTTATATAATTTTTAAAGTAAACTAAAAATAATTTATATTTTATAAGTAAATAAATTTTTTTATATTCTAAAATAAATTAGATCGGTTATTGTGCAACCAAGTGAAATGCAAAAAGTACAAGTTACATCAAAGTGACTAAATTTAATTTTTTTTTTGATATTTTTTGTGAGCGGTTTCGGCTTTTTTTTCCCTTGTAAATTTTGATGTAACAGTATTTGGTTTATAGGCATCAAAATGCTGCCGATTAGGACCATTCTTACTCCCAGTCTATGACTATATTGGGCAATACTGGACTATGTTGTGGTGGGTATGTTTAGGCAGCGGCCATTAAATATTCAAAAGAACCGTTTTTTTTTTAATTCTTAAATCACTCAAGATGCTGGAGCTTTAAAAAAAAAAGGAAGCTAAATTTAAAAATAACCCCGGGCAACACATAATTAATCCGTTTTTGGTTTTAGCTTTTAAAACTATTCTTTGAGCTTATATTTTTGGCTTACTACAGTATGTCAAAATATAATAAATACGTATGTCTGAAGAAATTTAATCTGACAAATGCCGTGTCATGTATGGTATAATATCAAAAGCCATTATTGATAATTTTATAGAATGTTTCCGTTACAGTTACTTTTCCGCTAGTTAGATTATTACTAAATTTGTTTTACGAGAGACGTCATCAATTTCCAGTGGGATTGAATGTTTGAAGGCTCTGAAATATAACTGGTATGACTAGTTATTAAAAAAATACTTATAGAAAAGAAACGTTGCATAATACATCAAAAACATTATAATAAACCTAGAGATTCTAAAGTTGTTTTAAAAATACAACGAAAACGCAAAAAGTCGTTATTAAAAAAGTATTAAAAAAGAAACTGTAAAATAAGCTATAGTTTAGTTCATTTAGTAACTTATTAGCAGCTGTTGTGGTTTTTAAAAGGTCTAATTTTTTTTTTGAGGTTTATATTAGTTTCAAAAGGGTGAAAACTTAATTTTTCATTTGTTTTAAAAGACTTTTTTAAGCATCTATTGTCATCGTCCTTCTTTAAGATCTTTAAGTCAGTATGGTAATTATTAACAACAACTCTTATCCAATGAAAACTAATTTTTTTTAAAGAACTATTCATAAAGTTTTAGTCTTGAATATAGTAATAGAAGCATAATTGAAGCAACATGAGCTATTGAAAAGACACCATTGTAGCCACATAAGCTACTGATGGCGGACAGTCTACTGCCCATCTTCACGTAAAATTTTGAAAGAAATTTTTAAAAAAATAACAAATTATTTTAAAGACACTATTTTATTCGAATATGTTAGAATATTACTTGGGCGGCTTGGCCATCAAAGCAACTGAAAAGAAGGCTGTTGCCAATAACCCTCTATTCAGTAACTTAGGTTCCCAAGTAATCATAAAAGCTGTGTGCTCCATAATTTGTGGTGCGCCATGGCCTACTTAAATTACACGGCCTGATTTGTTGCATTTTCCGTAAAAAATTAAGAGGCCAGTTTTTTTTACGGCTTAAGTATAAAAACTTAAATTTTGTTATGGTTAAGAGTCTTGTTTGCACTATAATTGTTTTATTTTTATTTTTTTAAAATGGTTTAATATTAGTTAGATTTTCTTTGATTACTTACAATATTTTGTGCTAGATTTTCTGTTATTTGCCTGCTTCAGTTTATTCCAATAACTAAGAATACTGAAATAGGCTTTCAGATAGCTATATCAACACATATTAACATGCTACTAAAAATAATCTTACATATTGCTAAAACTACCCACAAATCTCCATTGGAAATAATTTTAAAGGTTTGTAATTTTGTATTTATTATAATTGCAATAATTAAGTAGAAAACATAAACTTTTCTTTAAATTATTTACACTGCAAAACAAGGTTTTGCATTGTAAATACCTTATTTATGCTGCATGTCTCAAACATACAGCAATTAAAATGTAACAAATCAGGCTGTTTATTTACAGTAGCCAAGAAATATCAGGCATACCAACTGTTTTGGAGTCAATAGTTGTTAATAAAATTCTAATTTTTTTCATTGCCAAATAAATGGTTATCATTCTTCTTTATTTAAATGGTTTCGCAGTGGTAAAAAATACAAATTGAAAAACTATAATATATAAGAAAAATCATTGACAAAAATTTGGTATTAAGAGATTATTTGCTTCTTGTGGGTAAGGTGTACTTCCAAAAAGCAGCCCAAAGTGGTAAACAATTTGATGAAGATTGAGAAAACAATCTATATAAAGAATTTGTTTTTGTTTTTATGATTGTAGGGCTTCAAAAATTTATTCTTATGTTTTGAAATCATAACCTAAAGTTTACATAACAGGTTTATGTTTGAAAAAAGAAATTGATGAGTGTATTACCTCAATGCACCAATCTGAATTTAAGATAAGATTTGTTACCGATAAGCATATACTGGAGATGGACAATTAATAATTTATCATTTAGTTTAGAAAAGGAGTGTTTAAAATATATTTGTTATTTGATAAACTCTGTTTTTGTTTTTTCTTTTTGTTGAAGTTACTGCTGATTACATTGCAGGGAATATATTTCTTAAAGTTTATTAAAAGATCACTTATTAAACAAGCAAGAAAAAGCAAGAAAAATTAATTACCAAATTACATATTTTGGTAACAACAAACAAGTTGTCAACATCGACAATATTTGACAAAACAACTACAGCTACAACTGCTAATTTAGAGTTATTTTTCTGAAAGAAATAACGCAGCACAATTATCATTGTTTTATAAGTTATTTATCATACTTAATTCAAGGCAGAAACTTAATTCATCTAATCAAACTCAGCAATGCTGCTTTGAAAGGTGATAACAAACCCGCACTTTATAGAGAAATTGCAAATTGTACTGAAATTTGATCAAAATAAAATTTGATAAATACCTGACATTAACCAAACAAACTTCTTGTGCTCTAATTACAACACTACACGCAATTGTATTTCTTATGCATGATTTTCTTGAAGAAGGCTTTACATTTGTTTATAGTTAATTTACAAAAAGATCCTTTGGAGCTAGGTTTTATTAAGTATAGTTAAATGACCAATAGTAGACTTTATGTAAGTCTTTAAGAAATGTGCATAAGTAAAAAGATTTTGGCAGAATTTCCCAGAAAATATTTACCAGAATTTTGATAATCCTTAAAAAATATTATGCAAGATATTGCTTAGTTTTCTACATAAATACAACTGTCAGCTTTCTGAAGATAGCACAAATATATATACTAAAGCAAGTAATAATGGTAAAAATTAACAAAAAGATTTTGATGTTAAACTTATGATCAATAAACATTACTTTATAAAGAGAAAAACCTATATATTCAATTCAACCTCTGTCTAATTTTATTTGTCATCTTTTTAGTATTTTATGTTATTTCTCTTATTCTAATAAAACATTGCAGTCATTCTTTTTTAATTAAAAATTTGCGAAACAAATTTCAAAGATTTGATCTAGCAGTTTAAACTTTACAAATAAAAACCACCAAAAATGGGAATCAAATATAGATCTCGTATTGTATTGCAAATTAATATAAAAAATATTATTATATTTTTTATAGTAATTTACAAAAAAAAAAAAAAAATACATATTCATTTAAAAAAGATCAAGTAAAGGAATTCCAAAAAAGACAAAATAAACATTTCTAGCAAAAATGTATTTCTTCTTATTTCAATTATAAAAAATACAAAACTACAAACCTTTTTTTTGCTCAATAGAGAGTTTTAGGCAATCTAAGCAACATGAGAGATTATTTTTAGTAGCATGTTGGTATATGTTGATATAGTTATCTGGAAGCCTATTTCAGTATTCTGTGTTGTTGGAATAAACTGAAGCAGGCAATCAGTTAACAGAAAATCTAGCACAAAATAATGTATGTACTCAAAGAAAATCTAACTATAATTAAACTATTTTAATAAAATAAAAATAAAACAATTATGGTGCAAACAAGACTCTTAACCATAACAAAAATTAAGTTTTTATACTTGAGCCGTAAAAAAACTGGCCTCTTAATTTTTTACGGAAAATGCAACAAATCAGGCCGTATAATTTAAGTAGGCCATGGGTGCGCTATGGTTAATCGGCTTTCCTAGCGCTTAACGGATATCGTTTTACAGCATTTAGTTTATCTCCCCCTCCCCGGATACCAAATAAATGATGCATAATAAATATTTTATCATAAAGGTTAAAGGTTTACCACAAAATGGGTGAGTTTTGCAACATCAGATAAAAAAGAGGCGCGATGTTAAATGCTTTTACGCGGGATTCTGTACAGTACAGACTTCTTGGGGAAACTTAAAAAATAATTTAAAAAGTAACAAAAAAGAAATTAAAAAAATATGCCCTCCCCTTGACCACATTTAAAAGTTTAATTATGACCAATAATCTACTTTCGGTCTAAAAGAAAAAATAATTTTGCTCCTTATAGCATAAGGACCCTCGCCATTGCTGTCCTACTTTTACAAATCCATACGTAATAAATATGTTTCTGGTCATAATATACTATAAATATATAAATTACGACTAGAATATACAATGTGAGTTAAATATTAGTAAAAGTACTAAATTATCACTATAAAAATGCCGTAAAAAAAAAAAATTCGCATGACAAAGCAAATGCTTTAGTTCGGTTAACGTAAAATTTTTTTATTTTTATTTGTTTGTCTGGGTTAACAAAAAATACCTTAATTGCTTAATTTGCTCACTTATTTAACGATCTAATTATTTAACGTGATGCTGGTACGTTTTATAGGCCTTTTACTTTTCATGGCCTTTTACGTGCCATCTACTCTTGATACACATGGCTATTTTCGTGCCATCTACTCTTAAATTTTTTTGTCTTAAACAATCTTCAATTTACCTTTACTTTTTTGATTTGGTGTTAATCAATAGCCGTTTTTTTTAATGCACCTTTTTGTATTCCTAACGTTTTTGTAAATTCATTGAAAATTGAGAAATGAATGTTTAGGAAAGAAAATAAAAGTTTAAAAGTTTTTTTCAATTTTTTCTAATCCATTAGTTGAAAAGTAGTGGAGAAGTGGGACGCGGGAGAAGCAAGACTGCCTGAAAGTTCTAATTAGAAGTGGTGCCTGAATAAATTTCTTCCCCTCTATTTTGTAGAAATTGCTTTATTTCCCTTTGTGCACAAAAACCCTAATTTTAGAATGTACCTTAAAAAAGTGTTTAGATTGGGGTAAAGTGGGACAGAAAAAATAAATATTTATGCCCTGCTTTTCCCCTTCGCCTTTTGATTATTACAATTGTTGAAAGCTCTTTAATATTTTTATGAAGATTAGGTGATTTTATGATTTCATGATTTATCAGTTTCTATTCAATAATTTGTCCTAAAAAGTTGATTTAAATTTATTTCTCCCACTTCTACTCACACTTGTCTCACTTTACCCCAATAGCACGGTTTCTCTAAAAGCAAAAGTTTATATACTTAGTTATAATTGGCAATTTACCCAGTGGGCACACGACGTTATTTTGACGTTGATTTACGGTTGATTTTTAGTCGCGACGTCGTATAACTAAAATTCAACATTGTATCAACGTTGAAAATTTGTTTAAAAACTATCAATAAATATCGACGTTGATTCCACGTTAATTCAATTTTCTATATTAACAGTTCGACCTTTCGTATTACA
Organism: Hydra vulgaris; assembly: GCF_022113875.1. Classification (NCBI taxonomy): domain Eukaryota; kingdom Metazoa; phylum Cnidaria; class Hydrozoa; order Anthoathecata; family Hydridae; genus Hydra; species Hydra vulgaris. Next base: position 6,095,674 of record NC_061168.1, read on the forward strand.
TTTTGAGAACTCAAATACGCATGTTTTTTTACTAGTTTTTCATAAGTTTTTTTACTAGTTTTTCATAAGTTTTTTTTACTAGTTTTTCATAAGGCTTTTTTGCCTTTTTAAAAAGTTAATGTAATATTGTTAAATTTTACAATTTAACAGTATCACATGGTTTAACTTGGGATGGAGTTAGTTAAATAAATATTAAATAGATATTTTTTTATGACGGTAATATTTTATGAGTGTGGATTACAAGTAGACTTTGTAATTTTTCTTACAGTTTTTTAAGTTTTTTTTTTAGAAATTTATTAAATGGTTTTTCTATGTATGTTAGTATATTTAACTATACTAATTTTATATTATATAAATATAAAATATATATTTTCAATGTATATATATATATATATATATATATATATATATATATATATATATATATATATATATATATATATATATATATATATATATATATATATATATAGGTACGCGGAGTGATTTTTTTAAATTAATTAAATACTAGAATATTATATATCATTAGAAAGCCCTCAAATACAGTATTTTAATGGTGAAAATCGGACAATTCTATAAAAAGTTATTGCGTTTTTAGTAGCAAATTTTCGATATATGGATTTATTGAAGAAACTGGTTCCAAAATTTTTTTTTTTTTCCCACTAAAATTGTTATAACTTTGTCAAATCTTATCTAAATGTCTATACCTTGGTATCAAAAGATAGATGTAAGAGTAGGCTACAAGTTCATATAACTCTATAGATGAAAGAGGTATCTAGAGGACCGGAGGGGGGACCGGAACACCCTCGTACCCTTAAAAAAATACAAGTTTTTCACACGAAAGAGTGTTTTTCTGATAAAATATGTCATCTTTATACACAAAAAATTGTTCCAATTTGCTTCCAATCCATTTCCAAATATTAGTGGTCTATTTTAGATTCAAGGGTGGAGGTCTTTGTTACGTTTTAACACCCTCGCAGTGAAATGCTACATTGTTATAAATATTTGAACCTAAAAAACAATGATTATATTTTGTATGAAAAATTTTTAATTAAATTTTCTTACTTTACAGCAAATACAAGTGGTGTATAAGTTGACATAAGGGACGGAACATGTGCCACGCCAAACGCCCCCCTTCCTGCCCAGTCGTACCAAACCTAAAAAAAAAAATTTTAAAAGATATTTGAAAAATAGTTTTAAATTAAGTTTATTGGAAAAGAGAAACAAGTATTCAAGATTATTTTAATATGTTAGTACAGGTAGGGGTGTGTGCTACACCCAACGCCCCCTCCCCTTCTCATTCAAACTTGCAAAAAATGTCAATAAAAATTTTTTAAATGTTTTTAAATTATGTTTATTTAAAGAGACATAACTTTTCTAATCTTACCACATTACAAAATGCAAGTTGGAGTATCCACCCTAAAAATAGGCCAAAGATAAAACTAATTTTAAAACTTATATAATAATATAATATTATTATATAAGTTTTAACTTATATAACAAAAAATAATAAATTTAAGTCTTGGCTTTTAGTAAATGATATTGTTTAAAATTCCAAGATTAACAATATTATAAATAATGTAAAAAAATGTACTAAATTATATAAACCTAAAAAATATTAAATAATTTAAAAAACTCATACATACCTTCTTTAAACAAGTTACGATTACAAACTGATATTTCAACCTCAATAATGCAAATATAATTTTTAGGAACTGTAAACATAGGGTACAATAACATAAAATCAAATAACTATTAATAAAGTCAAACAAACAATTTTAATAAACTAAAACAAGAATAGTAAATAGGTTTGCAAAATACACTTGACATTTATCAACATTTGAAATATTACACATAAATTTAAAATTACATTTAACGTGGGCTACAGAGTCTTAAAAAAAAAACCTTATTCTATTGAAAGGTCCACATCTATCTATAGTGTAAACTTTACAAATTTATATAATACAACTTTTAAAAGTGTAAAAAGTATTTCATTGGGACTCTTACAATGTTTTGCTTTTAAATTTTTTTGGGTAAAAATTTGAAAAAATATAAAGCAAATGTTGATAATTGTATAAATTGGGAAAAAACGGAAAATAAACTTGCAGAAATTAAATATATATTTAAAAAAAAAAGGAATGGTGGTGCCTAATAATTGTAATAATCTATAGGGCCATTTAAAAGAATTATTGTCCCTTCCTCCTAACCGGACCCATCGCTTAAATGAACTATTGCTGGTGGGTCCAGGATGCTGGGACCTATATAATAGGTAGTCTTGATAAGTTAGCTCTAAATGACAATGATTCGTTAATAGATTAGTACTGAATGGCATTATGTAAAATTTAATATACAACAATTTATTGCAAAAGTGATAGGCTGAAAAAATAATATGAACAACGTATTAATCAATGATAACTAAGACAATTAATGAGAGTAATAATTTCATTCTGCTGCACTTTGAGGGATAACACAACACTAATGCATTAAATAGTGTATATATAAACATAAATTCAATAATCATTAAGAAACATTTTTAAATCATAAATTTACCAGCAGAAGGTTGAACACCTGGAACTAAAGATAAAAAAAGTTTCTATAAAAATTTGCAATTGATAAGAAAGGTGTGTAAATGTTTGCAAATAATAGTTTTTAAACTTACGAGTCATAGAAGCCGCAGAAGATATAACTAAAGATTATCAAAGTTGTGATTAAAAATAAATACTGTAATTGCCAAGATATGCATAAACATATTCATGATATTCATCTGAGCGCCAAGCGTCCGCAAAATTTTCTATTCGCCATGACGGGTGGCAAAAAGAAGTAAACAAATAAAAAAACGTCGAAGATCTTAGACATTTTTTGACATTACAGCTCGAGTTGTTGCGTACCAAACTGCGAAAACAAAAAATTAAAATGCAGTAAATAATATTTTAATAAGTTTTCAAAAAAAAAAGAAGAGCAATGGACGTTATGACAAGCGGTTTTAAAGAAAGACTTTAGTTTAGCCGAACTGTGAACTTTACACATAACCACTCGAGCTTCGAAGAAAAAGTGTTCATAAAAACCATGCTGATTTTTTTTCCTCGATTAAACGCCTTTATATAAAAAGTAAAAGAAATTTATTGTATATAATACATCAAATCGTTTGAACAAAAGATCTACCAAAAGTGTTCATTGAAGAAAATAATATTAACAGCTGATTAAAAGAATTTTTTTTAATTGTCAAAGAATCTGAGAAAACTGCCAAAATTATAAGAACTAAACAATGAAATCAAGAAATTAAAAAATTTAGTTTAAAACTTAATGAATACAGCAAAGTTCAATTTAAAACTAGATGAAGACAGCTTAATTCAGTTTATAACTTTATAAAAACATAAAGGTTCAGTTTAAAACTTCATGATGACAGCAAACACTGCACTTCAACACGTAACGAAGACAGCAAAGTTCAGTTTAAAATGAAATCAAGAAAACGACGTTCAGTTTAAAACTTAATGAAGATAGCAAAGTTCAGTTTATAACTTAGTTGTAAAATGTAAATTTACAGCTGTTCAAAACTTAATGAAAACAGCAAGGCAGCAATTGATGAAAGGGGAAAAATCGCATTTTTTAATTACAAAAATTAACTATCAATAAAAACAAAGGTTTGATAATCAGATAAAAGAAGGAACATATAAAATTTTAAAAGACATTTTTATATGCCCTTCTTTCACTATTGACAATATTTGAATTATTTTATTATGCATATAAGAGCTATGACAGGCTCTTAAAAAACACAACTTTAAAATAATGTTTAAATCAAAGGATTAGGAATAATATTTGTTTACTTAATCATTCAAAGTTACCTCGCAAATGGGGTTGCTTTGAATATTTTTTGCAGTAAAAGCAAAATATTTTAATTGGTTTTAATATTTGATAAAAACAACACTCTAGGTTTACATAAACTTAGTATTACTAACAAAATAAAATATAATTTCATACCGAGCCCTGAAAAGTTTTTTTAGTATTCGAAATGTTCTATACAAAGTATTCTGGCTAACCTAAGATTTTATTTTTATAAATGCTGAAATTATTTAAATTCATCTTTAGTGATGTCTTTATTTAAAAATATTTATATGTTATTTTTAAATTTGAAAATATTTTATTCAAAAGTTGTATAAGATCATGACTTTAACTGTTCTCGTTCTTTTTTGTAAAAGTTTCTCACTTTATTTGAATAAGAACAGATAAGACTCTATATTGTGAACATTGTTTAGAGGTGCACATAGGGTGGAAGATCCAGGATTATTAGACGACGAAAATCACTAGAAGTACTTTATTAGTCTTATTATTGTTATTTTTAAGATATAAGAGCCATCTAGTAAATTTTCAATTATCTACCCTGTGCATTATAAAGACTCTGTGTGCCCCTGACCTTGTTATTATTATTTTTATTGTTATTTTTATAATCTTAATAACATCAGTTTTTTTTAATAAATATTGTGTTTACTATTTTAAATTTGTTAAAGTTTATCCTTAAATGTAAGAATTATAATCTAAAATATATTATTGATTGATTTTCAGATACTCAAAATTACTGTAATATAGTTTTGCATGTAATAAGATGTCGCTCTTGCATGAGGAAAGACTGAATTGCATTTATAATTTCTCAAGTTTCTTGAAAGCTAATCAATCAATTCATTAGGGTTTTAGAAAAAGTACTCTGACCTATACGACCAGTTACTGTATATATAGACCATAGACCTTGTTTTAACTTGTTTATTATCTTGATTAAAAATAAGTTTAAAAGGAATGCTATGAACCAGACAACAGGTTACAAAGTTGTAAGATTTAAGACGTTTGTAGAATTTAAAACTAGATTTGGGGAATGATTTAAAAAGATAACATATTAGATAAAATATATCAGTAAAGTGAGATTAAGCCATTTGCCTGAAAGAATTAATTAATTGTACAGTCTTTTGATAATTAATACGGGTCTAAATTAATCTAGAACTGCTAATTTTTGTTATAATATCCTATAATACTTATAAATAAAGAATTTTTATAATTCGGATATGGCATAGTTTGCTAAGAAAGCTACAACCTAATCATTTTTTACGGATCTATTTTAGCCGACTTAAGTTTGTTTATAGTTTTTTGCCACCCATCATGGCGGATATAAAATTTTGCGGACGTTTGGCGCTCAGATGAATATCATGAATTAAAAAGTAAAAACTTGTAAACATACCACAAATAGTAGATGTAGAAGGAACTAAGGTTAAAAATGATTTAATAAAAAATTTATATTGCATTTATCAGGAATATGTATACACATATTAAGAAGTAATAATTGTTAAACTTACCATTCGTTGAACACGTAAATGTAGCTAAAATTTAAAATTTGTAATAAAAAATAAATATTGCAAATAATGACTTTGAAACTGGTAATCTTTGAAATCTATTCACAGATCAAAAAGTACTAGCTTTTTAATATGTTACATAAAAAACAATGAAGGTTTTACATTAATCATTTTTTTTTTGGAGTTAAAAATAGTTATTAATAAGAATTATTATTAACTGTTATTAAGAATAAAAAAAATTAAACTTACTTTCTGTTAGGGCATCTAACACATTTTTGCTATAATTTGCCATTTTTAAATCTAATAATATATATCACAATAATTCAAAATAAGATTATTAGTTGAAACGCCCCCTTATCCAGATTTCGGCGCCTACCGGATTTTGCTTACCAAAAAAAACAACAACAGAAAAACCGAAATTAGGTACCTAAAGTCCAACACTAATTAGACTAATTGCTTATAATTATTTTTCGTTGAAATTTGGCATGCTCATAGAAAATTCATGAAGAAAACTATTTTAATAATAAAAAAAGCAGACTCTATATTTCTTTGACTACAAATCCATGTTACAACATCAGCCAAATTTCCATGCAAAATTCTCAGCAAAATACTACATAAAAAGGTATGTTAGCGATACACAATAGTTTATAAAAAACAAGCCTAATCTTTCTTCTTTCAAAAGTCGTCAAGGTTTATATATGTTTCTAAAAAAAACCACCTCAAAAAACCGTTTGCCTAGGGCTACCTAAAAAAAGTGGTATACTTGGTATAACACTAATTAGACTAATTGCTTATAATTATTTTTTGCTGAAATTTGGCATGTGCATAGAAAATGCATGAAACAAGCTATTTTAAAAATAAAAAAAGCAGACTCTACATTTCTTTGACCACAAATTCATAGGAGAATATCAACCTAATATTCAGGAGCAAAATATTCCATAATAAAGTTTAGTAACCATATATAAAAGTATTTCAAAAATCAAGATTAACTTTTCTTTTTTCCAAAAAGTATCTATGTCTATATATGTTTCTAAAAAGAAACTACTTAAAACTACGTCTGCCTCACGCTGCATAAAAAAGAGTGAAAAAAACGAGAACAAAAATTTTAGCATAAAAATCGGTTCCGTAAACCGCGATTTCCGCGTACCTCTATATATATATATATATATATATATATATATATATATATATATATATATATATATATATATATATATATGGTAAATAAATTTAAATTTGTTTTTATTTAATCCTTAAGTTTAACTCTTAAATAAAGCTTGTTATGATTTCTAAAAAAAGAGTCACCAAAAAATAAGTTTATAACAATAATTTTTAAAATTAATTTGATAAAAAATCTTAATTTTTTATCAAATTAATTTTAAAAACTATTGTTATAAATTTTGTTATTATAAAGAAAATAGTACTTTTAAAAGCTTTTTAAAGATTTGTGGTAAAACTAGGGCCCTGTCAATCAGCAGTTCTTGTTTCAAAATGAATCTCGAATCAAAGCACGTCTTGATTCGCAATCCCAATCACATAGTAGTGTTCGAATTAACATTTTGAAGTCTTAATTTAAGCATTTTTTATTTAATAATATATATTTTAGAATAAAATAAGTAAAACAATTGTATAATCTATATTTGATGATTTTTTCCCTGGTTAACCTTTTTAATGACTGATTAAAAAGGTATTTAAGGATATGTACATTATTTTGATAGCGCTAAAGCCCAGAATATCTAAAATACCCACAACAAAAACAAAATAAGCAAGAATTCAATTTTTGAAAATTTTTGAATTGTAATTTTTGAATTTTATTTTTGATTTGATTCGATTCGAAACTTCGAAACTTCTCAGGCCTATAGGTAAAATATTTTAACACTTTAATTTCAATATAATTTTCACTAGGCAGCTATACAATGTATAAGTTAAAGTTGTAATTTTCTGTTAGTTAGTTTACATTAACAAAAATTTTATGTATGAGAATAAAAAATGTTGTTTTTACAAATAAACTTTTCCAGTTTATAAAGTATAGTAGTGCAAGCAAAATGTACATTCAAGCTGTTTGGATAAAAAATAGAGAGAAATGGAGAAAGAAAATACGATTCATAATTTTTTGTGTTAGCCATCATCATTAAATGTAATAAATTGTTTCAATGAAATGCATGAACCGCAGTCTAACTAATACAGGTTTAAGCTGCTCAAAATTAAATGTTGTGTAGATAATATAATTTTGTTTATAAACATTAAGTCATTACTTTTTTCCTTTCTTCTTTAAAATGCTATTTTTCTGTATATGTTGTTTTTAGTGTTTAAGATATATTTTTTATTACATAATATATTAGAAAATTTTTAAATTGAATAATTATTCATAGATCATGAGTTATTTGATAATTTTGAATTTGCCCACTAATAGTGATACTCAGATAGAAGTATTTTAAAAGATTTAAACTTAAGTTGAAAATTTATTCAAGTATTACTAGTTTTCTTTTGATATTATTTATTATAGCAACCACGACCATTCTTTAACAAGAGAAAACATAATCCAACCAAAAATAACCAACAGAATAGTAAGCAAGTACATACTCCTTTAATGCAAAAAAAGAAAAAGAATACAACTTTTATGCATACTCCGTATTCTGTAGTTCAAGGTATTGATTGTCGGTCACCAAATTGTTTTAGGAAGAAAAGATTCAAATGTTTTTTTCAATGCTTCAATAGTTTACATATTTTGTTGTTATATAATATATTTTATTCATTTTATGAGTGTTTAAAAAATTTTTTTCTATTGTTGACTTTTTGATTTTAAAGATAATTAGATCAGCAATGGAAAGATTTTCCTGAGGAATTGAGGATTTTTATAAAGTGCAAAGCCAGGATGGCGTTTGTATTTTTCCGCAGAAAAAAAAGTTGTTTTGCTAGAGACACCTGCATTAATTTTCCTTATAAGAAAAGCTACTAAAAAAGATTCCTCATTAAATGGAAAGTCTCCCATTACTGAGGAAGGTATGTGAAATATTTGGTATTTATTTCGGTATGCATTCATTTTATTAATTAGTAAAAAAAGAAAGTAATTATCCTTAAGTTGTTAGAAAAAATATATAGTTTTTAAAAATCCAATATTTTTGTTTATTTAATAAATAAATATTTTGATACAGTATGTTTTTTTTTTGTGCTTCGATGCTTTTAGAAATTTTTTGTGTCCCTGTAATATCTTTATTATTTTAGAATATAGAATAGAATTTCATAAGAAAGCATACACTGGTAGAAATGAAAGAGATGTTAGTAGAGCTCTTTTCAGTAATTAAAATAATATCATGACAAATAGTCCTGAAATTTGATGGGTGAGTTTGCAGCAGTCATTTAGTGATTATGATAACAATTAAATGATTTTCGGGTGAGATCTGAAGGTTATTTCAAACCATGACTTTTTGCAGCTTTTTCATTGTTTTTTTTGGGATTATGCATTTGCTTAAGTTAATATACTTGTAACTTATTATAAATTTACTATAAAAATAATGTGATGTAATTATTTTATTAACCCTTTAGATTTTTATAAGATAATATACTATTATAAATTTTATAAGATAAGAGGTAAGACAATTACAAAAAATGTGATGCAAAGGTTAGCAAAAAGTTTTGAATAAAAAATCTTTTGAATCTAGTTATTATAGTTTGTTATAAAAATATCTTTAGCTTAAAAGTTTGACGAATTCTAATCAGACATAAAATAAATCTTTTTTTTTTAATTATGTCTGATTAGAATTTGTTTTTTTAATTTTTTTTTAATGATTTTTTTTTATTTCCTTGAGCTAAAGAACAACCTTAAAGTGGAAAAGTTGTTTTGTAATGATAGTTATCCTTTTTTCCACTCTATATATACATGCATATATATGTACATAAATAAACATACATTTATTTGTATGTTTATATACATACAAATATATACACACATATGCGTATATGAATATATATATATGTATATATATATATATATATATATATATATATATATATATATATACATATATATATATATATATATATATATATATATATATATATATATATATACATATATATATATATATATATATATATTATATATATACATATATTTCTATATTATTGCTATTGTTATATTAACAATTGATAAATTATATATTTATATATATATATATATATATATATATATATATATATATATATATATATATATATGTATATATATATATATATATATATATATATATATATATATATATATATATATATATATATATATATATATATATATATATATATATGTATGTATGTATGTATGTATGTATGTATGTATGTATGTGTGTATATATATATATATATATATACATATATATATATATATATATATATATATATATATATATATATATATATATATATATATATATATATATATATATATATATATATATATATATATGTATGTATGTATGTATGTATGTATGTATGTGTGTATATATATATATATATATATATATATATATATATATATATATACATATATATATATATATATATATATATATATATATATATATATATATATATATATATATATATATATATACATATATATATATATATATATATATATATATATATATATATATATATATATATATATATATATATATATATATATATATATATATATATATATATATATATGTATGTATGTATGTATGTATGTATGTATGTATGTATGTATGTATGTATATATATATATACATATATATATATATATATATATATATATATATATATATATATATATATATATATATATATATATATATATATATATATATATATATATATATGGTTTATAATCAAAAGAAATGTTTGAAGGAACAAACATTTGTAAGGTTGTTACTGGTAAGTCTAGTGTAAAACTATATATTTTTAAAATTCAGAGTTCGTTGCTTTGATGCTGTTTTATATTTATTTTTTTATGTATTTTATTACTCAGACAATACTTTTTTCTTATAGAGAACGTCATTTCAATTAAAGCGACTTTTACAGTTGCCGAAATATGAACAGGAATAATGACTTTATTAAAATACACACTCGACAGATCGAATGATGGTGGTGGACGCGTAAAAGGCGTTTCACTAGATGTATAACATTTTTTCCTAATTGTTCTGGAACTATTGTTAAATAAAACACATTTTTTAAACATTTTACTCTATTTGCATTGTGTATAAAGTCCCTTGAAGCAATTTAGTTGTATTTGATTAATTTACTTGAAATATAATAATCTCTGCGCAAATTATTTCCTTGTTATTGTGTTATTTTATTGCAATTAAAGTTGAGATAGCAAATTGGATTTAACTAAAATAAAAAACAAAAATCAACGTTGAGTTTACGTAGATTCGACGTTGTTTTAACGTCTTATTGACTACGTATCAACCGAATATATCAACTATTCAAAGTTAAAATATGGTTGATATGTAATCGATAAGACGTTAGAACAACGTTGAAATAACGTAATCATCGACGTTGTTTCAACGTCGTAGTTTTCAACGTCTGATTTTATTTCCAATTCTTCCAATTCAACGTTGTTTCAACGTGGCATATGTTCGGTTTGCGACGTTGTTTCAACTTTATTTCAACGTCATTGTGCCTGCTGGGGAAAATTGAAAAATGAATGTTTAAGAAAGAAAATACAAGTTTAAAAGTTTTTTTCAATTTTTTTTAATCCGTCGATTGAAAAGTAGTGGAGAAGTGGGACGCGGGAGAAGCGAGACTGCCTGAAATTTCTAATTAGAAGTGGTGCCTAAATAAATTTGTTCCCGGAAACTTAAGGGAATTGAATCGGTGCCTAAAATGAAGGTTTATTCGTATAAATTTGTTTGGTTCGTGTTGAAGTTATTGTTGATTTGTTTTGTTACAAGTTCATTAGCTCTTAATAAGTTTTTAAGCTAAAATTTATTTTTTTATTGTTTTCAGCCTCAGTTTGTCAATAAACAAATTTTTTACTAAAAAAATAATAGCGTGTTTTAACCATAACTCTAATAAAGAAACCAATCAGTTGTATTATAAACGATTTGATTATCAATTTAAAAGTTCAATTTTGTTATGTTCTAATTAACTAACATCTCACCAAGTCTAGACTCATTATTCACGTGATCTTCCAACTTTTACTACATTTGACAAAATCATTTAAACTTTTACTGCATTTGAACTATTACTACATTTGACAAAGTCATTTAAAAATTTTAAAAACGTAAACACAGTCATACAACTTAATAGGTTTTCAGATCTTGTATTTTAAAAATTTTAAAAATATTTTGTTAAATTTCTGAATGCCTAAATATTGGTGGCGGGAAATAAAATTTCCACTGATTCATTGCAAAAACAACAATTGTTTTTCAAATAAACTTTTTAATTGGCTTTACTTTGCCCTTGAAAACATGTTATTAACTTAATTGATGAAGTGAGTAATTAAATTTAAGACTATAGACTTAACCACAGTCTAAGGCGTAAACTGTTTTGTGAAAAAAATTTTTAAAGATATTCGGTTTTGTTGTTTTAAAATCAAACTTAATTTTAAAGATATGTTTTTAAAATTCTGTACCATGGTCATTGTTTTATTTTATTTTAATTTCTTTTTTTACAACATTTTTACTCAAATTTAAAATCAAATGTTCCAATCAACGCTACCTTACAAGACGCTATTTAAGTGATAGGTGTTGATGGATGTTAATTGGGTGTTCCCTCAAAAGTGTAACTTTTTACGTGATGGGTGTTCTCTCAAAATTTGAACTAAAATATAACATTTAAAAACAAGTGTTACAACAAAAATAAAAAAACAAAAACAAGTAGAAAGTATGTCGTTAATGAAATATGTTTTTTTTTTTTTAAACCAAATTAGGTTTATTCGGTATATTAAATTCTGGACTAATGCAGATTTAAATTTACAAATTAATTTTTAGTAATCATTTAAGACAAATTGCATTCAATATTTTTTAATTATTGCAAACTTCTGTACTACCTTTATAAGTGGCTCACTTAAGCTAACTTTATTGTTTGTTCATTTCTATAACCTCTAAAAACTTTTCCATTTTTGATCTATTCATTGCAGAAATAAGGAGACTCAATTGCTGATCTCTTAATAATAGTTCCTTTTGTCTTATCCTAAATAATTTGTTATCTTCATTAGTATCTCAATGAAAATCAGGAGTTTCAGTATCTTTGAGTTTTTTAAACAAAAGATTGCCTGGTCTTGAATTCCCAGTGCGACAAATCTTGCAAATCTTACTAAGATCTGTAAGATCTTTCTTATCTTACATAAATTAGTAAGAACTTAATAGTATCTTAATAAGATTTGTCAGAAATATTTCTATGATTAACTTGTTAAGATATTATTAAGATCTTATTAAAATCTTATCAAGAAACAAATGACGAGAAAAAACTATAAATCTTATAAAGATCTTTAAAAATCTTGATGAGATCTTGCTAAGATCGCTATAAGAAATAAATGGGAGAAAAAAATTATTTTGAAAAATAATGCAATATTTCATTTTCAGAATATATATAAAGAATATGTGGAAGTTAATACAGGGCATCGGCCAGATCAAGAAAATCAGGGAATTTAGATTTCTGCAAAAGACCAGAGAATAATCAGGGAAATTGGGTTGTATTTCGAAATAACAAGAGAAAATAGACCGGGTGAATAAAAAAGAGCAATTGCTCTGTTGTCTCTATTGGGCCGGCTGAATAAAAAAGAGCAATTAAATAAAAGCAATTGCTTTGAGTAAAAGTAAAAGCTAAAGCAAATGCTCGCCGGAATAGCAATTACTCAAAAATGTGTGAATAAAGTTTTGCTAATGCTCATAAGCAATTGCTTATGTGTCGGAGTAAAAGCTATATGCTGTTGCGGATATAAGACGCTATTTTAACTTTTAATATTTTAAAATGGCTTCTTCAAACCAGATTTCAATAGAATCAAGTGAAAATAATATAGCTAGCCAAAGTTTTAACAAATGTGAAGATGAAGTTTTTATAAACATACTGTGCGAATTGCCAATACTTCTACAAAAAAGCCAAGTTCCAAAGGTTAAAATAAAGAAAAACAAAACATTTTTTAGAATGCATGACCAAATGTTCCAAGCAACAGGAACAAAAATTGATATAAAAACATGAAAATAAGGTTAAAAAAAAAATTTGATATCCATCAAACTGAAAACAAGCCATTAAAACTTTCAGCGAGTGAAGTCAAACTTGCTAATCTTTTAGATACAGAAAAGAACCCTACTTTTACACAATATATATATATATATATATATATATATATATATATATATATATATATATATATATATATATATATATATATATATAAGTATAAATATATATCTTTTTTTTTATATATATTAGGTACGCGGAAATAGCGATTTACGGAGCCGAATTTTGTGCTAAAATTCTGTGACTCGTTTTTTTGACGTTTTTTTTAGGTAGCCTAAGACAAACGTTTTTTTGAGGAGTTTCTTTTCGGAAACATATATAAACATAGTATATTTTTGGAAAGAACAAGAGTTAAGCTTGTTTTTTATGTTATTTTTACGTACGGTTGTCTTTCCATTTTTTAGAGCATTTGGCTCATGAAAAATAGGTTGGTGTTTACTTGTCAAATTCTTGTCGAAGGACTCTTTATTCCGCTTTTTTGATTCTTTAAATAAGTTTTTACATGCATTTTTTTTGCACATACCAAACTTTATTGAAAAATATTATGTAGCAGATAGTTAAATCAGTTTAGCACTTTTAGTACCTAATTTCCGTTTTTCCGATTTTTTTTTTAGCGGATTTCTCGTCTCATTTTTTTGAGTAGGGTTAGGCAAACAATTTTTTGTTGGTTTTTTTTGCAGAAATATATATACACATAGTATATTTTCAGAAAAAAGAAGAGTTAGGCTTGTTTTTTGTGTTATTTTTTTACATGATTGTCATACCTTTTTTTGACTATTTTGCTTATGAAAATTATGTTGATGTTTACTGTTAAATTATTTTTGAAGGAATTTATATTCCGCTTTTTTGATTTTTTAAATAAGTTTCTACATTCATTTCTTTTGTGCATGCCAAATTTCATGAAAAAGTATTATGTAGCAATTAGTTAATTCAGTTAAACACTTTTGGTACCTAATTTCTGTTTTCAAAAATAGCCGAGGTGGGGCTGAGGGGGAGAGAGTTTTTTTTTTCTTTAAAAACGTTTATTGCATATTGTTTCACTTAGATTGTTAGTAATTAAAAAAATGAATAATATAAATGAACTGGGTAATCAAACAGATAGTAAGTTCATATGTTTTTTCATAATAATACTATTGTTTATTACTTTTACAAGTATTTTTTTGTTAAACTTTTAAAAATCATTGACTAGATAAACCTATTCAAAACTTTTTCTTAAGTAACCCCTAATTTTCGTTATTTACGCTTTTATTTTATTTGTTATTTACACAGTACTTTTCTTTGCTCTTTACAAAATTGGATTTGTTGCCAAAATTGAGTGTTTTTTTGTATATTACACCTTTTTTAACTTTAGCTTCATCGCAATCTGATGCAGTTGGTAAGTTAAATAAGTATTTTTGTATTAGGTGTTTCTACTTATTCTTTAAAACTATACTATAAGTTTAATACCTGTTTTTATTTTATTTGATGAGACCTTATTTTTCTTTTAGTTTTATCAACATCTGCCAGTGGCAAGTTTTTTCAGATCTGTATAGAGTTAATGTCGAAATCAAAGTTATTTTGCTTAATTTTTTTACCTTTGGCTTTGTCACCATCTGCTATGGTTGATAAGTTTGAAAACTTTTTTTAAAAAAAACTATGTACAGATTTGTTGGCAAAAACTATGTATGTTTTATTCTTTACATTTTTTTTTTACCTTATGCTTTATCTACATTGAGAACATTTGGTATGTTAATCTTTTATGATTCATCTATTGTATAATACTTAGTCTTTTGATTATTGTTTAAATCATTACACAAACATTTCTAATTTTTCCTTCTTGTTTAGATGCAGGCTTACTATTTCATCAGTTTTTGAGATTCCGTTAGTGATATTTGATAGTGATGTATAGTGATATGATAGTAGTGTATAGTGTATAGATATGATATGATAGTGATGTATAGGTGTACAGATATGATAGTGATGTATAGGTGTATCGATATGATAGTGATGTATAGATGTATAGATATGATAGATAATAGTGACATATAGGGATGACATGAACAATATAATCTTTAATGTTATTCATAATATAATAAACATTTTGATGCCTTAAAAGTTTTCTAATACAAAAGGTATCTTTTTTATAATCTTTCTTTTATTGTTTAAATCATTATACAACCTTTCTTAATGTTTACTTGTGTAGTTATGTTTTCATTATATACTTTATCAGTAAAGTTGTTGCACATTATGCAGAACTTGTTTGATTGCTGTTACTTATTCACTTACTGTTGTCAAATTTAAGATGTTTTTTTTATTTTGATATACAGTTTTCTTGTTAGTCCAATCAACTCAGCCTTTCACTGGTAAGTTTATATATTGCAATTTCGGTCATGTTAATATAAGTAGAAATTTAAAGATGTATGCTTTGGTTTAATTCATATGTTTTTTTATCTCAAGTAATTTCTTAAACAACTGTGATTAGTAAATTTAAAAGCTATTATTTTTTAACTTGTGAAAGATTTATTGTCAATATCTTCTTTTTTTGTAGATAAATCCATTTTGCTTTTAGTTCCATCTACAGCTGAAACAGTTGGTAAGTTAAAGAGTCAATTCTTTTCAGCAGTGTATTGATTTAATCCCATTTTCAACTTTTTTTGTTAATTTTTATATTGCATCTTTTCGTGATATTAGTTGCATCTACATCCTTCTTTTTTGCTATTAATTACACCTTTTTTACATTAAGCTTTATCGACACTGTGTGGATGTCGATATCATTTCTTTTGTTATGGCTATACTATAGCTTTGATATCAAATTCAATTTTCTTTTTGATTACAGCTTATTTTTACTTTTAGTTTCATCAACATCTACCACATTTAGAAAGTTTAAAAGCTATTTATTTATTCACTTTGTATGTAATATGTGCATGTAAGGCCAATTTCTAATACTTTTTTACTTGGTTACACCTTTTTTTAATCCATATCTGCCACAGTTACTAAGTTTAAAAGCTATTACTTTTTAATCTCTGTAATAATTTAATGCCTAAATCAAATATTTTTTTGGTTGAGTACATCCTTTTCACAAATAGTAAGTTTCTTTGTTAGCAGTGCATAGTCTATCTCATTAAAATTATACTATAGATTTAATCCCAATTTTATTTTGTTTTTATTGTTTACATCATTTTTTAACTTTAAGTTCCTGCAGCACAATCTTCTGCAGGTTTATGTATAACTTGAAATATTTCTTAATGATTGTTCTTCGTTTTTGAAAAACTTTAATGCTTATTTATATTTTATAAAAATATTTTATTTTAAATAAGCAATTTCTAAATAAAAGTTTTTAACTTTTTTTTTTTTTGTAAGGGTTTATATAAAATGTTTCATAATGCTTTGAAATCTTAACTATCAGTGAAAAGATGAATTTATATAAACACTTATCTGCAAAACAACTTGAAGACTGAGATGATGTGATGTCTGAAAGAATTGTTGGCAGAAAACTCTGTCATGAATGGTATGATACTGACTCATCAAAGTCTATCATTTATGATGGTAGAGTAGAAAAAGTAAGCAAAAGACAAAATGATAGAATTTACATTATTTCTTACTGGAAGCAAGATAAAACTGATATTGAAGCTGTTGAGCGTAAGATGAAAAAAATCCAGCTAGCTGCTGATGTTGTGTTAGATGAGTTAATGTTTTCTTGGTTTGAATATGAAATAGTTTTTAATACTATTTTATATGTGTTTAAAAAGCATTTTTAAACATAATTTGTTAAATTCTCATTAAAACTTTTTTTGAGGTGTTGGGCGAAAGAGGGACGGCTTACACCCCTTTCCATGAAGTCAATTTATACACCACTAGTTACTATTTTTCCAAGTATCGAAATATATTTTTAATTTTTTATACTAAAATTAATTGTTTTAGTACAGATTGAAATATTTAAAAGAATGAAATTTTGATAGGTTGTGTTAAACCTTATTCAAAACCCAACACCCGACTTTGAGATATGCACTAGTAATGTGGAATAAAATGATAACAATTTTTTGTATATAGATATTTGTAATTTTGAAAGAAAAACACTTTTTTATGAAAAAAAGTGTATTTTTGTAAGGTGTAGGTGGTGGATTAGCACCTTCTCCGGATCCCTGGATGCGCCCTGGACCTAAAATTTAATTGAAAATTATAGCCCTTTTTAACACCTATCTTTTCAATACCAAGTTATAGATATTTGAATAAGAATTAGCAAAGTTATAACAATTTTTGTGAAAAAAAAAATTATTTTGACCACAGTTTTATCAAGAAATCCATATTTCGAAAATTTGCTACTTAAAACGCCATAACTTTTAATAGAATTGTCCGATTTTCATAATTTTTTCACCTTTGAAATACTGTATTTGAGGGCTTTCTAATGATATTTAACATTCTAGTATTTAATCAATTTAAAAAAGTCAGTCCACGTACCTATATATATATATATATATATATATATATATATATATATATATATATATATATATATATATATATATATATATATATATATATATATATATGTATATGTATATATATATATATATATATATATATATATATATATATATATATATATATATATATATATATATATATATATATATATCATATATATATATATATATATATATATATATATATATATATATATATATATATATATATATATATACATATATATATATATATATATATATATATATATATATATATATATATATATATATATATATATATATATATATATATATATATATATATATATATGATATATATTTATATATATATATATATATATATATATTAGGGGAAATATCAGCATCATGATATATATATGATGCTGATATTGCCCCTAAGCATATTATACTTTTGTATAATATGCTTAGGGGCAATATCAGCAGGCATAGTTCAAACTCCCAGTGCCGAAATGAATTTTGTATTCAGCAACTCATTAAAAAGTCAAACTATATTTTTATTGCTACCATCAATTGAATTTCCTGGTAATGTTAAAAGTAGTTGCTGTAAGTTACTATTGTAGTATTTTCTTTTTAATATGGTATATTGCAGTACACCTTTTTCCAATATAATTTTATTATTTTTGTATTTTATGTAAAACTATCAATATGTTCGTGATTTTAATCTACTTAAATTGCTTTGTTTCTCAGGGAACACATCTTCTCAAGCATCGAGGTCAATTCCAAAAAGATTAAAACTACCTGGTGAAACCAAATAAACAATAAAATAAACGAATACAGAGCTCCGCGTGTGGTCATACTGGAGCAGCTAAAATATTATCGATTAAAAAGTTTAAATTTGAAATATACTACACCCCAACATGTATTAAATGAAGAGAAGAAAGATATTGTTGTTGACATAAACGTTGATGGAAATAAAACATAAAAACGTGAAAATGAATTTTTGTAACTGTTAAATGTGCAGAAGTTTTCAATTTACTTAAATTAAGTTTTTTTATACCATGTATTATATTTTCATCATTTAGAAACGTTATACATAGAATAAAAGAAGGCTGAATTAATTTAAATAAATAAAGAAGTATCTTTTTACATTTCAGTAACTAAATTCTTCTTTAAAATGTTACTTTTTATGTTTTATTTCTAGTTAGTTTTTATGTTTTATTTTATTTCTTAAATGTCAGTTATAACTTATTTAAAAATATTTCTAAAATTTATAGCATAATATTACCAAATAATGCATATTTTAATCCTTATAATGAAGGTTTTCTACATAAAAGTATTATATCAAGTCTGTAATATATTATAACAGTGAATAAGATATTAAGTCATAAACATATTATAACTGACAATTGAGAAACTTTCTTATATTTTACTGTAAATAAAACTTGAAAATGTTAGCACATCTTAAAAATTCTTTAAACTAGTTTTTTATCTTAGAAAACTTTGAAAGTATATTTTTTATAACATAAACAATACAATAAATTAAAAATTATATGTTGTTTTCATTTTGTTACAAATAAGAAGACATTGCACTTAATTTAAAAGACATTGTCTCTTTATTTAATATTGCCAATGCAATATAATTTTTACGCTGCTGACCAAGTAAACGAAGTTTCTTCAATAACAGAAACGATTTCTTCGACATTTTCATCCTCGAAAATTGTTTAAAGTTTTTGCAATATTGTGCAGTATAAAGTTCGCAGTGATACATGTAGCAATCATTTTTGGCTTAATTTTTATCTATAAAATTATCACACCACAGATACTGTTGAATCAACAGTAATTGTATAACAACAGGGATGCGCGATCCCAAAAAGGACTACGGATATGAAAGGCACAAAAAGATTATTTCTTCCTTGTTTTTGCTTTCCAGGAGCTCTAAAAATATTATTAAGTTTATGGACTACTAATAGGAAAAAAATAAAGACTTTTAGGTAAGAGGAACAATAATTTTTTGAACTTGGAGTCCTTGCGTATAATGACAGCAAAGACTCCGGGATTAAAAACAATAAGTTTCAAGTCATTAAATCTCGCGAATGTGTTACTTATAGCAAATCGTAAGTCAACAAACATGTTTAGAGCTTCTGGATACTACAGACTTGGAAAAAGTAGAGATATAAAGCAGGAGTCCTTTTGGGACCCCGCATCCCTGCTGTTGATTGAATCAAACACTTTTCAATTATTAAGCTCTTCAGCAAATTCTCCATAGGGTTTATCAATTCTTGCATGGGTGCAATCAATATTTCCAAAAAAATACATTATTTATAGTTATACTAGCCCGTTTATATCAAAAACGTGCTAGTATAATTATAAATAAATGCATAACGTAAAAATATATAGATATATATACATTATTAGTCAAAAAATAGTAAAATATATACGTAATATAACAAAATTAATGTCTGATTATCAAAATAAAAAATAAAAGCAACTATTTTAGGTGCTCGTAAAATTAGAAGCAATTGCTCGTTGTTTTTTGAGTTGTAGCTTTTTTATTCACGCGCTTTTCTCATATTTGAGCAATCGCTAAACATTTGAGCAAAAGCTCATGAGTAAAAGCTTTCTCAGAAAAAAGAGCAATTGCTCTAAATTTTTATTGACGTAAAGTTGAGCAATTACTCCAAAAACGCCGAGTAAAAGCAATTGTTCTTTTTTATTCACCCGGCTTGGCTATGTGGCAAATGTAGATAACCTATGTCAGTTTTGTATTATACACGTAATATAAAAATTTATTCAGAAGATTTTTTTTATGGCCTTCTATTGATAATTTGAATCTTGCTTGTAATTATATTTATATATATTTGCACTAAAGCATTTTTTTTATTTCTAAGTTGATTTTCTCTAAAGTTGAGCTTTTGTTGCTTTAAATTAAGTCAGCAAAAAAAGGTTGAGAATCAGGAAAATGTCTGGGAAATCCATCTTTAAATATTGGCAGACACCCTGTATTTTTAGACACCCTCATATTTACGTATTTTTAGACACCCTGATATTTACCTTATTTGCTTTAGTAAAACAATATCTAACATCCCCTGGAACACTGGGAGAAGAATATAAATAGTTGTTAGTTATTAAATATTATATTTATTTGAAGACTACTGGTCAAAATCCACAATAGTTTCTGTTTTTAATTTTAATAAAAATAGCATTTCTTGTTTGATGAGTTATATATGTTTATGATGAATTATATATGTTTGAGCTTTATATATGTTATGTATGACTGTTAGTTGGTTTCTGTACATAATCATATTCAAGCATCTCAGTTACTCATGATACTTTTTTTTGTAGTAAAGTTAAACACCAGTGCACGATGATAAGGATGGATATACTCAAATTAGTGCCACTGGGTGCACAAATATGTGAAACTGTTGTTTTTCCTGTCTTCAACAATGCAAAAAAGTCTCAATCTTTAGTGGTATTTGTTATATTGTTGTTATAGCGTTGTGTTATGTCTTGAATAATAACTTTTTTTATTTATTTTTTTAAATTGACTTTAAAATTGATAACAGTTAAATAAAAATAATAATAATTTTTCTTCTTTAAACTATAGATTCAGGAGGGTGTCGATCTATGCATCATTGTTGGTAACGAATAGTCAAAAAAGAATATTAATTTCGCACAAAATTTCTTGGAACAGAAAGTTTAAAATTTTATTAAGTCGATCCAAAAATATAAAAACAGAAAAAGTTACCCTAAATAATTTTATGTAAACACAACGCAATTGTAAAACGCTTTAGTGGTCAGACGCAACTGTAAAACGTTTTAGTAAACATGGTGTTGACACAGCTGTAAACAATATTAGTGAGATGGGACTTGATTTAAAACAGAAATAATTGAACAGTTGAACTGCGCAATTTTATATTGCATTGTTTTCTCACTTATTAAAAAATTGACTTTGGTTACTTGTGTTTTGATTTGAAAGCACTTGAAAAAAGTTTAGTTAAAAGTTTTTTTGAGTGTTATTATAGTTCGTCGGTAATTCTTTCTTATTTTAAGGTTTTAAAATACAATTTCCTCATTTAAAGTGTAAGTATGGAATAGTCGTGCATAAGTGACTTTTTGTATTATATATTATAAGTATTGTTTATACTATTAGCATGAGTTGTATTGCTAATTATGAACTTGTTTCGAGAAAAAATTAATTAAAGTACTTAATTGTTTTATTTGTTAGCGTTCTCTACGCAAAAAAATGTTTGGAATTTTTAGGATCGGAATAAATACAAAACAATCTTATAAGATCTTACAAATCTTAATAAGAATTCATACTATAACTTGCAAATTTTTCTAAGAAATTAAGATAAATCTTATTAAGATCTTATATATCTTACAAATCTTAATAAGAAACCACACGCAAACTTACAAATCTTAATAAGGTCTTACATTTCTTGTAAATCTTATTAGTAAATCGCACAAAAACTTTCAAATCTTAATAAGATGTAAGTAGTTTTCTTGCATGTCTTGCAAGTCTTACTAATCTTATTAAGAATCTTATTAGGAAATCTTATTAAGATTTGTAAGATTCGTCCTCTGGGTTAGAAGTCGTAATTTGTGTCACAACACTCCGAAAGTAAACAATCTTTAGCTCTGATACATGGTATATATATATATATATATATATATATATATATATATATATATATATATATATATATATATATATATATATATATATATATATATATATATATATATATATATATATATATATATATATATATATATTCCTCAAGCTGAACTAGCCTCATTCCATAAGCCAGACCACATAGATGCTGTTCAAACGATCATTGAAGCCAGAGCTAATCACCAAAATCAAGTTTCTTCTGTACGTCTTTTGCGGGTGCCTGAATATATTTTAAATCATCAAAGTGGCAGCTATTGATTAAGTGGAGTGAAACTGACATACTAAAACCTACTTTGATTAGGAACATATAAAATAGCGAATTGTTGGTCCTGGTAGCAGAACCTCTCATTGTACCAAAATTTAAATGTCACACCCAAATGGTTGAACGAGTTGTGAAAGAGGTTACAAAGGCCAGTCAGAAGGTAGTAGGTACGAAGCGATGGGATTCAGCAATAAAATCATCAATGGTGAATCGCGCCAAACATCCAAAGCAGGAATCAAAGAAGGATTTTATCCCAAAATAGCCATATTTTTCCTTAATAATTTTTTTTTTTTTATTTTACTATAGACTATGTTGCATAACTTTTAATTCTGCATCTTTTATTGTTCTTTAAAAACATTGAAATTCCTGCCTAATATTGTTCAATTTGTAATAAAGTGAAAAATATTGCAGTTTTTTGGGCCATTTTCCTGTTGCGCAAAGTCAGAAATTTCAAATCAATGGAGGAGGGTCAAGATATGAACCGATTTTGATGAAATTTGGAATATAGCTATGTGTACTTCATTGAAGTAAATAACAACTTTGGAGATTATTATTTTTTTTTTGTGGAAAGGAGGGGGGGCCGAAGGATTATTGTTAAAATGAGAAGTTAATTTTACTGTTTGTCATTTTGGGGTCTTTTTGCTGCAGTTCTTGTTTATTTAACTCAATGAACTCATCGTACAACATCGTTTTATCTAAGTTTTTTGCAAAAGTTACTTTTTTTTAACGGCAACATCGTTTAATTTATTTGATATAAAAATTTTTACAAGGTAACAATTAAAATGCAATCACCTTTGAACTTTAATTTTAATGTCGCTATGTTTACCCCATACCTTATTATTCAATTCGTAATGTTCAGTAATTTAAATAATATAGATTTCGATTCATGGCAAATTTTGGTAGAATGTAACAAAAAATTTAAAATAAGATCATTAATGCTATAGAAATTTAAAGTTGAAGTGTACATTTGAATTTTTTTGCAAAATGATATTAAAAAAGCTTTACATAAAATGCTCTTTATCTAGTTTATTTTAAATGCAAGAATAAATCATAAAATGAAAATATTTGCTCTTTAAATTACCAAGTTAAAAATTAGAGTTGAGGTAAAAGCTATTTTTTTATAAACAGAGATTATTTTAACGGAATTAAGCAACATGCGACTGGCCCACTATTATAAGTTAATCAAAAAAAAGTAAAAAAGAACAAATTAACAACATTTAAAACTTTTATTCGATTAAAAAATCGTCAAAAATTACATAACGATAAAAAATAAGAACAATTCTAAAATACTTAAAACTAAAGTAAGATATATGACGTTACTATATCAGTTTTTGTTATACAATTAAATCTCTATTAATTAATATGTTAGTAATTAATGAGTCAAGTTTTAATTTAATATCAATTAAATCAAAAATAAATTCAGTATAAGCAAAAATACGTAAAGAGCAGTATATATCAATATACTGTAACAAACAGTATGTATAAACACTATATATATAAACAATATACATCAATATTATATCAGCAGTAGTTAGCTTCGTCTGAAGAAAAGTCATGATTTTATTTTAGTGTTTAATAAATCCAAGCTTTAGCTATCAAGAGTATTGCCGTGAAAACCAAACACAGTCAGTTGCATATTTGATCATAGTTTAATCAAAACGCGAATATTCATCAAAGTCTTTATAAATGTCAAACTTAAATAAATGAGTGTAAATTTTTTTTCTGTTTACAAAACTATTGACAGCAACAACAAAAACAGCATTTACTTTTATCTGATTCATTTGAACAATTTAATTGAGATGTATTAGTTGATGTACAAGGAGCGTTTGACTCATTAACTACGTTATCCAATCTGAGAGTTTCTATTTGAACTACGTCTTTTAGACACTGCTCAAAAATCGGTTTTAAATTGTTTGATTGCAGGGAGTAAACGTTATTTTCCCCATAAATTTCCCCGTTTGAAATAAGTTTAGAAATGATTCTTACAGCGTCTCTATGGCCTAGCTTGTGCATGTCTTCTGAATATTCTTCACCGTATATTTTTCCATCAATTTTATCATTAACTTTTTTACATAACTTAATAAACTCATCGTACCACGCCATTGCGTCTTTTTGTGACTTTTTTGCTAAAATTAAATTTTGGTTTTCATAAACTATGCCAACAATAATATCCATTACCATATTATCAAACTGAGTTTGATTAAAAGCAAGTTTTGTTATATTTTTTGCAGCATTTATCATTTCAGCCTCGAAACTCGGCCTTATCAAATCATCGGATTGAGATTTTGCTGCAAGTTCAGATATTAAAGAAGCAATTAATGAATCTAATTTAGTATTTAGACTGTTTGTTTTTAAGTCTACTAATCTTTTTTTCACTAAAATGGCTGAGTGATAACTGTAGCTGAAAGTTTTTTGAAACCCAGAATAGTAGCAGTACAAATGATAATTTTTTTTAATGTCTGCTAGTCTCTTTTTTGTTATATTAAAAACATTCATTTCATATTTAATACTATCTGAATATTCTTTGCTATTTGCAATACTTTTATCGTTTAATATATCTCTATAAAGTTTATTTTGTCTTGTTAATAAAAAAGAGTCAATTATATAAATACCTTGAATGTTTAACGAATTATATGAACCGTACATTTTTTTGAAACCATTAATTTTAGAGTCGTTTAATTTATAAAGCTTTTCTAAAAGATCTGTAAGAGGTTTAGCGTTATCTACAGTAATATTTTGAAATCCTTTAGTTTTAGGTGAGTAAGCTAACGTTATGGATTCAGTGAAAATGCGTTCTGTGTATCCTTCGTTATTGTGTTTTAAGCGAGTCTCAAGTGCTTTCTGACAACAAGCAATGGCATTTTGATAACAATTTAAATCTTTCTCTGGCTTCAGAGAACTGTAAGTATACGCCATTAGATAATGAATTTTTGTTTCAACAACAAACGAAATATCAGTTGCATGTAATGCTTTTCTGCAATATTCTAAAACTTTAGCATGATCTAGGTTTTCTTTTCTGTCATTCATCCAAGAAAACCGTTTGCAAGCATATATTTTAGCTTGTATATAAAGTAGATAACATTTGTTTTTTATATAGTCTTCTTTCATATTATATATTTTTACTGATTGTTTTTTATCAGCCATAAGTGAAATAAACTCATAATTTGATGGGTTAGATAATAATGCGTATAAATGAAATAAACAGTCTGTAAATTCACTAGCGCATAAGTTTTCATCGTTTGTTTCAAAATAAATGTCAATAGCTTTATTGTAATACTCTACTGATGTATTATAATTTTGTTTTGTTTTCTCGTGGTAATAATGTAATATCATTGCAACTTGTATATATGAACTAATTAGAGTATCTACGCAACTAGGATGTTCAATTGCACTTTTAAAATAGTAAATTGCATTTTCGAAATCTTTATCTTGTAAACAATTTTTTCCTTTTACATATAAGTTTAGAGAAACATACTGATTGAAATACTGATCATACTTTGAACTATCTCTCACGGTGACGTCATACCCATAATTTGTTGGTTTATCTAGTTTTTGAACTAATTTATTTAAAATGTTCTCTAAACTATAACCAAACTGATCACGTAAACATATATTATATTCTAAACATTTTTCGTATGCATCAATTGCTATTTTATATTTTTCTGGAGTTTTGTTTTTGTAACTATTTCCTTGAAATTTTGAATTGAAGTTAAAAGTGTAAGTATCTCCTATAACTTCATATGAGCTCCTTAACATTTTCAAAAAGTCTTCGTCTTTTTTGTAGTTTGGTTGGCATGTAATTAGATCTATTACACTCTTTATAATCTTTACTCCCATATCTATTATTTTATCATTAGCATCAAAACTTAAGATCGTGTCGATTGCTGTTTTTAGTAAACTCTCGATTGCAAAATGCAAATCCGACACACGTCGGGTTTTTGGTTGCATACTAATTGCATTGTCTTTTTCTAGTTTACCACATGTATTGTCTTTTACTAACTTTCCATTTTCTAAATTTTTATTTTAATATACAAAAAAATCAACTGTAGTTCAAAATAAATAAAGTTATTGAAACCTTTTTAAATTAAAGTAAATAAATTCTTAAATTTTTATAAAAAATGTAAATGGATGGCAGTGCCGGATTTAATAAAAAGCTATTAGGGCTAAAGCCGTGACTTGCATGTAAGGAGGGCCTGCATATAACAAGGTTTACGCCTATGTTTATAATTAAATTATGTTAAGTCTAAATAAAAATGGACTTTCTTAACTATATATGTCAGCAGCTCAACACTGGTTGTTGAATGGCAATCTATCATCAAAATTTTTCTAAGAGTTTTTAAAGAACTTGTGCTAATTGTATGCTAAAGATTTTCTTGAATCAAGAAAAAGATATCATCTAGTATTCATTATATTTATGGATAATCATGAAAATACATCGCAAAGTATGTTTGAGAACCTTTTGGAAATACCAATTTCACAAAAAATCCATATTAAAGATTGTCGAGAGTAGAATAAAGACAATGCCTCATTAATGAGTGGAAGTTATAATGGTGAGCAGGCAAAAGTTAAAAAACGAATATTCTAGTAATTTAGATACTTTGTGTTGAACATTCTTTAAATATGTGGCTAGTGGTTGCATCTAAGAGTTTTTTGATTACGTGAGTTTTTTTTAACTTTATTGAAGAACTGTTTATTTCACCAGTTACACGCACTGCTGTGAAATGTTGTGCAATATTTTAAAAATAGTAACTGTGAATTTCAACTTTAAAAATATAGTTCAACGCCCTAAATTTATAAATTGTATACCAATAAGGCTCTTGCAAATGGCTTTTTACAAATTGTAGATATGCTGCACAAACTTGTGAAGGATAAAGTTTATATAGCTAAAGTACGCTGCAAAGCTAAGAATATTTATGTTCGCACGATGCTTTTAGAAACTGGAAAAGATGCAATATTCTTTCATGAGATCCTAGAAGCGAGTAAAAGTAATAAAACAGATTAAAATCCAAAATTACACTTGAGGAGCATATTGAGCAGGATACAATCAATGGAGAAGTTTATTTTGCAATAGAGTAAATTATTTGAACAAAAAGAACAAAAAGGAGCAGAGAAAGCTCGCACAAAGAATTATTTGATAACTCGTTCAAGAACTTAAAATGTAGAAGTAACTCCTATGGATTGTTTAAATGTATTTTCCGCTTACAAGTCAGGTTCCTGGAAGCTTTTTGTTGAGAGCCTCATTCTATCACTGCTTTTAACGCTGGAATACGTGAAAATCGATTCTGAGAGTGCCACTTCAGCCAGAAACAAGATTTTTTCACTTTAAAAGAACGGCTTAGATTTACTTTTAATTGGAAATGAGTTAGTGCAATTCAAAGAGTTTGTGGGGTTTTTCTTGATGAAGAGGGAATAAACATGAGCATGGAAAGTTTTATGTATTTACTTATACACCAAAAGTGTGTGCAGTTCCTTAATGTTGATATTAAGCTCCACATTTATAATTTTCTAGTACAATAAAAATGACACTATTTAAATATGACATATTGAAGCAATACCTAGAGAAAAAAAGTTCTTGAAAGATTCTAGGCAGGAAAAAGAAAGAAGAAAAAAATTTCTAGAAAAAAAAAACGAAACCATTTCTAGTTGTGAAAAACTTATGTCATTATTCAAATTACTAATTATCCTAAAATGCAAAGGGCCTTATACTAAATTTTACCACTCGTGCATATTTTAAAACATTATTCAGGCTCAGAATAGGAAGAAATGTGAGCAATTTTATTCGCTGATTTTGAAAGAGAGGTATGAGCTTATTTGTTCAAAAAGTATAGTTAAAATTAAAAAAAGCGGAAAAATAAATATCAAAGTAATGATATACTACAGTTGCTACAGTTAAGCCGTTTAAAATAACTTTA
Organism: Hydra vulgaris; assembly: GCF_022113875.1. NCBI lineage: Eukaryota > Metazoa > Cnidaria > Hydrozoa > Anthoathecata > Hydridae > Hydra > Hydra vulgaris. Next base: position 6,124,515 of record NC_061168.1, read on the forward strand.
TTTTTTTGCTTGTTTCACTCTTGTCATTGGAAAAATATATTTAAATTTAGTTAATATAGTTAACTGTAGCTTTACCAAACTAAGTCTATCACTAGTATTTTAAATCAATTGTATTCTAGACTTGTATTGACAATACAAGTCGTGCGCTCCCATAAATACAGAAAACTCATTTTATTTTATCTAAATATATTTGTTCAAGAATATTTCCACTTGTAAAAATCTCAAAATTTTGATAAAGTTTATCTTAGTAATAGGGATTTAATCTTTTGGTAATTTAAAGAAATGAAAAAAAAGTATGTGTTAAGGTAAATTCAAAAAAATCTATAAACATTTGTATTATATAATGCCATTGGTCTTGAAGCATACTTAAGATAAAGTTTATATGCATTTGTACCAGATAAAGTTTATATGCATTTGTACTTAAGGTAAAGTATATATTCATTTGTACTAGTGGTGAAGTAATTTATGCATACAAAATTTATATGCAGTAGTAGCAGGCAACTGGTGAATAGTTTTATTTATACTAGTTAATTAAAGAGTTAAACATTAAAGATTTTTTAAAATAAAAATTTGTACTGATTGCAAAACTAGCTTACATATATCTAATGAATTTATAAACTCTGAGGAGATTTTGTTATCATATTATATTTCTTAAAAAATGTTTAACTTTTATAAAAAAGATATGAAAATCAGATATTAATACTTTATTTGAAAATTTAACAGAAGAAGTAAAGTTTATGTTTATTTACTAAATAGTACTTTTTATTTATAATAATACATATAAACAATGACATTACTAGCAAGAAAAAATATTGAAGTCGCACTTTTTTTTATTTGAATAATTGAAAAAAAAAACAATTCTAAAAATCAAATGAAGTGGTAAAAATTAAACAAACTAATGGAAAAAAAGAAATGAATAAAAGAAATTAAAACTTAGAAAAAAGAACAAAAGAAGAACAAGAATATTTTAACCTAAAATGTTTTAGTTAGTAACCTTGATGAACTAGTTAATTGTAAAAAGGCATAACAATAATTTATTGTAGTAAATTAATTAAGAGATATCGTTTGAATTTCAAAAACTACTTGATCACAAAATCATTATGCATTAATGTTTTTATTTTTTTTATTTTTTCAGTGCTAAAAAATTTGCGCATTTAAATTTTTTTCTTCCTTGTTACAGTTAGTTCTCCATTGATTTGTGGTAAGCTGTGAGTTATTTTATTAGGTAATTAATTTACTTTATCAAAACAAATCTGTGGCAAATAAAAAACTTAATTAAATGAAGCTGAATTATGGAATTTATTGTAATAAAAAGAACTTTATTTAAACAAAATTTTACATGAAAACTATAAATTTTAAAATTTATCAAATTATAAATTAAAAATATAAAATTATAAATATAAAATTTATGAAAGTTTGTTGATTCATTTAACAATAATTACCATCAGTTGGTATTAATACAAATTTTCACCTAATATGAAATACAATAACTAATAAATTTTTCACGTTAACAGCTATATACCAACAAACATATGTTTTATACGTATTGACTTTGAAATTAAAATAAACAACAAAATGAATTTGCATGTTTGCAATTTTTCTTGTTTCTACCTCTTTACCCTTACTTCTTCATAAAGGTGTAAAACGTTAAGAGTAATTTTTTTTGGTATTAATTTACTATATCAAAACAAATCTATGGTCATCAGGTGATAGATTTTTGTTATAGTTTATTATTCTACAATATTTTTTAATTTTTTATTACAATACAATACCGAGGGAAATTCAAATCACCCATTGCTTACTATTGCTTTTAATTCAAGATTGTTGCAAACTACCTGGGCTAGCTATAATAAATAATAAAGAATGTTTTTAAACTTAAAAAGTTTTAGTAATGTATAAGTGGCTTCACTTTAAAAAGATCTTTACAAATTATGCGTAAGACACCTCATCTATCTTAATGCAATTCAACATAACTTATATTCAAACTAATTCTCTTCAAACAAATATGTCTTTATATTATATACAAATACTTAAAATACTTATAGAATTATGTAATATTTATAGAATTATCTAGAAATAATGCAAATGGATTTTTAGCTTTAAAACAATCATTAACTATATTTACATGAAAAATCTAATGTTTTATAATTTTTTAACTTAAATGTCTTTTTTATGTCTTGGATTTATAAAAACCTTTATGAAAACAAACTTCTTTTCTTTTTTATTTTTATAAAGTTATTTTAAAAATCACAGATGTTTTGAATTATGAACTTTTTTAAAAGAATAAGTACTAAAATGCATAACTTTTTTGTTATTAACTATTTGATTTTTTTATGCGGTTTATTACCATTTTTATTTTACAATGCATTTTTTGACATTTGTTTTGATTTTAGCATACACGCTCATATCTATCTTTTAAAATCAGCAAATCAGATTGTATGTTTTTCTGTTTATTCTGAGCCTCAATAGGGTTTCAAAATATGCAGCCCGGGTACTAGTAAAAAGTAAATCCAGATCTGTTGGATAGTAAAGACAATTTAAAAAGGTTTATTCTGTATCCTTGAGTCAAGTTGTTTTTAAAGTTTTGACTAAGGCTTAGTATTAAAAAAAAAAAAAAATTATAAATATATTATTTTGTAAATTACCCATAAAAAAACATCGGAATATTTTCATTCTGTAAATCACTATTGAGTGAAAAAGCATTTTATCTAAAGTACATGATAACAACCTTTTTATTTTTTTTTAAACACCTACACTTATTTTATTATATTCACTTCCAACAAGGCTACAAACAAACACTATTAGAGTTAGAAGTTACTTAAAGAGAAAAGACGAAATTTATAAAGTAAAATTACGACTAACAGGCGACTTAAAAAATAGCAGGGTTTATGAATAAAAAAGTAAAGAGCGAATTATAAAGAAGTGAGGAGCGAATTCCAAAAAACTAATGTCACTTAGGAAAACCCACAGTAAAGTAATGAGACTTAGTGAAATGACGAATAACACGAGAAAGAGTTTTAGAAAATGGCACAAGAAACTCTTCAGAAAAGTGCCCATTGTATTATTTTTAAAAAACAGAAAGAAAAACAACATTACGACAATGTTACATAAGTTAAAGGTTGGCTGCAAGTGCTTGTCCAAATATGTTTACAACGCGTTTTTGTACTTTGTTAAAAAGATTTTTTTTTTCTTTTTAACAAAGTGTATCGAATATCCTCTCTAGATTCGGAAACAGTATCATACAAGAACGGATTTAAGGTTTATAGAGATAAATAATAAAATTTGGAGCAATAAAGTAGCGACAAAGGTTCTATAAACCTTAGCAGATGCTAATTTTTCAATAAGTATGATTTGTAATTTTTGACGAAGATTGGAAGTGAAAATTATTTATAAAAGGCGAATTAATTCAGTTCATTATAGTTTGTAAATATAGAAAGGTTTAGATTGTTGCAATAACAATAAGCCGAAAAAAATTCAGTTTGATTTGAGTTAAAGTTTACCAGCCACTTAAAGCCTCATGTTGTAACGGAAGTGAGATCCTTTTCACAGGGCCGTTGACACAATTCTGTGACGTTGGTCTTTTTGAGGTGAAAAAGAACAGTTGTATATATTTTTTAAAAATTCATATATAACTAGAATATCCTCAAAAAAAAAGGTTCTTTAAAAAAAAAAAAAAGGGGACAGGTGCCTTACAGTCTCACCCCTCCCCCCCCCCAAATCTACCCTGGTGTCTCCGGCTCCATTTCAAGCTAAAATAAAAAAATGCCCGTTCCGAGCATTTAAAGAGTCATGGCTTCTTATTAAGACAGGAATAAATGGTATTACCATCAACAAACAATGCCATCTTACATGTGAGAGTTTTAAGAAGATTATTAATGTAAATTAAAAAAAATATAAGAACAAGGATAGAGTCTTAAGGAACTTCTGCTGATACAGGAAATGAAGAAGAGTGTTACTCATTGAGGACAACCTTTTTACTACGACTGATAAGGAAGTATTTAATAATCTTAAAGATGTTACCTGATACACCGTAAAAAGAAAGCATATGGTGAAGACCAGCATGCTAAACTTTAAAACTCAAAAGCTTTAGAAATTTCAAGAGTGATAACCTAATCTAATGCACAATAGCCACATCTATCTAATAGCCACATCTATCTAATGCACATTAAACCTATCAATTATTACCGTTAACAAATCAGAAGCAGAACGAAGAGATTAAAATCCATATTGATGATTAGAAAGAAAGTTATTAGATGCAAGATAATACATTTAGCGTTTACTAATAAAAGACTCAAAGACCTTGCTTATGATAGGAAAAAGACTAATGGGACGAAAATTAAACGAGACAGATTGCTCTACAGAATTTTTAAAAACAGGGATAACAAATTTCCAGTAGACTGGAAAACAAGACTCTGATAAGCATTTGTTAATAGTTTTGAAGCAAACTATTCAGCTTTTGTTTGGTGATATAACAAAATCTAAACCATGCAATAGAGGCAAATTCTCCAGAGCCTAATTTTTGAGATGAAATACGAGATTTTGATACCTGTGAATAGTAAACAGACGTCTGTTTTCTAAGGAATTGTTTGGATATGGAAGTAATGGTTACAATCGGAATTTGCAGCAGCACATTAAGATTAAAACCATAAAGGAGAGTGAGGTTTGACTTGGGAATAAAAAATTCCATACCAGCCAAAATCCAAAAAGTTTCATAAGATGCACATTTGTCAGCAAGTGGACGAAAGATTTCTACCCAAGGGCTAAACAAAGAAAATCACGGAAAGAATCCTAGTCAGCTTGAAGGTAACAATAAGAGGTACGACTATAGGGGGTTTCTAGAATAGTGAAATGAACACAAAAACAGTATTTTATTCTTTTTTTTTTGTTGTTGAAACACTTTTTTTTCAGTTTTATTTCAGTGGAGAAAATTTCAACAACAACTATTAAATAACTCCTTTAAAACACGAATGATCCTTTGAACATTTTTTAACAATTAAAATACTTAGTAAACACGATGTTGAAAACTGTAGAATGTTGAGTATACATTTTCAAAAATATTTGAAAATATTTATTTTTATCAAAAATATTTATAATTTATCAAAAATGTTTATATTTCATCAAAACTATTCATATTTTATCAAAAACATAAGTATTTTATCAAAAAGATTTATATTTTATGAAAAATATTTATATTTTATCAAAAATATTTCTATTTTATCAAAAATATTTATATTTTATCAAAAATATTTATATTTTATCAAAAATATTTATATTTTATCAAAAATATTTATATTTTATGAAAAATATTTATATTTTATCAAAAATATTTATATTTTATGAAAAATATTTATATTTTATGAAAAATATTTATATTTTATCAAAAATATTTATATTTTATCAAAAATATTTATACTTTATCAAAAATATTTATAATATATCAAAAATATTTACATTTTATCAAAAATATTTATAGTTTATCAAATATATTTATATTTTATTCAAAATATTTATATTTTATCAAAAACATTTATATTTTATCAAAAACATTTATATTTTAGCAAAAACATTTATATTATAACAAAAGCATGCAAATAATTGTACAAGTATAAGAAACTGCAATACAAGAACAAGATAAAATAAACAACAGATTTTGTAGAAGTTTTTTTTTAGTTAATACTTCTACAGTACCAATAGGATGAAACATTTATTTATGTAAGATTAGGATAAAACATTTGGTTTTGTAAGATAGAGATGAAACATTTTGTTATTCAATAAATAAGTTTGTGAAAAGAAATAAAAATTGGTGAAACCGAATAAATTAAATGTAGTTTTGCAAAGCCATCAACATTTCTTTATAAGTTGTCAGAGAATATTTTGTGATTAATTTTTTTTTTTTTTTGGATTATGGAAATACTGTATATTAGTTAGTTATAAATAATATAAAGTTAAAAAATATATACAATTTTTTTTTTTTAGTTTTAAATTCATAATTAGTTTTAAACTGATTGTAAGAAAAAAATGAAAATATTTATAAATGAATTTACTTGTAAACGAATCAATTTCTTTTACCAAATCAATCTTTTTCTCACTCAATAGGGAATTACGGATGTCGTCAAAAGTAATTCTTTTGTTTAAAAATTTTGTAAACATTTCATAAGCTTTTATTCGAATATTTTCGTTGTTATAATCTATTATTTCAAGATCGGTATCGCTTATTGACAAACGGCGTCCAAGGATTTTCCAGTCTTGACCAATTATTTTAGATAGTTCATTTAGAAACAACGGATTATTCCCAAAATTACGAAACATCTTGTCTGTAAACTTTGCGCAATTATTTCACTAAAATAAAGCATAAATAATAAAAAAAGTTGCAAAAAAATTATATTTTCTTGTTATTTGCTTTCATAATTTTATGCATATATGCAACTCTATAATACGAAGTGATTTAATTTTTTCATTCTATAAAAACCTGTTGTTTGAATTAAGAGCTGTACGTTGTGTAAAAAATAATAAATCTCACATTTTTGAATTTAATATGAGTTAGACTGCATAAGTCTAAGGTAAGCAAGAGTTATAGTAATAGTTTTATCTTTTAGTTATTTATTTTAATTGTTTTTAAAACAATTAAAAAATTTAATTAGAAAAGAAAAAAATTTACTTAAGAAGCATAAGTATTATTCTACAATATTAAAGAACAGACTGATGTAGGACAAATGATAAAATATCTATTAGTTAACCATATTTTAAGTATGTAGTATTTTTAATCTTGCTAATAGAAACATGTTCTATCGCTTTTGCTTTCAAATTTTTTAGTTTGCTGTAATTAACTATATCTCAGAATGATTTTATTTGTTAAATTGTTAGCTGTACCACTTTTAATGCAGATTTTCTGTTATAAATCTTTATTAAAACGTTTCTTATAAACTAAAAAATTATAATAAAAGTATAAAAGCATAACTAAATGGAGTTCTTGGCATAAGTTTAAAGGAAAATTAAACCGGCGTATAATACAAGTTATATATTTTATGTCATTAAACATTACGTGGCATAAAATATTACTTTATAAACTAATTCTTTTCTATAAGGATGAGCAGCATTGCTTATCACACTTGATACATTTTAAACTGTTCATTTATTCATTTTTTACTTGAAAACAAAATTCAAAATAACGCATTGACACAGTTGAAAAATATGAGTTGTTAGTTTCATGTTATGAAAGTCCTGATGCAAGAGCTTTTTTCTTAAGTTTTATAAACAACTGAACAGTTAAAATTTATTTTGTAATTACTAATGTGATTGTTTAAAAGTCGGTATTCATCTTTGCAATAATCAAAAGGCTAATTAAATAAACATTTTTTTGTTTATTTTAGATGCGTTTTAGCTTATTTTAGTTACATTTGCTAAATGTAACTAAAATAAGCTAAAATAAATTTTCAAAACTAAATAGCACTTATTACTTATATAAAGTTAAAAATTAAAACGTTATTTTAATTTAAATAAGTTTTAAAACTTAAAAAAATTGAAATTACGTAAACTAAATCAAAGAAACTATTTGACAAGACCTTAAAGTTTAATACAAGTTTTCTTAAATTAAATCTAAATCTCTAAATCTAAATCTATGTTAACTAGACTACATTTAAACGTAAACTAGACAAAATCTAAACACTTAATACACGTATAATAATCCTATAACAGACGTCTAAAATAAATTGTACCTCTTGTAAGTCTTGTTTCCAGAGTTAACTCTGGAAACAAGTTGGGTCTCATAACTACTTTTGAGACTCAACTTTGTCAACCTTTCAGTATAACTTAGATGTTTTAGTTTAGGCGTTAGCTTTGTTGCTTGTCTTTGAACTTTTTCTCAGTCATTGATATTGTTTTTATTACTTGGATTCTACAATGGAGCTGCAAATTCCAGATCTGGTCTCATCAGCGATGTGTATAATTGCCTCATCATTTCAGTGTTAAGATAAGTAAAACTTTTTCTTATTAAACATAAGATTCTTTATCCTTTATTTGTAGCTACTTGAACCTGATGATTCCATTTCATATTGGATGAAACTATTACACCTAAGTCTAGTTCTTTTGTTGTTGTTTTTAGAAGAAAAATTTGATTTTTTTGCTTCATTGTGTAGTTGTAGTTAATATTTTTTCTTCCAATGTCCATAACACTGCATTTACTTATGTTAAAGTCCATTAACCATTAACATTATTTGATATAATTTTAGTATCATAAGCGTATAAATTTGCAATTGAATAGACACATTAGGGAAGATCATCGATATATAACAGAAAAAGGAGAGTACCTTATACAGAGCCCTGTGGCACATCACTATAAACCTCACACCAATCTTATACAACTTCATCAATTACCACTCTTTGTTTTTTGTTTTTTTAAATAGAATCAATCCAATTTATAAGATTGCCTTTGTTCCAAGTTAGAAATTTTATGCGTAAGTCGATAGTGGGGCACCTTATCGAACGCCTTTGCAAAATCTAGGAAAAATATATCAACTGCTTAACCATTTTCAACTTTAGTTGTAATAATATCGAAAGTTTCTAATAAGTTTGTTAGGTACCCTTTGTTTTGTACAAATCCCTTGTTGAGACTTTAACAGATTGTTTTCCGTTATAAAAATTATCAGCTTTTTTCTAACTATTTTCTCTATTATCTTACTTGTTATTGATGTTAAGGAGATTGTTCTGTAGTTCAGTTGGTCCTTTTTGTCTTCTTTTTTAAAAAGTAGTGTAAAGTTTGCAGATTTCCATAATTCTAGCAATTCTCCTGAAAGAATCAATTTCTTGAATATTAAAGACAAAGGTTTATACAATCCTTCTGCACAACGCTTTAGGACATAGGGACCGATGTTATTGCAACCATGTGACTTGTTTTCATTAAGTTATAATAAATGATTAAGTGAAACACCTTCTTTTAGCTCTCGGTCTCAGTAATATTCAAATAACTGACTTGTTTTATTGCTGAAATGTGGTAGATCTTATTTTTCTCTGATAAATACTGATTGGAAACTACAATTCAATAGATAAGCAATGATTTTTTTATTGGTTATTATTTTATTACCTAGTTTTAAGTGCTAGTAGTTTTGCATGTGTTTGATTTTTTCTTTGTGCATATGCATAGAAGCGTTTTGGGTTATGTTTTACATCTTTTGCTAAGTTTATTTAATAATCAAGAGTAGATTTTTTAATTTGTATTTTATTCGTTTAATTGATTAGTTTGTATTCATTATTTAGGCTTGTATTCTTGAAGTTTGTAGTACGCACTTTGCACCATAAACTACTTTTTTCTATAATTAGAATCTGGATTTTTTTATTAATGCATGGATTTTAGGTAAAACTAATGGGTTTAAAGTGGTAAGGAATATATTGTTTGCAAGTTTTTTTCATAAATTTTTAAAAAGTAGTTATAACATTGATTTATACTCTTTTTATCAAAGATTTTAACCCAATTTTCTTTATAAAGCTCATGTTTTTTAAAGTAGATTCATTTCTTGGTACTTTTTTTTTTGAAAATTAAATCTCTATTTGTTGAACTTTTTTTCATATGAATTTAGTATGTTAGTTTCCCATTTTAATATGTAATGGCTTTCAGTAATTTGACCAAGTGGAGCATCATAATTAATGTTGATTACTAAATCTAGATTGTCACATATTATTAAATCTAATATATTTTTTGGTTTATCAACAGCCATTTTAAAAGTTGGTTTGCTAAATATTTGATAAAATTATTGGTTTTCAAATTAATAATAAATGCTTTGCTTGTTTGGCAGTTTTATTTTAGCTCGATAGTTCCGTCTTCACTCCAAATAATATTTGGGTAATTAAAATCACCAACAATTATTACATTTGAGTATTTTTTATTCTATACTTCCTTTTTTTAGTTTTTATTAACTCCTAATTGCATTATTTATTAGATCAGTACTGTTTGGTGGTCTGTATTTACATCCAACTAATATTTTTGTTTTATGAAGTAAAATGCTACACCCTATTTGTTCAACTTTTTTTATATAAAGGTGAAACTGATACTTCAAAAGCAATTATATCATATTTTGTAAAAATTACAATACTTTGTTTATTTGTTCTATTATTGTAAAGATAGTATTAGTTGTTAATATTAAGAACTGTATCATTTTTGACCCATGTTTCAAAAATAAGTATAATATCTGGTAAATCGGTCATAATTTTTGTTTTAAACTCTGTTATTTTATTTACTAAAGATGTAGAAAAATGCCAAAACTTAATTATATTTTTTATTGAATGGGAAAATACTATCAGATTTGTTTTTATTTATACCAGATAATGAATTAATTTTTCTTGACTTTGACAATTGACTCATTTTTTCCAAGATACCGAAAGGGCTGGTCATTATCAGCATTATTTTAACAATCTCTTTCTTTTTTTCACGTTGAGCTAATGTTAAATCCCGATTTAAATATACTTTATTTTTTTATTCGACATAAATTTCAAATGGCTCGCTCACTTTAAAATGTCTGCAACTTTTTCTTTACTATTTAATTCTACTATTGCAATATCAAGTTTATCGCTGTTCGATTTTAGGCGGTGTTGCCGTTTAATTAATGAGTTATGGATCTTTTAATAAATATAGATCTTTTTTATTTGCTCATTTTCATGTTGTATATTTTCTTCAATTGATTTATTTAATTCATTAATACCTTATAGAACCAAATTGTATTCTCTTCTAGATTTTTCTTCATTTTCAGCTGAAACCGCGTTTGATATTCTTTTTTTTTTCTAGTTCAAAAGATTTGTTATGAAATAAGCTACTAAAAAGTGGTTTGAGCTTGATTCTTCTCTAAGCTGATATTTAACCGTTCCTTTAATGCAATGACATCGCAAATGGGAAAAGCATTTAAGTAACGGTGAAAAGGAAAAAAAAGAGTAAACGAAAAATGAAGGAAATTTTCAAATAATAAAAAAGATTACTTAGAAACAGTGTAAAAAAAGAAAATAATTGAAGGGTATAAACAAAATAAAAGATTGAAGAAAAATTAAAACAAGAAAATGAATAAAATGAAAGAAAAAAAAAACAGATTTAATCAAACAAAAACAAAACAAAACAAAAATTAATTAACAGCAAAAAAGTACCAATTTAAAAGAAAAAAGTTCGAAAAATGTTCGAAATAATAATTAAAAGAACTAATTAAAACGTAAAAAATCGCAACCAATTTTTCTACACATAATTTTTTGTGGCAAATATTTGTTATATTATTATTTTTTGTTATTATATTAATTATTAATTAATCTTACAATATTAACATTTATTATTTTTATTAAATATTATATTTGTTAAATATTATCATTTTGTGAATGCATTTTGTTTTGTAGTTTTTGTGTTTCTCTTTTTGTTTGCGTAAAGTTTGTTATTATTTGTGCTAATTATTTTTATTGTTGATTCCTGTTTTTCTATTTTACCAAATTTTCTACAGCTTTTTTTTTTTTTTCTATTACGTAAAAAATAAGTAAAGTTTGTCCTTATTTTTTAATTTAATTTTACTTTGTAGAAGTATTTGTATTTGCCCTTTCGTTTGTGTAAAGCTTGTTTTTTATTTGTTCAGTTTTGCTAATTATTTTTACTTTTGGTTGCTGTTGTTATTGAGTGTTTTCATATTTTTTGGCTTATTATTTAACTTGTTTTAGCTTTATTGTTGTTATTATTATTTTATTTATTTTCTTAGTGATCGTCGGTTCATATTGTTATTTTATTATTATTTTGTTATTATACTAATAGTTATAATAAACTGGTGTCACTCATTTTGATCATGAGTGACACTCTTTGAAATTTCGAAATTATATATAAGAGTTACACTCTTTATATATATAAGAGTGACACTCTTTGAAATTTCGAATTGAAATTGCTTCAAAAGAGCTCTTTCAACACTGATTTTTACACGAGTTGTCAATTCTTTTTCAGATGTTAAATTTAAAGTTGGAATTAAAGTTGGAGTTGCAAGCTGAATTAAAGTTTGTGTTTGTTGAGCATTTTGAGGTAAAGATCTTAGCCTGCGTATTTTGTAACTGTAGATAAATTTATTAAGTTATTATTAAAAGTTTGAAAAAATTTTAATTTTGATTTTTCGATGTTGTCTTAATTCAATGGAAAGAGTTCAGTGTTTTTAAAACCAGCTATAGTTTTAGTACGAGTGTAAGCTTTATTGCTTATTTACAACTGTGCAAAGAGACTTTTTTCGGAAAAATTGTTAAAACCACTTTCAGCATAAAATTTTCTTAAAACATTACTCCAAGCATCTTTGATATGGCAAAATACACCTACATCAATAGGCTGCAGAATGTGTGATAATGGGCGAGAATGCAAATAAGTGTAATATTGTTTTCTTTACACTTTAAGGCTACACTTAATGACGCGTGTGTGTCGTGGTCATCCAAAAGTAAAATATTTTGACCACCAATTTTTTTTATCTGAGGAATATACATTTCATCGAGCCACTGCAAAAATTGATTACTTTGCATCCAACCAGATGGTGATGTTGTGTAAACGGTCTTTGATGGGCCTTCTGTAATCCAATCAATGTAAACCAAGGCGGTAGAAGAAATCCGTCAGCATTAAGACAATTAAGAGCAGTGTTGTTTATTTTGTTTGTTATTTCAAGTTAATACTAGTGGACGCTTTGTACCACTTCTGGTAACTACTTTTGCGTTACCTTTGTCACCATTAAAATTAGTTTTCGTACGATTCCACAAATGCATGGCTTTACTAAAACCTAATTTTGCTAAATCGAAATGTTTTTTCAAATCATCAAAATAACAGGCAATAATTTCTGGTGTGCATGACCCTGCTCTCAAAGATGCGATGTTTGTAGCTGTTCTTTCGCTTAATTCTGAGTGCCATTGACTCATAACTCCTTTGTACCATTTGCCACCAGGCGTTACATTTTTGAACAAACACGTGTAAAACATTTTTCAAAAAACAAAGGGTTGCACCCTACATCACCAAATTTGCTGAAACTTGGCACAAATGTGTAAAGATGTAAGTCAGGAAAGACTGTTAATTTTTTTCGAAATTTTTTATTCCTTAAAGAATTACTGCAATTTAAAGTTTATTAGATTTTGACTTAAAAATTGAGGGTAGGGAATGTGCCGGAAATGTGTCTGTTTACTATTACCCTTATAAGGTGCTGGTAGTAAATTTGCAAAGCTAAGTTTTTCTACCAAATTATTTTGAATCCTGTTTAATCTGAAAATTTTAGATTTTTATCTCTCAAAACAATAAAAAAGAGTTTATTTTAAGATCTAAAAAATGCATTAACTAATGACAATAATAAAAAGCAATGACAACTACTGCTCTAGAAAAAATCTGACTGTGTTAAAAAATCGGACTGATGGAAAAAATCTGACTGATAAAAAAAGGACTGATAGAAAAAATCTGACTGATAGAAAAAACTATAGGTTTTAATTTTCTTAAAGATTAGACATATAATTACTTTACGAACCAATTTTGTTTCAGCTTTATGTTTTGATGAGGAGTTTTTGATGTTTTGGTTTTTCAATTTTTTTGAAAAAATTAAAAAAAAAATGTGAGCAAATTCATTTATTAAAAAAAAAAGTGAGCAAATTCATATTGATATTTAACTAAATCTAATTTTGAGTCAGTTAATTTAAAAAAAAAAAAACAGAATGTGATTTAAATTTTCACAATACAAAATCTAGTTAAATATTTTGTAAACTTATAAATTCGTTATTTTCATTACAAAACAGTTATGTCATTTACATAGTTATTATCATTACATATTAGGTATGTCATTAAATTAAACAAAACCATGTAATCTTTTTCAATTTACTTATTATATGCACACATCATCGTGATATGTTAATAATGAGAATTGAGAGCATTTAGAAAAGTTGCTACAATCCATTTCTGGCTCATAAAATAGTGTGTGGAGGTAAAAGTTTATATATTTACATTAATATGGGTAATACCATTGTTAATAAATTCCTTATAAGTTTTTTTTGCAATAGAATTTGTTCATTGTTTTACAATAATAGTATAATTAATGATATAGTATTTGAGTAATATAGTTACATTTACTTTTCAGCACCTCCTAGCGCGATTGCAATGCATACTGTATTTGAAGCAGAAACCGTAGGTTTGAACCTTATACCTGGAAATAAGTTGTGTTTAACCTGTCAAAATAAAGTTATGAAACACTTATCAAAAATTATGATTGAAAATTATCATGAAATTTTTTATATTGTTAGTGAAACATTTTTTTAGAATAAAAAAGAAGGTGTTAATACACACTTTACAGCTGCTGGAGTATCTCCTATTATGATCAAAGGATTACATAAGTTAGGTAAAATCAGTGAAAGTAAACAAAAATTGACAGCATTAACAACATTAAAAAAAAGTATTCACTTACCTTAAGTATACCAGAAAAAAGTTTTGAAGAACAATCAAGTTTTGGTAATGAGTATATGGAAAAAGCAAACTTGTTTGATAACATGATGGTATTGTTAACTAATAAAATTGCAGATTCAACAGCAACATCTAAAAAATACAACTGACAACGCATGCCAACTGACTGGTCAATAAAAAAATTTCTGAAACAATATATATAACAACGTAGTATATATTGCATTATAAAAAAGGTATTTTTGCCATGTAAATTAGCATTATAAAAAAGGTATTTTTGCCATGCCTAATTCTAAATTAGGAAAATTTCTTCCTGATGTAGCAGTTTAACTGGGCAAGTCTATTTATGAAGATGATGAATATAGCCATATAATACCTGGTAAAAATATAAGCATAAAGAAAAATTTTTACATGCAAAAATGTTTGCTCTTATGTAATTTAAAGGAACTGTTTGTTGCTTTCAAAACCATAAATCCAGAAATAAAAATTGGGTTTTTTTAAGGTTTTGCTTATTGCGATCAAAATGGTGTATTACTGCTGGTGCTTCAGGAGCACTTTCAATATGCGTCTGTGCTATTCATCAGAATTTAAACTGCTTTTACATCCTCTTGGTGTACCATACAAAGAACTGTTACCTTATATCGTATGTCACATGACTAATATGACAAAGCTGTATAATGTGTAAATGTGAAAGATGTCCAACAACTATAAATTGATTAGTTGAAAAACTTTATAACTTAATTGGAGAATTTGAAGATGACGATGAAGTAGAATTTGATTAGTGACAACAACAAATAGGTCAAACTTAACACATAATAAAGAGCCATTGTCTATATATTGAACTAGTATGTAAAAAATTGAAAAACTTGCACTACACGTATTTAGCTATGAGTCAAGCATCATACCTTAGAACAAGAATGGAATATATGAATAAGCTAATAGTATTATTTTTAGATGATTTTTAAGAAATAAATTTGTAGTTCATGATGAAGTACATGGCTTTGATTAGGCAATGTACACTTTTTATTTCAAAAAATAAGGTTTTCTTAATCACAAATCTTATTGTATTGTTTCAGATGATATGATGCATGATGTGAACATAGTACATAAAATTATTGTTGTCAGCAATGATAATAAAACAAATCTACATCAAATAAAAATATTGAATACTTTACAGATGGGTGTGCAGATCAATATAAGAATTGTATGAGTATTTTGAATTTTTGTTTTCATTTTGGTCTTTCTGCTAAGTTGAACCTTTTTGCAACTAGTCGTGGTAAGCAACCTTGTGATGGGTAGGTGGTGCAGTCAAAGGTTTAGTAGCACTAGCAAGCTTGCAAAGGTATATATGGTAAAAATATGGGTAATCATATTTTATTTCTACAAGCAATGTACAAATATTGCAAAGAAAATATTGGTTTTACATTTCATTTATATATAATCAGAAGATTTAATTTTGGTTAAAAAAACTCTTAAAGAACAATTGGATGCTGCAAATACCATACCTGGAACACGTAGTTACCATCAGTTTGTACCACTTATTCATCAAAAGGTTAATAAATATATATTTAATATACCTTTTATCATCTTTAAAAAATATGCATAATTTTTATTGATAAACTCGAATAGATTATTTACTAGTCGTGAATCATCGTCAAAAGTATTTTTATTTTATTTTGGACTTTTTCTATTAATTCCCTTAATGAAACATGTTTAACATAATAAAGAAAACGGAATAAATACAAATGTTCCTTTTTTTTCTAGATAGACGCAAAACTATACAGCGTTAGTGAAGCTTTTGCTTTCATTCATGACTTTCGAAACATCTCTGTAACAACTGTAAACTTAGTATCAGGTTATTATGCCTGTATTTCCAAGGAGCAAAAGTGGTGGATAAAATAATCTAGTCCAAATGATCCTGCACGGTCGTTTAAAGGGCTAACCAATGGGTAGCAGATGCTGGATTCCATATGTCCACCTCATTTGCAAAGTTGAAGAACCAACTACAAAAACAGGGCTAATTTTGCTGTATAAAATTAATAAAATAATTAACTTACTAAACTGTTATTTTCTAATTTGATTAATTTGTAAAAAGTTGGAATATATTGCCTGATTTTTTGATTGCCTGAGTTGGAATATATTGCCTGATAAAATATTACAATAATACTTCCAATGAACTTAAGGCCAAAAAGTTAGTTCGTAAAGTTGATAAACATCTTTAAGAAAACAAAAAATAATTTATTTTTTTAAAAAAAACTGCCAGATTTTTTGATAACAATAATAATAAATTTTTTGCTGTACACATACAATGTGTGAGTCTAAAATCTGTAGATGTTAAAATTTTGATTTCCGTTGAAAAAGTTTTTTTTTTCCTTTTTAAATGTTATATATATATTTTTTTATTTTATTTGTTTTATATTTTTATTTTGTTTTTTTTTCGAAACGATCAAACTTGTTTTTGAAGATGTTCATATTTTTAGAATTAATTATCTCCTCTGCTAAATTATTCCAGTTGTTAACTATTCTGTATGTAAGGAAATTAAATCTTGTGGTAGAATATGTGAATCATTTTTGTATTTTCTGAGTATGACCTTGTTATTGCATATTTTATAGCTATATTTTTCAATGCCCTTTTTTATTGTCATTATTAGGAACATTTTATGAATCCTAAAATAAACTACATCGCCTTGCTTCGAGAGATACAAAACTAAAGTTTTCGAACTTAGCAGGTTTTAAGATTTTTTTGTACCAAGTTTCAGAATCGCAGCATTACAATAAGCACCATATAAGGGTAGTAATAAACGGAAATATTTTTGTCACTTTTCTCCCCTCATTTTTCAGTCAAAATCAAACAAACTTTAAGTTACTGTAAATCCTATACGGATAAAACTTTACAAAAAAAAATTTACAGTCTTTCCTAAGTAATACCTCTCAACATTTGTGCCAAATTTAAGAAAATTTAGAGATGTAGGTTGCAGATTTGTATTTTTTGTGTTTTTTGAAAAAATTTTACTCAGGTTTCATCATTTTCAATTAAATAGTTTCTCACTAAACTTTAAACTTGATCTTATCGTCTACCGAAGCCCCATCGCTAAGCATCTGAAGAAGGTGAACCGAGGTTAACTCCATAAAAGAGCTCAAAATTTTTGTATTGCCACTACAAAAGTCTTAGTTGATTTTCGGTTGAATAACGTTGATTTTAGTATGCGGTAGAATTGAGCTGCGGCTTTTAAACTTAACTTACCATTTTCAATCTTATTTAATACGTTTTTTATTGTTAAGGCTTCTCGTTTGTTTCATTTTTTGCCGTTTTAAATTGAGTAAATTCATTTCAGTTACAGAATGATAAAGATTTTTAAAATCGAAGAAACAATGCATTTTTGTGTTTACTTTGTTTACTTTTGCACTTTAACACGAAAGTGTGAAAACTTAAAAATCCCAAATGAAAAAAAATTCAGTCAGTGTGAAAAAAAATAATAAAATAAAACCTAAACATAATAAAAAAAATCAATTAGAGTGAAAAAATAATAAAGAGATTAACCTAATAAATTTTAATTGGTTAAAGGGTGGATTTATTGTGTCCGGGTCAAGGTGAAAACTGATGAAAATCTAATTTCCGTCATAACATTTTAACAGAGTAAGATTATGAAAGTCTATAACTTTTTTAAATTTTGCAAATAAAATTATTTTTAGTAGGGGAAAATGGGTAGGAGTGAGCCACTTATTTTTAAATCGATTATATCAAGAAAACCAAAAGTGGAAAAAGTATAGGATAAGGAGCCTAAGGTAGCCTAAAGTATTAGGTTTCTAATAGTAATACAAGAAATATCAAAATATCTTTAGATTTTTAATAACTTGAACAAAAACGCAGGTGTTGCTATTCGTTTACTTCTACCAATGCATGGGTAGGAGTAAACCAAGCAAATGGTAGGAGTGAGCCATTATCTTTGAATACCAGAAAACTAAAACTAGATAACTTCTTTAACAAATTTATTGAAAATTAAGTAAGTAACAAATACTTTATAATTAAGCATAACATAATTAAGTAATAATATAACTTATAAAACAATAAATTTAACACAATTTTAAACCTATTTAATAAATTAAGAAAACTACCAAAAAATAATTTGTTTTTATTCAGTAACAGCTGATTTTGACAACAAAACAAAGAACTGACATGACAAATGATAATTTCTAAATATTAGGATATAATAAAAGTATATATATATATATACATTTATAAATATATATAAATATATATATATATATATATATATATATATATATATATATATATATATAAATATATATATATATATATATATATATATATATATATATATATATATATATATACATATATATATATATATATATATATATATATATATATATATATATATATATATATATATATATATATATATACATATATATATATATATATATATATATATATATATATATATATATATATATATATATATATATATATATATATATATATATATACTTTCATTGCATATATGTAATGATATTAAAAGTGTATATATATATATATATATATATATATATATATATATATATATATATATATATATATATATATATATATATATACATATATATATATATATATACATATATATATATATATATATATACATATATATATATATATATATATATATATATATATATATATATATATATATATATATATATATATATATATATATATATATACTTTCATTGCATATATGTAATGATATTAAAAGTATATATATATATATATATATATATATATATATATATATATATATATATTATATATATATATATATATATTATATATATATATATATATATATATACATATATTTATATTATATATATATATATATATATATATATGTATATATATATATATATATATATATAATATATATATATATATATATATATATATATATATATATATATATATATATATAAATATATATATATATATATATATATATATATATATATATATATATATATATATATATATATATATATATATATGTATATACATATATATATATACTTTTAATATTATTACATATGTGTAATGAAAGTAGTATATTAGCATATTGTATATTGGCAATAAAAAAAATATTTAGCAAATACTGATATAGTCAAACACAACCTCAAATTTGTAATGGCAATGCTGCCTTTTATTTGTTCTAGAAAAAGTTGGCCGAGGTAGCAACAATTTAATATTCATTCTAGGTATAGTCACAATATCTGGTGAATTAGGCATCTTAAAAATATCACCTTTTTTCCGAAGAAAACTGATTGTAACTTCTTCTTTTATAGAGTTTATACATAATACCTTTCCAACATAAACAATTTTTTTTGGTTGTTTCAAATTTAACCAATACAAAGTCATCTTCTTTCGGATATATATCACAAGTACACAAATCATCTTCTAGGATTATTAAACCTTTTTCATTTGTGGTTGTCAAATGTTCCAATACAGAATCGTCTTTTTTAAGTAATTTTTTGTTAATCTTCTGTAAATTTGCTTTTAATTCTTTTGTAAGTTTGACTAACTTTTTATTGCAGAGCCTTTTCTCAATCCGATCTCTCTCAGGAGTGTCTGTGGCAATGATAGAGCAACCCTTCTTTCTTTCCCTTCTTTTACAGTTTTTTTTTCCAGATTTCGGAAAACCTCTGAATTGTTTAGGGCTGATAAAGAAATCTGATGATGTAGACAGATCAACCACGGTATCATTGGTAACTAGTTTGTTTGTATCTATAGTAGTAGAGGTAG
>NC_061168.1:6149739-6202239 GCF_022113875.1 Hydra vulgaris
AATTTTTTTAGAATTAAGAAAAACTGTTGATATCTAAATTAAACAATAAAAAGTGAAATAAAGTAATATTACAAGATTTAAACTTGCTAAATTATTTCTGATAAGCCTGTAAGGGGAAAAACAGTTAGTAATTTTATTTGTTTCCCAACGTTCCTTTTTTTAAAATCCGGTACTTTGAGTCTGTATTTTTCAATATTTTGTAACAAATATTGTTTCTGTGTTTCATCTTTAATTAATTGTTTGAAAAGTCTGTAATAAATTTCATGGTCCTTTCAGCAAAAATATTAACAACTTTGGCATGATAAAAAAATATATCTGCTTCTTGAAAATCATCACTTGTTTTCCACTGGTTTGGCGGCAAGTTTAACCAGGCAGTTTCACTTCCGAGTCGATTGAACAGAAACCAAGACTTCTTGCCTTTTAAATGTATAATTTGTTGATAAAACAACTGTGACAAAAATGGAACTCCTTTATCCAGTGGCATGTATTTTTTTACTTTATTAAGTTGTCTATTTATTTTTTTTCCGATTCTTGCGTCAAACTTGAAAAAGGAGAAAGAGTTGCAGTTTTTTTGTTAAATACTAAAGATGTCTGTTCAGTGCAAAATTGATCGCTTTACTAATTTCTGGGTCAGGTTTCTTAAACATGTGAATATCATTTCATAACTAAAGATCATTTGATAGTGCACCGATTGAAAAATGGGTGTTTACCCACCCCAGTACGTAGAAGAGTGCATTAAATATAAAAATACAACGCAGTTTTTCCATTTTATCTCAATCATAACTCATTATAACAGTTACTCTCTAGCAGACATGATGGTATGCGCCAGGTTTTAATTAATGCACCCCACGAAAAAGCGTTTTTCCCAAAGTTATTGGTGTGAGTTCAGTATATTTTCTGCAACTATTACGAGGCATGTTGTCACCATTTGCTAAAGTCAATATTTATTGCAAACAATTAACAACTTTGACTTTCTGTAGTTTTAAGGGATCGGAGATTGATCAAAGCTCAAAACTTTGCGACAATATTTGTCGCAAATTTCTGTGTCTTGATCAATCGCCGATGGTTTCCGTGAGATTTTTTAAATTCTTTAAACTCAGGAATTTCAGGTCTGATTTTTGGACCATAAATCTTTTGCCAGGCAAAACATAAAATTTATTCCACTACATGATGTCGACAAGAAAAATAAAAAGTTTATTTTCTAGCAGCGATTCCAACTGTGCGTATGCATAGTTTTTCCACATATAATTAGATGCTGTGATATCAAAAGCAAGTCCAACAACTGATTGTTCTACCTTGTTGTACCACCGAACTACAACAGAATGCCTGGTGTTATCCATAGTTTCACCAGTTACATTAGAGATTACTGGAACTTTAAGTAGTAACCTTCTCTACTTCTGGAATAATTTTTCAATCCCTATGTAATGTAAAATATTTTGGGAAACTAAATTTAATTTTAATCTCATCCCCATATTCTACTTAAAGTTTTTTAGAAGTTGTTCTACGGCTTGTTTTTGATAAAACAACTCATTTTAAATAAGCATCACCCTCTGATATTATAGCTGCATGTAAGCTTTTTTTTTTACCAGGTGATAAATTCAAACCATTTGCAATTGCTAAAACTTTTTCACTTTTGAATGGATTTTTATAGGTTGGATGATTTTTAGTTTCGTAGCAGATTCAGGTGGGTTTTCAAAATCTTCACCTTCAGAATTGTCTGAAATGCATGTAACACTAGAGTCACCTGCAGATTTCAAGTCTATTTCAGGACTTTAAGTTTTAGGTTAGCGCTCTTTGTCGCTATTCTTCAAATAATTTAAAACCATTTTTCATGTTAATTCAATTCTTTCTTTTTGTGTAACTTTTCTTTTGTATGCTTGGTCTTCTGATTCTAAAATAACTCGCTTTTTATATCTAAATGCTGCGAAAAAATTTAATGCCTTTTTTTTTCTGTTAGCTATCACAAATCCAATCAGTTTCTTTTTAGTTTTGAGTATCTTTGTTACCAATATAAAAATAATTTTTCACATCATTAAGAAACAGTTTTTCTTTAGCTTCATTGGATTAACATCCTTTTTTCTTTTGAAAACAATCAGTAATGTTTGATATATATTGCTATTTTTATCACTAATATAACTTATTAATTGTTTTTATTTATACAATAATTTATATTGTATTCATATTATAATTATTTTGTATCATTTATGTCATGGTTGCGAAAAGTTTTTGTCATATTTACGTAACAAATATTTTTTCACAATATTAATTTTTTGGGAGCTGGTGGCAAGGCTTAAATACTACTAAATTGCTTGAAGTTTGTTAACTTATTTTGAAATAGATAAAATGATGGGAAAATCAACAGGGAGCAAGATTTTGTGAAAAAATATTAACGCTACAATTTTCCATAGCACCTTTCCTATGGTTTACAAAATGGTTATTCACTAAGTTTAACAAATCTTCTTTTAAGTTTGACATTTTTTTTACTGTAGTAAAAATGTTTTAATGTATTTTTTAACATTTATAGTGTACCACGGAGAGCAATTAAATCAAAATGATTGAGTTGTTTTGAGACTCACTGATGTGAACAACATAATAAAAAGACCGATTAAAGAGATTTTCAATCAGAAATCTGAAAATCTATTTGCACTCATACTAATGATACATTTTTAAAAACCACACCTGTCACAATCTGTGCATAGAATGATAAATCATGGTGCTTCTTTGATAAGGCATTTTAATTTCCTCTGATAGGCTGTTTTTCTGAAAGTGCCATTGGAGCCGGAAAAAAGGAAAATAAAACTGCACGAGTTGATGATGCACGTCTAACTTTCTTTGCAGAAAACACTTGGGATACAGCTAATTATTTGTTTTTGACACCTGATATGTATCTCTATTGCAAAGAGAAAAAAAATAGATGAAAAAGACTGAAGACAAAACAGTTTTAAAAAGCAAAGTGACAAATTTTCCGAATAGGAAAACTGTCACTAGTCAGGATGAACCAAAACAAAGTAGAACATATTGTTTTTTATAAACAACGAATAGCTTAGTTGTCACACTGAAGGTTGATTGTCAAACTGTAGCTTTATTGTCACATTGTAGGTTGGTTGTCATATTTTTCATAGTCTAAACTGCTTTCATTGCAAGTAGTAGAGAGAGGAAAGTTCTGACTTATTTTCATTTTCAACGATGAAGACAACCTTAATTTCAATTTTATTTTAGATTCATTTACAACTGATAAAATTTAAATTAAAAATTTAAATTTTTTATTCTAGGTTCATCGCTATATAAAATTTTCAACCACCTAATTTTATTACTTCAAATCAATTACAAATATTCACGTGATTTAAATCTGCGCATGCGTCAATTTATTTGCTTGTAGATAAAGTCTTTGTTACAGTGGTATTTGTATTAGCATTTGCAGATGTAGCTGTTATGCATACGTTTACATTTATATTTGAGTTGTGCCTCTTTTTAATAGTAAAAAAATTATTTATAGACTTTTCAATTTTTTATTATCAACCCATGAGTTAAAAGTCTCAGGATACCCATACCTCTTTACTAATGATTTGTTTCTTATGGATCCTATGGATCTAAACATAATAGTAGCATTGTCCTAGCAATACTCTATGGGTCTCTTATAGCATATAATTCTAGTTCAGTTGCAGTTATTAAAGTCGCTGAATTATTTTCAATGTAATTATTATATACAGGAAAACAAAAGATAGATCCAACTGTAAAACTGTTACTTAAGCATACAGACGCCCAATACCATTACCTGTATCTAGTGTAAATACTGCTCCAAAATTTATCGAGTTTTTTGTAGTTGTCAGATTTAATCCACAATATCTTTGTCTTGAATTTGTATTGCCGAATGGTGTTTTAGTTGATATTAATTACGCAATATTTTGATAATGCCTAAACATCATTGGAAGGAATGCTTTATTAAATATAATACTTTTCCAGACAACAATAATTTTATATTTCAAGCAATATTTATAATATCCATCGTTGTTTTTATATTGCCAGTTATTAAATAACTGGCTATATATAACAGCTGTAGATGGAGTAGAACTATTCTGATTATATGCTCCATAATAATTTTTTGGAAATAATTATGTTGCTAATTGTCTAACAATTAGCGTTTCTCCTGGTATATATATTGAATAATAAATACTGTTAGCATATGTATTATTTTTAGCTGTGTCGTCGTTAGTGATTCTCATAGAAAGTGAAAGATTATTAATAGGTATGCTTGAGGTGTGTGGAATATACTCTCCAATACTTGATAGCGTATTTTGAACTGGTTCCGCTCTCGCGGAAATAGCTGCAACCCATATATGTCTCATTTGAAAAGTAACGAATGGAATTGTATTTGATTTTGCTTGGGAATTTGTTAACGTGTTGAACTGATTAGATGAATACCCTATATAATCCCTTATGGTTTGAATGAAATTTAATAGAATATATCTGATGTTATTATTCCAACCATCTATAGAATCATTTCCTCTTTGACTTCAAGTTATACCACAAAATTCTGCGTTATAATGTGATAAAATATATTTAATTCAATAAGTTAAACTTCTAAATCCAGTTACGTAAGGCATAAAATAGTTATCACTAAAACCTTTACCACCTAACATGCATGGAAGTATCATCAAACTTTAATGTTAATTTATTATACTTAATGTATTTGAAGTAGTAGCATCTTGCATTAATAAACCGGCTAATATTGAACCGTATCCAGCATAACACATATTATCTGATTCATTTATTTTTAGTCTAAGAGAGCAAGGAAGTAACACATCATTTTTTCCATTATTCATTGCAAATTGTACTATTCGTCTATGCATATAATTTACAGTAGTTATCGCTTCAGAATTATCCCATTCTCTACCATAATAAGTATTTGATTGTCCAGCTACAATCAGAACGTTATATTTATGTGGATAAGGAATTAAGCTATCAACATAATTATTTGTAGCTGCATCTTGTATGTCAGTAGGATCTGCTAAATTAATTATTTTATTTGTATTTAAATCAACATCAGAAGTTGCTTTATTGTCTACATTAATATTAATATCTAAGTAATCTGAACTACCAAGCAGATAATTCAATCATTGAACTATTACCGTATACATTAATACTCATTTTTATATACTCATTCTTTTTGTTTTGATGGTTTCTTAAATTATCTAGAGTTAAAACAGCGAGTTTTCAATACTTTGAAAATCAACTCCTTCATCTAGTTTTTTTAAAACAAAGAGACACAAGTGTCCACGAAAGGAAGTATCTCCAAATTGAATTCTTTCACTATAATAAACAGGATTTTTTTGGAGAATTTTTTAAATAATGAACGAGTTCAACTGGCGGATATATTTATTTTTTATGTAATCATAGTGAAATTCATAAATTATTATCTTACTTAAATCTAGGATGCACATATCTAAATAAATGGCTAATTTAATAAATTCTCTTTTAGTTATTAATCTGACATCAACTCTGTTTTCAATATTTTCCATTGTTTTTCCAAATACTGAATTGTTTATGAGTTTAAAAATGTCTTTTTCAAAGTCAATTGTTGCTTTTTTTCTCAAATTTGTATTGAGTTCAATGTATTTACTTAGCCATGCACTCTCTTTAAATTTCTATGCACTCTCTTTAAACTTTATTCCTCTGTGAATTTTAGCCAATATTAATCCTAATCTTTCATACAATTTCAAGTTTTCATAGTGGATAATATAATTTTTTTTTTATTCAAATTGGGTACGAAATTTTCTATTTTTTCTATTGTAAATTATTCAGGAGCAAGTGGATAATCATTATAAACATCATGTGAATTTTAAGGATAATCTAAATCTACTTCTAATATACATGAAATAAATTTACATTTTTTTAACTCTTCTTCACTCATCCATTCAAACCCATGTATGGGAAGAGGCTAATTCATAGCCCATCCGTACAAATTATTAGCATCTAAATATTGTATATAAGTAGATTCTTTACTTTCATCATAGGTTTCCATATATTTATTACTAGCAGTTCCTAACCGGTTTAAAATCATACTAATTCCACCTTTTATTCCTTTCTTTATCATTAAGACCATATCATAATCACTTAATAATTCTAATTTTATTTTTGTTTCTTTGAATGCAGGATCCCAAGCTAATTCTGGTGAAGTATAGTACCAAGCAGGATCTAATTCATAATTTTTCATGCATACATCTCTAACATTTTCAAAGACATTAGCTAAAAATAATACATCCGAAACATTGTATAAATTATGATAATCTCTAAAGTTTTTATAATTAAACTCATTCATTACAGTTTCTGCGTGTAAGTAACCTTTATCACTAATATTTTCATCTTTTAATCTTGAATAAAATGATTCTTTTGGTGGTAATTGTGTTATAGACAATTTACTAATAGAGTCTACCCAATCATAGGGGTAGACACCTTTTTTTAGTAATAAATCTAATTTTTTTCCAGAATATAATTTTCTAATATTATTACATAGTTTTTTTGTTAGATTCTTAGATAAACTATCTAAACTAGAAGCCATAAATCTATAACTATCTATGAAACGTAGTTGTCGTTTAACTTCAATAACTTTATCACTTTTAGATCCTTCGGATCCATTAGACTTAGTAAACTCATCAACTTTAATTTCTTTAGAAAAGCTAATGTATTTTTCTTCATTGTTAGGATTACAATTGAATTTTCTTTCTACTGACAATTTCTTTATGAATAAGTGAGAATCATAACTAGATAAATTATGAAAAACTACTGGAATGAATTTTGGAATTGTAAATTGAAAACTACAACTTTTATGAGCAGCGCCTCTATATCTATCTGTTATATAACAATGATCTCTTACTTTTTCTTCTTTTAATAATTCTTCGCAAATGTGACATTTTTTGCATTATTAAAATATTCTTTGTCTTTAGGTTTAAATATCATTTTTTTTGGAAATTTTAAATAGTTATGATATATTTTCTTAATATCTGCTTCAAACATATCAACATCAGTTGATCAGTTATTGTTGTTTTCAGACTCCAAATTTTTTTTTTGTTGTAAACGGTATATAAGTTGGAGTATTTGGTTTTTCTATAATATTACGACCTTGAAATACAGATGGGTAAAAAGAATATATATAACGTTTGAAGTATATTCATTTTAATACGATCCTGTTATAATATTATTTGTTACAAGCACTGCATTAACATGATTTATATCTACTAAGTTATCTGATGAATAATATATATTTGTTGAATCGTATATTATATATTCACTATTTTTTCTATTATTAAAACCTAAAATATTTCAAATTGAATCTGTATCAGAAAATCTAACTTTAATAGTGCCAGTAATAAACAATCTTGATATATTAGTAGTGTCATTTGCTTCAATAATAATCGATGTTGGAGTGAGTTTTAAATTTGGATATAGTGTTTTATCTGTTTTCCTTTTGTCATTTCTTTTATAAGATTTGTTAAGTACTCAGATATATATCTCTTTATATTTTTAAGTTCATATGATCCTGTTGGGAACTTAATTATTGACCAAACATTACCATTATCTAAATTAAAATCCATAGTGTTGTTAACACCTGCAACAATATTTGTGAAACTATTAAAAGTTTTTAATTCAACTACAGCCATTTCATAATCTTTATTTTCATCAAGTACAATAGCTGGTAAAAAATTATTTTTTATAGTAGTACTTGTATCCAGTGGCGTACCGAGGGTGGGGTGGTGGAGGCGGTCCGCCCTAGGCACCGCCTAAGAGTAGACCCCCAAATTTTATTACAATTTATTTATTTTTTCTTCAGCCAGATTCTGTAATATTCAACATTTTTGTTCTGTAATCTTAATTGTTTGCAACAAAAATGAACCTGAAACATGATTGTATCTGCTTGCCAAGATAATAAACATCCACAGCAAACAATCCGAGATATAAGAAATTGAAATGGCATCTTGGCCAATAACAACCACTATGACTGCTTTGGAGGCCCTCTGCGAGTAATAATAAATAGATTCGCCCGCCCTACCTACGAGTCTATGGTTCATGATGGTTAAGGCAGACTGACGGATGTTTATGTTGTTTCGATAATGTGATTAATATAATATATCGTTTAGAACCTCAATAATTCGAAAGCAAATCACGTCTTGAGTTCGTCATCACCAAGTTACATGCTAAGTTATAATTTTATTCCTGCATATTGGCCTAACAAGGCTGCGTGAGAAGATTACAGTTATCAGGTATAATTTTTTATCACACGTCGTTTTATGTTGAAGCCACATAAGGGGCTTGTTCTTAAACACTATCCGTATTATCAATTTAATTACTTGGTTTTTAATAAATAATTTTGACCTTACAAATGAGTAAGCCTAGCCTATTTTGGTAAACAATAATTCTTATCAGTAGTACGAAAACATTTAGTTTTGATATTATTTGGTCGTCCTAACGAATATCCCATATGGAAGGAGGTATTACCATAGGTGGCATAGACAAAATTAAGCTTGAGACCATGGTAACATTTATCTTGGGGGCCCCAGATTCCGAAAAATTAAAATTAATTTTTTTTTAAATCCTCCATATTATTCTTATGGTTCATAAATCTAATAAACAGATATCTTATTCGTGAACATTAATAAATATAATAAATATAATAATTAAAACAAATACAATAACTATAATAAATATAATTATCATATTAAAATTTAATAAATATAATAAATATAAATAAATAACAAATATAATTAACATAACAAGTATAATTATTAAAATTAATATAATGAAAATAATAAATATATTTAATATAATTAATATAGATAATAAATTAATATGATTTATATAATAAATACGATAAACACAATATTAGTTGTAAATATAATAAATATTATATATATATATATATATATATATATATATATATATATATATATATATATATATATATATATATATATATATATATATATATATATATATATATATAATAAATAATATATTAAATATAATATACGTCAAAACAGAAAACACACAACTAACTAAATTAGAGGCACAATAATATATAATGAGAACATCTATAATCCCCTTTGAACAGCTGCTCTGAAAATACTTGTTAAAGCATAAGCAATGATTGCCAATCAAACAATTCTCTTAAGAAAATTCTAGAATAAACAACTCCCGTGGAGACAGCCAATCTCTGCCAACCTGTATCTAAAGTAAAACCACGAATAATAACAAAAAATAATTCCAATGAAAAACGTTATTAAGCACATCTCAAAAATTACCTAACTTTATTCGTGGAGACATGCGAAGCTCTGATGCGAAAATAGAACAATAGGCCATTGAAAATCTACAACGATAGAACAATTGAATTTTAAAACCAGAAATTTTACATTTTCATGTGCGCACATTTCACTTTAAATAGATATCTACTAACAAGCGAAGTGAAAACATCATTAGTTATACTGTTACTTATACTGAAAAAGGGCACTATCCCAGGCAAACAATGAAGCAGGGCCAGAGGAAGGCCCTGAATCTTTAGAAGGCCCAAGAACAAGCTATGGCCAACGGAATGAACAAACAAACAATGAAGAACAAGAAAAAGGAGAAGAAGAACAATACAAAAGGCAAGAAGAAGAAGACATAACCAATTCGATACGATCTGAATCAGACGCAAATTCAGTACACGAATCAGAAGATTTAACATTAAACTATGATGTTGGAAACTGGCCCACTACAATGCCAGATTATCTCAGAACCGATGATATAAAAAAAGGCATTGAAATTTACCAGAACTTGGAAGGGCCATTTGATCAAGTTCATAAACCAGGAGAAAATTCAAAGGGTCAAACTAGACAGCTGACAAAAAGCTGGTTTTACAAAAAGCTGTTAAGTGGAGAACAGATTTTGAGGAAATGGATGGTCTATTCTCATGAAAAAAAATCACTGTTTTGCTTTTGTTACAAGTTGCTTGATAAGAACGATAATCCAACGACCAAATCAGGTTTCATCACAGGATTTAATAGTTGGTGAAAATTGAATCCTAAAGTATCAGATCACGAAAACTCTGAATTGCATATTAACAATTTAGAAAAATGGAAAACGCTTGAAGCAAGGCTTCTCAAAAACAAAACCATCGACGCTGCTCACCATGACGTAATGGAAAGAGAGAAGAAGAAATGGAAAGACATTTTGCATTGTCTCTTAGATATAACACTTTTTTAGGCAAAGCAGAATTTGTCTTTTCGAGGCCACAGGGAAGACTTTGCTTTTGAAAACCGTGGTAATTTCTTGGAACTTGTCCTTTCAAACTATGACCCCGTTTTAAAGGAGCGCAGCATACGGCTTCAGCAATCATTGGAATCAGGATTGTTTACAGTTTCTTATTTATCGCCTGCAGTGCAAATTGAGTTTATATCTCTTTTAGGCGATGCTGTAAAACAAGAATCAATCTGTGAAATCGAGAAAGCTAAATTTTATGGCATATTGTTTGACAGCACGCCAGATATATCCCACACTGAACAAATGAGTCAGGTCATAAGGTATGTGAAAATTGACAACAGGAACGTGGAAGCGAAAGAATCATTTCTAGGTTTTATTCCTCTAAGTGGGAAAAAGGCAGATTCCATAACACAGGAAATTGTTTTATCTCTTGAAAAAGAGGGCTTGGATTCAAAGATTTGTCAAAGCCAAGGATACCATAATGGCACGACAATGTCTGGAATTCATACAGGACTACAAACCAGAATTAAAGAACTTAATCCAAAAGCAATACTTGTGCCTTGCGCTAACCATTCGTTTAATTTATGTGGCGTACATGCTTTTGGTAGTTTTTCTGTTTGTGTCATATTTTTTGGAACTTTGGAAAGTGTGTACACGTTTTTTTTCATGTTCAACACATAGATGGGAGGTCCTAAAAAAAACCGTTGGAGTGACAGTGAAGAGACTTAATGATACCAGGTGGAGTGCTCATTACGATGCCGTGAAACCAATCTTTAAACATTTCGAAAAGTTGGTTAAGGCTGTGGAAAAGATTCGCGATGCTTCCGAAAACCTAGATACAAGAGGATCAGCGGAAGTGTTGATGACAAACCTTTGTAATTTCAATTTCCTTTGCTTCTTGCATTTGTGGTACCACATTCTACTCGAGGTGAATTATGCCCAAAAATATCTTCAAATCGAAGGTATTAGCTTGAAAAAGTGTGTTGTGAAGCTGAAAAGCTTGAAGACCTTTTTAGTAGAGAGTCGAGAAGTTCTGGTCTATAATACTGTTGAACATGCGACTCAGACTTTTGCTGAAATGGGCATTGATATTGAAAACAGAAAACGCAAGCGAGTTGAAAAGATGATGCCAGGAGGAATTGCTAAAGATGCAGGTTTAATTCCACAGGAAGAATTGAATCGTGCTATGTTTGAGTGCATTGACCACTTTCACGAAATTGCAAAACATGTGAATTTTGATGAGTTAATCAAACGATTTGCAGAAGTCAAGGCTTGCAAAAAAGCATTTTAATGTGTTTCTAGAGTTAACTCTTTGCTGTAAATCTGTTTTTTTTTTACTGTTCATTGTACATCATTGTATTATCATTTAAAATAAATAATCAAAACTAATGTTTTAGTCATTTGTGTACATAAATGAATTTCTATATGTGATATAATGGCGTTAATGGATATATATATATATATATATATATATATATATATATATATATATATATATATATATATATATATATATATATATATATATATATATATATATATATATATATATATATATATATATATATATATATATATATATATATATATAAACATATAAACTGATAGATAATGATAAAGATGGTATTATCTAATTTTCGTTTATTACAAACGTTTTCAAGAAATTGGAGAAAGATAATGTGTTATACATACATATTTATATATACATATATATATATATATATATATATATATATATATATATATATATATATATATATATATATATATATATATATATATATATATATATATATATATATATATATATTATATATATATATATATATATATATATATATATATATATATATATATATATATATATATATATATATATATTTATATATATATATATATATATATATATATATATATATATATATATATATATATATATATATAGGCCCCATTAAACAAGTGCCGCCCTAGGCCCCAAAACATATTGGTACGCCACTGCTTGTATCGTTTATACATATGTTCATTTTATATAAATCTTTTTTTTATATATATTATTTTTTAATATAAATAATTTACTTTACTACTCTGATGTAAAATTATATTATTATTCCTTCCTTACTCAAATCAAATTTCTTTAAGATCATCATTAATTATTTCAACTGTCATTTTTGAAAGTGTGTTTGTTTTTAATGGAATTTAAATTGAAAAATTTTGAATGCTCGACAATACTAATTCCTGAAGGTCTAGTCATTGGTATAAATGTATGCATTGCACTAGTTTTCTTACCATTTACAATCTTACCATCTAAAAGATTATTTAATATATGTAAGCATCTTCATTTAGTTGAAATACTGTAGTGAATAGTTTCTAATCTTATAAATGCCATTTCATATTTTTTTTGTTTTATTAAGTTTAATAATAGGATCAAATTGTATTGGAGCAATATTTGGTGTACTTCAATATCCATTCTTTATATTTATATTAATTATTACTTAGATCTCTAAAAGAGATTCATAATGCTTTAAATTAATCGTCATCTCCACTTTCTAAATCTACATCTTCAATTATTCTTGAATTTTCTATCTTATACTCTTTTTCATTTACAACAGCATCTGCTAATTTGATTTTTTTAGATTGAATCATTGAACCAATATATACACCTTCAATTGTCAAACAACTAACAACATCACATCTTTTTTTAATAAGATCTGCGCCACCTATATCTATGGATCAGCAATATCGATTAGATATGTATCAACTGCGCCACCTATATATATGGATCAGCGATATCGATTAAATAAGACAATTGAAATTCAAGGTAAGATAGAATGTGAAAAAAGTAGAAGAGCTGTGTTGAGTAAAGAATATCACAGAGCTTCAATAATAATTTCAGCTGTTGATAATTCATTATTAGCAACAACTATGACATTAGGAGCTGTTGGAGTTGGTTTTTTAACAACTATTGTAACAGTTCCAGTGGCTATTGCATGTGAAGGAGCTGTATTATGTATGGGTGTAATTTTATTAATATGATTACAAGTTATTAAAAAATTAAACATAAAATCAGAAAAGCATGTAAGGATTAGAGAACTAGCTGGTGCAAAATTATATACTATAAGTGATCATATTTCTAAAGCTTTAGTAGATGGTAATATTGATGATGTAAAATTTAAAATGATACTTTCAGAATTTGAAAATTTTCAAGTCAGGCTTGAAGAAATTAGAACAAAATCTAAAAGAGATATTGATAACAAATTAAAGAATCACTTATTAATATAGATAAAGAGAAAGCTATGAAAGAGGCTATGGAATTGTTAGAAAGTAAATTTAATAAGAATCAAAATATAGGAATGATAAATGATACTTTAAAATAACATGATTTGTTTTATTAAAAAGCATAATATAATAGATTAGAAACATAATATGTTAAAGAGATTTGAAAAATTATTGTTATATAAAATGTCATATGTAAAAGCTAATGATATTAAAATGAGAGAAAAATTAGTAAAAGAATTTGATACATTAAAAAAAAGTGTATATCAAGATTCTATAAATGAAAAGTTTGGCGATGATGCTTTACAGACTAACTTAGAAAAGTTATATAAACTAATAATAGATAGCCAATCTGGTATAAAAGAAGGTTTGTCTAAATTAGAAAACAACGCTGATAATTTAGCTATTACTTTTTCAAATCCTGAAATAATACATGAAACTAAAGCAATAATGCTATCTGAAGTTATAAATAACATGATATTAGGAGCTATTGCATCAAGCTATCTAAAATTATATACTGCTAATAATAGTAAAAAAGTATCAGATACTACATTCAGTATACATTACAATGAAGATAATTAAAATTTTTACATTGGTAAAAACCTAAAACTATTGAAGATGATGATATAACTATTGAATGTAAAAGATACATTGGAACTCCTGGTCTTAGGGAGTTAATAGTAAAATCTCATCCTGTTAAATATATTTATAATGATCGTAAATAGTATAAAGAAATTTTAGATCAAACAAATGCAATTCGCTCTGATGTTATTCCAAGTAAACCAAGATCATCTAGAGGCTATGAATACAATGAAATAATTAAGTCTATCTGGGAAGAGATAATTGGAAGATCTGGGAAAGGAGTAATAATTCTTCCTAGTATAAAAACGCACTATATGAAATGCTTAAGTTGCGTACAGCTACTTGGAAAGCAGGTAATACTGGAGCTAGAAATGAAGCTGTTACTATTTGTGATGAGTTGTTACAACAGGGTTAGATAGATTCTGAAGAATATAAAAAACTAAAAAAAATCTTATAAACTAATTCTTATAGAATCAGATTTATGTAAAATAAATTAAAAAAATAGTTACATATATAAAATGACAAAATAGTATGATACTCATATAAATCTTTCAGATGGTCAGAAAGAAAAAATTAAAGCAGCAATTAAATCTAGCACTAACGCTGTTATAAAGCTATCGCATCAAGATATAAATGGTGATCATAAAATAGCTTTAACAGCTACACAAAGAAATAAAATGAAACTAGCATATCTAAAAGGTACTGGTGTAACACTTACATTTAGTAAATCACAACTCACGCATAATGCTAGAGTAAATGGCGGATTTTTACTTTTACTAGGATCAGTTAGAAGTTTTTTAGCTTCAAAAGTCGTTCCAGCTATCGCAACAGGATTATTAACTGAAACAGCTGCAGCTGCTGGAAATGCTGTAGTTGATAAAGTTGCAGGAAATAGTATTGTTTTTATGAAAAAGAATGGTAATGGAATTAAAGTAAGAAAAATAGGAAAAGACTTATATCTAGCTCCATGGAATGGTGGTGATTCAAATAATGGATATTATGTAAAAAGTGGAAATGATTATACATCAATAGGTAGAGGTTTATAATTAGGAGAAAATTCGCCATTTAAGAATATACCATTATTAATACCGTTTTTTAGATCCAAAGGATCAAGATATAAATAAATTTTTTATAGCAAATATATATTTTTATGAAGTCTTAGCACCTTTTGGATCTGATACTTATTGATCCCTTTAAGATCTAACAACGACGTTGGATAAAAAAAGAAATCTAACCCACTTCTATACTTTCCACGATTTAAATTATAAGACAAATCTATAACAACAAATCCATATGGCCTTGACCAATATTTGTTACAAAATTTTTTAAACTCTTCTTTCGACATATCATTTGAAACATGGTGTTTATAAATTTGATTTAAATTTTTTGCATCTTGAGGAAATACACATATAAAATTTGCATTTTCTCTTATAGTTTGCCTTGGTAACATAAAATAATTTCGTGCAAGGTAGAAACAATCTACATTACTATGTCAACCTCTTATATAGTATTTGTCACACTTATTTTGTTTTATTAATTGCAAACCATCAAATATCATTAAATAATTCTTATGAGTATCGAGATCTTCAGGATTTGGTACATCATCTGCTGTTTCAAAAAACCTACACTCTATATCTGTTTTCTCTTTTAAATTTTTTGAAATGTATTCAATAATAAACTCAGGTTAGCATTTTAATTTTTCTATTTTATCTCGAAACTTAAATAGTTCAAGAATAACTTCTTTTTGTAATTTTTTTATCAAAAGAACTTTTTAATATTTTGAATTCAGGTTGAAAACGAGATTTTCCAAAAACTTGTAAAGTGTTATAGTCTAACCAACCAGGCTTTAAAAGTAAGTTTAATAATAATGTAGTTTTTCCACAACCAGACTATTCTTCCTTTCCAACTATAATTCCTCTTATACTTTTAGAAAGTAGCCAACTATTACTGCGCTTACTTTTATTTACATTTCATAATAAGTCTATAATATCCATTTATTTATGTAAAGATTTTTTTTAAACCAGATAAAATCTAATAAAATAAATATGTATATATATAAAATGTATTGCGTTAAATGTATACATTTAACGCAATACATTATATTTATATATATATATTTATATATTTATATATATATATATATATATATATATATATATATATATATATATATATATATATATATATATTATATATATATATATATATATATATATATATGTATATATACATATATATATATATATATATATATATATATATATATATATATATATATATATATATATATATATATATATATATATATATATATATATATATATATATGTATATATATATATATATATATATCATATTTCTATTGTTTTTACTCACAGCATGTTGTAAGTTGAGTGTATTTGTTTCTTTCCTATAGAAAAGAAACAGATACACTCAACTTATAACATGCTGTGAGTAAAAACAATAGAAATATGATACGCGGAACTTGTGCTATTTGCGGTACAACAAAAACTCGATTTACAAAAGGAACAAAGAAAGGAGGTGATTTAGTAAATTCACTAAATCAGTAACAGGTAAAATTACCATGAGCAAAATTTCCAGGTGAAATGCATTTACCTGGTATGAACTTTGCAGGACCTGGCACTAGTTTAGATGAAAGGTTAACTTCTACTGATGCACCTAAAGAATGGAGTAAGCCTGTAGATGGAGTTGATAAAGCGCTTTTATTTATGTTCATGGTTATAAAAATTTTATAGTTACTCCGAGAAGAAATCTAGCTGATGAAATGATGATTGAACAAATGGATGCTATACTAAATCCTACACAGCGTAAAAAATTGGAACGAAAGGTTATTAAACCTTATCTGCTAAAGCAAAGTTTGGGTTAGGTGTCCAAAAAAACTACCAGCGATCAGTTAAAAAGCAAAAGGCAGATATGAAATTGAATGATGAACTTGCATACGAACTTCATTGACCCGTTGTAAAGCATTTCAGAAAAAGAAAAGTGATTTCAAATGGAGTCGATGATATATGGGCAGCTAATTTAGTTGACATGCAAGCTTTATCCAAGTTCAATGACGGCATGAAATACTTACTAATGGTTATAGATGTATTTTCAAAGTTGAAGAGTAAAACTGGAGTTGATGTTGCTCATGCTTTCAATAAAATCTTTAAAGAGAGAAAGTGTGCAAAATTGTGGGTAGATAAAGGCTTAGAATTTTTTAACAAACATGTTAAAGCATTAGGTGTGCAGTTATATTCGACTGAAAATAAAGAGAAAACCTGCGTAGTTGAACGTTGGAATAGGGCGATGAAAGAAAAAATGTTCAAGTACTTCACTGCTAACTCTACTAGAAAATATATTGATGTTTTGGATGAAATGGTAAATAAATACAACAACACAAAGCATTCTTCAATTAAAATGACACCCTCTGAAGCAAGCAATAAAAAAAAATGAGAATATAGTTTGGCTGAATCTAAATGGAAAAGTGAGATCAGATCTTGTTCCACCAAAGTTTTCAATTGGTGATAAAATGAAAATAACTAAAAAGAAAGGAGAAAAAGGATATACACCAAGATGGATTGAAGAAGTATTTACTATATCACAGAATCAGTACACAGATCCACCAACATATAAAATAACTGATCATAATGGTGAAGAAATACAAGGTACTTTTTATAAACAAGAACTACAAAAAACGAATCAAGAGATATTTAGAATTGAAAAAGTTATTCGTAAACGTGGAAACAAATCATTAGTAGAGTGGTATGGGTATCCTGAGACTTTTAACTATTGGGTTGATAATAAAGAATTGAAAAATCTATAAATAATTTTTTTACTATTAAAAAATAGGCAGAACTCAAATGTAAATGCATAACAGCTACACCTGCAAATGCTAATACAAATACCACTGTAACAACGACTTCATCTACAAGCAAATAAGTTGACACATCACGTGACTAGAAATTGATTTAAATTTATAAAATTAGGTGGTTAAAAATCTTATATAACGATGAACCTAGAATTAAAAATTTAAATTTTTAATTTTAATTTTATCAGTTGAAAATAAACCTAACATAAAATTGAAATTAAGGTTGATTTTATGGTTGAAAATAAAAATGAGCAAAAACTCTTCTCTCTCAACTACTATTGAATTTATTATTAAATCAAAGTCAATTTGTACTTTCACGATTTTACTATTTCCAATAAAAATAACAACGTTTTTAATGGCATTAAGATACATTTAACTGACAGTAATAAATCAGTTTTTAAAGACCTCTTAAGTGTGACAACAAAATAAAGAAAATGTTTCATATTAAAAACATTATTTTTTATTTTTTTTTTTTTTTTTTTTTTTTTTTTTTTTCATTTGTAACAGAATATAATAAATTTAATTAAAAAATTCAATAAATGGGTATTGTAGATTTATCATGAAATGTAAATAAAAGTAAGTTTCTTTAATTTATGTTGCACGAAGAACTGAAAAGCAAGTTAGTAAGAGACACAGTTGAATAATTTTTAATATATCTTTTAAACGCTTATCTTTGACCTGCTATAGGCAGATGCTAAATACTCCGATATGATATGATTCTTTTTTAAAACTATTTGGGTGATTTGGACATGCCCAATTTTATTTGATTCAAAGATCTTTTATTTCTATTTCCTTGATAAAATAATTTTACTATTATTACTCTTTAACTATAATTTTAATAAATTTTAAGATTCATTGAATAATCAATAAATTTTAAGATTCATTGAATAATCTTATAGTGTTCAAAAATTATGACCATATAAAGTTTGAACTCCCTCAATTTGAGGAAGTTAAAAATTTTGTGTGCTCATTGTTTTTAAGAGTTAAAAGTTGTTATATGATATTTTGATTATATTATTAAATACTAATTTATTTAAGGTTAGTAATTTTTTTATTGCCATCACGTTTGGGGCAGTTGTTGACAAATTTTTAGAGATTTTTTTTCCCAGGCTGCCATCTTTGCAGTTATTTGAAAATCGTTCTCATTTGAAATAAGTATAAACGTACAAATATTTGTAGTTTGCTGCGTGTCTGGAAGTTTGCTGGCACAAATACCAAAAAATGCTGGGTCTGCCTCTTTATATATAGAGGCAATTTTAGGGCAGGTTAGCAGGATTTTATTACTTTTTAAAAATACAAGACAGTTTGGTAGCTGTTTTGACATATTTTATCCTTGAAGGTATTTTTTTAATGGTTGTGGAAGAGTGTGCACACCAAGCAGCATTATAACATTTGTGTTTTATTTGCATTTTGAAAAGATGAATTATATTCTCTGATACATAAGTAAAACTTTATGACCAATACTAGTAATAAGGTTAGACCCAAAACTAAAGTTTTATGCAATTTCTTATATAAGGACTGTCAAAAAGCTGTTTATATAGCTGAAATTGAACCCTAAAATGCTTAGATTGTAGTTGAAAAGTTAGGTATAATAGCATCTGCCATATTAACTAATTCGTTTAGCGCAAGAAAAAAAAATCAGCTTTAAAGCAAATAGAGATTAATAATATCAGGGTTTCTAATAGTTGTGTAAATTCCTATGTGATCTAATCAGATTATGTTTTATTGTGACCAAGCAAGAAGCCTTTGCAAAATAATTAAAATAAAGCCAAATATCTTTAATAGGATATTGATCGCCATCATTTGTTAACTCAATCTCTTGTTTGGAGCAAGCCAGCTTGAATTACATTATTTTATTTCACACATTGCTGGGTACAATAAAGTCATTTTTGCTATTTTTTTCTCATATTTAACCTAGGTCTTTAAAAATTGAGTTACTAATTCAAATAGTTTGCTGCATTTGAAATTTAGAACATATGTCATATGGCCTAGTTGATGACAACTTTAACTCAAAAAATTTCCAATCATTCATGGACTAGAAGTTCATAAAATATGAATCCAGTTTAAAATATATCAGATATATGCGATTTCTAAAGTTATAGATAAAAAAGTGAAAAAAGTGAGAAAACAGAAAACCCCTATTTTTTGTTTATGAAAATAGTTTTGGGTAAGTTTTTAATATCTTATCAACTTTTGTTTGATAACTAATTTACGATACGGGTCGTGGCAATCCTAGTCCACACCCGACAATTTCTAAACTTGTTTCTTAGTCTTTATACTTTAATTTATTTAAGTAAACTGCAAAAAATAAATCAATTTAAAGTTCTAGTAGATGGTAAAATGCGAACTTTAGTTGCGAACCATAAATCTATTGCTTGTTAAATTATAATTAATTTGAAAAAGAGAAGTCTAATTTAAATGAAACATATAGAATACCAATATATTTAATTTAAAAAATCGATGAGCAAATGCTTTTAATATCATGGCTGTTGTGGTCATTAAAATGTCTTGGTTCGCTAAAAAGTACAGTTTGCATTTTTACTGACTACTCAAAGTTCTTGATTATTAATTTACTGTTCTATAAAACTAATTAGTATTTTTACTTATTACATAATTACTTATTTACTTTAATATTTTCTACATAATAAAAGTATCTTTAACATAAGACAGTTGCGTGAAATTTATGCTATGATAATATTTTATTTCTCTCATAAGGATTTTTTTAAAAAGCAAATTTGGACATTAAAAATGGGCCCAAGAGACCTAGTTATTTCAAATAAGTTAGCTTTATCAGTTTGATATATTTTATGCAAGCCTTTTCGTAAAAAAAACATTTAATGAATTCATA
This sequence comes from Hydra vulgaris, assembly GCF_022113875.1. Taxonomy (NCBI): domain Eukaryota; kingdom Metazoa; phylum Cnidaria; class Hydrozoa; order Anthoathecata; family Hydridae; genus Hydra; species Hydra vulgaris. The sequence goes on from NC_061168.1 coordinate 6,170,547, forward strand.
CAATTAAACTGTTTTAATTGCGGAATTAGCCAAATAAATTTTTAAACCTATTGTTGGTGCGATTGATATTTAATGGAAATGGTGACCGTCTTGATTGTACAAAAAGTGATGAAAGTATAAATGGTTTCCATTCGTACATAAAAAGATAACGGAAATATAAAACATGAAGCAAAAATAGCCAATATATATCCATTCAAAACAATAATTCAAAAGATAAAAAATAAAGGAATTTATTGAGAAAGGAACAAAAAATTTTCTTGAGATAAAATAAAAAAAATAACTTCAAAAAAAAAAAATACAAAAAAAATTTATATTTAAAAATACTTATAAATACAAGTTAATTTGAAACATTTTTTTATTATTATATATCTTTTAGTAAATAGTATGAAGATTATCATGCTTCTTTTTAGCTTTTTGAATACAATCAACATTTAGAACATTTCAGTCACAGGATAAGAAATTCGACCTAAAAAAGGAACAAAATTATAAATGAATACACTTAATACATATTAATTTGTTATGTACTCTATTTATTTATTTGAAAACTCAAAAATGTTACTAAACCTATAACAAATAAGAAACTTTGAGATTGTTTATCTTTTGTGAATATTTCAAGATTTAATGTTGCAAGTTTGGATTAACTAAAATTTATGATCACAATAAGATATACTTTTTTTAATTTAAAAACTGAATTTTTATAGCATTTAGCGAATGATTATATGTAGTCAGTTTAAGAAATGAAACTACCCAAAAATCATTTTAATATAAAGATCTCGACGTAAAAGTAAACCATCTAATCTATTAACACAAAACAACACAAAATTAGCATCACAAAATTAAAAAAATATCATAACATATTACGATAAACTTTAAATTACTCAAGCCTTAAAGGGGACCGAGAAATTGGCTTGTTAGAGAATGCTAGAGTTATTGGCAGTATAATTCATAATTAAAGGTTCAAATGAAATTTTAAAATTAGTTTAAGTTAAGAGTTATTGAATTATACAGAGTTTATTGTTCATATTTTTACTACTAACAGCACACATAAAGAAACTTTGTGAAACTTTCATTCAATGACATACCTTCTCTCTGCATATGTAAATGCAAATGTTATGCAAATGACTTGTTATGCATGTGTAATGCAAATGACTTGGTTTTAGAACATGCGACATATTTAATGTAGCATGAGTAATAATATAAAAAAAATGCAATAATAATACTATACTCTTGCTCTAAACTCAGATGCCAAGTCACAACACTTTAAAGCCATGGAAACAACATAACCACTTACACATAACACATCAAAGCACTTTGTATATTACAGGAGTTTACACATTTATGAAACAGAATTTATGATTTCGTAAACTATTTGAAATAAAGTTTAAAACCCTATAACTGATTCAACAGATATTACACGTTATAACAGAGTTAATAAAGATTTGAGAATACCTTATCATGTGGTCAAAAAATATAAAGTGATATATTATTTGGTCAAGTGTAACAATATGCACGAATGAGTAACACACACAAATGAGTAAGCAGCATTAAATTAAAAATTAAATATATAAGACTAATTAGTTTCTATTTAGGACTAAAAGTTTGTCTAACAGCAAACCTATAGCTATAATACTGGGACAAAGTAACACGATGCTCCAGTTAATTGTGCCACCATCACTATTTTTCTTCCTTTACTTTAGCCATGATTTTAAATGCTGAAGCAAATGGGTTTTCTTAATTATTTAAATTTTGTAAGAGTTGCATTAACTCATTTATACAACTACCTCTACCAGGTTCCTCCATTCTGAATGATACTTACAATAGGATCATTATACATTTAACTGACAATACATGGGTAGAAAACCTTATTCAGGCTTTAAATTACCAACACGATGCAAAATTTGCCCATAAACTCAAAAACAGAAAGGACTATTATTTGTGGAGTGATGTATTTTGGCTATGAAGGAGGCAAAAGGTAAAAAGGAATTATAACACCTACCATTATATCTTTTATTTCTACAGCAGTTTATTTCAGCTCACCTAAGCTAATCTCTTTCATTTTGGCGACGGTTAAATTCATTTTGCCTACCCTTTTTTTCTTTAACTTTAACGAAGCCTTATAATTTTATTTCTTTAGTTATTAGACATAACTAAGCATTAAAAGAGTGTGTAAAAATTATGCCTAATATAATAAAATTTGCATTTTTATTTCAAGATTCAACTTTTAGTTTTCTTTCTTAACTTTTATAAAAAAACAATGTGTAAAGATAAAATATTTTTATAAAGAACTTAAACTAAAGTTATATATAAATTGATATGAAATCGATTAATTGATAACTGAGTAATGTTAAATATTTAATGTAATCATTAATAATTATTGACAAAATATGATTAGTATTTGATGACAAAAACAAAAAAAGTTATAAATATAAGTTACAAAATTTTTACAGATAAGAACTCATAAATAAAGCAAATTGAAAAAAATATAAAGGCTGTTTGCTCAGCAAATACTGCTAGCATTAAACGGTGAAGTGTAATCCTTTGTCAAAAAATCCCGTTCATTACTTTGAAATGCATTTAATGCAAGATTTACAATTTATAAGTAAATACAAAACTATTAATTTATGTTTTATGATTTCATCATAACAGTACACCATTTAACTGGCATGGGGAACAATCTTGCTCCAAACAAAGCCAAGCCACATTATAACAAAGTACACCACTTGGCTAGCAAAATTAACAATCTTGCTGTAAAGTAAGCCAAATCACAACAATTTGAAAAATTATTTACAGACACATAACTGATATTTACACACATACAAAATATAAACCCATATTACCTAACACATAAACATAAATAACACATAGTAGTAAATAAATAAAATAATAAAAATATATAAATCAAAAAATATATATGATTTAGAAACTTTACAATCTTTTGCATTCAATCTGGTGGTTTTTCTTTATGGTGATAAATATAAATAGTTTTGCTTATATTGCTTCATTTAATTTAACTTTCTTATATACATAATAAGCCCGTTTTCTCTTTTATTTTTTGAAAAACTCTAAAATGAAAACGCAGAAAGTCAATGCTCAGAAATTAATGCTGAAGTAAACAACTTGATCATTAATCTTGTCATTAACAAAGGAAATAGTGTAAAAGAATTATTGGAACTCATGCATAGAAGTGAGACTTCAATACGACGCCTGGACCATAGATATATATAAAAATATTAATCCTGGTATTAGAGGTAGTTTTTGACAGTCAGATTGTACTGAAGAAATAAGAAACAAGCTACATGAGTTAATTAGAGATAACAGAAACTATTATTAACGGAAGATAAATGTAGAATTGGGAATGGAAGTCAAGTTCCCTACACTATGGCAACGGTTAAAAAAAATTATATTATTTTATTCTTTTATTAAACAATATCAATAAAAATTTACAAATCTCATCGTAAGTTAATAAAATATTGTTAGATGTCACTCATATAGCTACAAACTAGTCAATGGAGTGACACTTAAAAAACATTAAATTCTTAATCGTGCATGTTTATCTAAAAAAGAATTAAAATTTGTGAAAAAATCTTTGAAAGACTAGTATTAGTATTAAATTACTAATATTAGTCTTACCTTAGTTGACATTGATTACATTAGTCGAGCTAATTTTTGACAAATCACTACATAATTCTTCGTAATTTTTTTTTTTTTTTTTTAATTCCTACGAAAAATGCAGCTTTTGCAATAATTAATTTTAGTTTTATATAATGGATGTATTAAAAATTGGGGTAAATGATCTGATACTGTAGAAGTAAAATTACCGGAAAAAATATTTGTACAAGTTGCATTAGAAAATATGTTACCAATTAGAGTTTTGGAGTGATTCTTGATTCTTGTTTGCAGTGAAATAAAGGAAAGAAAATTATTTTAAGTAATGGTATCTAAAAATTCAGAGCCATAATTATCTGAGTTTGCTAATAAAAGATTGGCTTTAAAATCACCCATTAAAAAAGTAGTTTTGTTTTTTTCCATAGATAGCTTTTCAAAAAGTGGAATCAAATATGATTTAATAAATGCTGAAATATCCATACTAGGATGGCAATGAATGCAGCTAATAATAATGTTTGATTTTTTAGGAAATATGATTTCCATAAACACAAATTCTAAAAACTTTGGTTTAAGCATATTAAGATTATTTTGAGGTTTGTATGTTAATGTATTTGATATATAAAGTAAGGCACCTCCTAAAAAAGATTTTATCGGATTGTGCTCATAAACATACCCGGTCAGATTTAATGGGATAGTTGGTAGGATGTCATTTTTTAGTTCAGTTTCAGTTATGCCAATAATATCTCAAATTCATGGTTAATAAGAGATGGTTAATAAGAGAAAATGAGTTTAATTTGTCAAAATTTTTAAAAAGAGAAGCAATGTTTAAATAAAAAAGAGAAAAACTATTTATGTCGGTGTTGGTAGAGTTAAAACATTCTATGTCCATATATTTACAATTAATAGGGTTTTCTTCGAAGTTTACGTCATTGTCGTTGTTGTTATTAAGTTGATGGGACATGAAATCATTAAGTTCATTATAGAGATTAGACTCTATGGTGTGTGAAAAAGATGATATATTGTTTGAGAGTTCATTAATGCGAATCACTTTATCATTTATTGTTTGCAGACGCAGCTTCTTGTCAGATGAAGAACTAAATGGAAAAACATATCTCCTTCATGAAACACAGAACCAAGATGTTTCAGAGTTTTTCAATATCCTTAATTCCATATCATTCACACGATAGCATTTTTTATGAAAAAGGATTAGGCAATGATTATTTTCAAGGTAGTGATGGTTTTATTTGTCAGAGTGAAACAATCTCTGCAGTGAGTAGACATTTAAGTAGTACAGTTTATAAAATGAAATGATTGAAGTGAAATAAGGAAACAAACAGTAACATGAACTTCAATATAACCAAAAATAATAAAAATAATAATAGTATTTATTAATAATATAATTATAATTCAATTAATAAAATAATAAAATAAAAGTTATATTTATTTAACAATTTAAACAAATAATGAAAAAATACTATTAATAAAGTAACGGAAGAATAGCGTAAATATATATTAAAAATTAGTTATAATTAGTTAAATTATAAGTTATAAGTATAAAATAAGATTAACTAAATTCAAATAATAAAAAATTATGAATGAATATTAGTAAAGTATTCTAGTTATAATTAGTGAAAATATATAATAATAAACCATAAAATTTATACTTAGTATTATAAGTTAATAAGTAAAACTAAAACTAAAGTAATTAAGTTAACAAACTATATAGATATATAATAATAATAATAATAATAATAATAATAATAATAAATAATAATAATAACAATAACAAGTATATATAAAAAAAATCAAAAATAAACAAAACAAGGCTAGAAAAAATAAATAAAATGAGAGCAATTACAATAAATTAAAAGCGTATTTTAATATAAAAAAAACTCAATTCTAATAAAACTTCACTTCAATCTTCTAGCATTACTATTGTTTTTTCTTCTTTTTTTTTTTCTTAGTTTACTTAATTCTTCTCTTTTTTTCTATTCTTTACTTTTTAATTTTTAATTTATTTTTTTACTTCACTTTCGTTCTTTTGTTTTCTTTTGTTTTCTTTTAATGAATTTAATAAGTGTTCCTTAATAAGTTCTTTTTTTTTCTTTTTTCTTTTTTTTTTTCCCTTCGTTTTTGTATTTCTTTTTATGTGCGTTTGTTTAAAGATGATTTTAAGATAGTTAACGAATTATTTATGCATGTAAAATAAATAATTATTTACTTGTTATTATAATTCAGTTTTATATTTAACCTTTATATTTTATATTTATCTTTTTTTTTTCTTTTTTATCGTTAAAAATACGCGACCGCCATTTGCGAAGACCTACCACTGAAGAATACGTTTGCGAAGACCTGCCATTGATGAACTGCTAAAAATTTTAAAAGCCATTTGTGAAAGACGCAATACTGAGGTAGAAAAAGAACAACAAGATATTTATTTTCCTTTTCAAAATTTACATATAATCATATAATAACAATAGTAATAACATTATTTATAATAATACAAATAGTATAGTTATAATAAAATATAACTAATAGAAATAAATGTAAATAATTATTTGAAAAGAAAGGTGTCACTCAAACAGAAGCCTGATCAAAGGAGTGACACTAAATAATTATAACAATAATAATTACAAAAAAAAAGTATTATCTAAAATGATACAAATAATATAATTATAATTAAATATAACTAATAAGAATTAATATAAATATAAATAATTATTTGAAAAGGAAGGTATTACTCAAACAGAAGCCTTATCAAAGAAGTGACACCAAATAACTATAACAATAATAATTAATAATAATAATATTATCTATAATAATGCAACTAATATGATGACATGAAAGAAAGAAAAATATATATCTCATGGTATTTAAATTTGACATTGCAACAACATTAGAAAAATATCATCTATACTGATGAAAGTCCGTTCAATTTTCAAATGATAAGAAACTACGAATACAGTCTCCGAGGAACGACCCCCAAATTAAAGTGTATTGTCATCATGAGGCTGTAACATAACCATGATATTATCATTAAGTTTTATTTTGTATTAAATTTCTTTGTTGACTATGTTTAAACATAGTCCACAGTGAAGCAATAATTAGCGGAGGGGTGACAGCAGATATCTTTAAAGGTTTCTTGAACATTCTAAAAAGCATTTTGCGGGAGGAAAAAGAGTTTACCTGAGTGATGGACAACGTTGATTTTTATCATTCATTATCACATTTATATGATACTTATCCTTATGATATTTGTTTTTCACCCCGATACTCACCTTTTCTAAACTCCTGTAAAGAGGCTTTCTCGAAAATTAAGAATACTTCAAGAGGACGATGGCTTCGATCGGAAATAACGATTTATTAGAACGAATGAGGAACGGTTGTGAGCACATTACTGAACATGATCTTTCAAAACTTTGTGAGACACTGCGAATCTTTTATTAGCAGTGTTAAGCAAAAGTTAAAGCAAGAAGTTAAATATAGATTCTAAAATATATATAACAGAAGGGTGAAACTTTTTTTCAAAGGCAATCTTTATACTAACAATATATTGTACAATATAAAAACTTATCGATTGTTCTGTATGTGTTATTTATATTTATATTTGCCATTGCAACTCATTACGCAACATTTCTTTGGGATTTTATAAATTTAATAATAACTATAATAAAGTCTTTATTATAGTTGCCATTAAATCTTTATTAAAGATAATAAATAAAAGGTGTTTTGGTTACCAACTGATAAAGAAGAACGTGCTTGATGGATTTCTATTATAACACGAGATAATATACCTGATAGTAACAATACTGTTGTATGTGAGCGTCATTTTCCACCCAATTATATAACAATAATTAAGCATGGTAATAAAAGACGTTGTGACCCACCTTCACTATTTTATTGTGTGAAACCAAGTATTGTTTCTACAAAACCTGGTCCATCTCGAACAAATAAAACTTTGTCTGAAGTGCGCAATAAAGTTCCAGATGAACTCCATCTTTTCAAAAACACTAAAGTTTGAAGATGATGGTGAATTGAATTCAGCTTTGTGGTCTGATTTAAGTTTAAGTAAGGGTTCAAGGAAAACTCAAAAGGTTTTCGAGTTATTCGGGGTTCAAGATATCAGGAGTTCCCTGTTGTCAATAATGTTTTTGATAAAAAAGAAACTATTTGTAAATGTAATGCTAGTAATATAAATTGAATTCAGTTTCATTTGTACAATACATTTTTTTTATCTTTATTAAAAACTGAAGAAATTCCTTTGTTTTTCAAAATATTATTTAATTATGACAACTCTGGGTATTTTGCGGTAAGCTGCTACTTTGTGACATATGCATATATGCACATATGCATGCATTCAGAGTTAAAGAGTTAAACTTTCAAAACTTAACAATGTAGCGGTTGCACCAAAACCCATTGAAAGACAAAAAGTATCTACTTGTCTCCGCATATTTTGTGAAGAAACCTTAGCTGCGCTCAAGACATGTTCTAACATAGGTAAATCAGATGGTACTATACGATTTATTGAAATTATATTAAAGTTTTGGAAAATTGTAAATCTTAAAGGACCATATGCAGACTTACGTTTTGCGATGATGATAGAGCAGTTATATTGTCAGAAAATGATGAAAGATTAACTTTTTTGAGCAAAATTGCTTGTATAGCGCAAAAAATGACCAGTAGTCAAGGACAAAGACAGTGTCAGCTCACTAGTGATACCGGGATAGCACTTTGGCATACATGTTCAGGAATGATTGCTCTTGTCTAGTACCCTATTAACTCTGGATTTCGATACGTGGTACTTAATAAATTTACAACAGACCCTTGAGAAAAAATGTTTGGGAAGCTTCGACAAGGGTCTGGTGGGACTTATTTTATAAACACACTGCAAGTTTTAGAAAAAGTCAGAATATTTAAAACCAAATTAATTTTGCAATTGGGTATAAACATAGATGAAGTTGGAAAGAATAAAGCAGTTCATGATTGTAAAAAGTATAAGTATTTATTAGATGGCGATTCATGAAGTGTTTTACATAAATTACCTGAACTGGAAGAAAAGCTAATTATAAATGTTAAGAATGCTTTCCACAATTTTCTCTTTTAAAGCAGAGTACTTGTTTGACTGATTTAATTGGACCAAAATCAAGGAACATTCTAAATTTATTCGGATATTCAAATAAGTACGCTGGTTGGTTGGTAAAATCCTCAAAGTTTTAGAAAGCTAACACAAAAGCAGAAAGAATTTCTTTTACGTGCAGTAGAACACTAGCGAAAAGTTCTTGCTCACATAAGTAAACAAGCAATTCAAAAACTTAATTTTTGAAATTATTTTTTAAACAATCTTCTTTTTATTATACATTTAAAGTATTGTTATTTTATTGCCATAATTTTTAAAAAATGAGATTTTAAATTTCTTAGTACTTATTCCCATTGTGCTTTGATATTATTAACTTATGCCAATCATTTCTTTGCTTCTTTGTTTAATAATTTAGTATTTATCAAGTATTTTGTTTTAATTAAACGATTATAATTTCTAAAGTTACGTATTAAGGCAAAGGGTACGACAAGGGTATTAGAAAGGATGGGGGAATCATAAACCAGATAAAAATTTATTTTCAATAAATTTTTATTTTTATTTATTACAAAGCTATTTGAAATTATAATAACAGTTAAATATATTGGATATGAATAATAGATATATAAAAGGAGTATATTTAGGATAGTTTTAGAGCAAAAACACATTAAAGGGGTTATGAGGGGGGGGGGGGGGGAAAGAGGTCAAATATGATTTTTTTTGAAAATAACATTTGAATAACTTTTATTAACAAAATTACACAAGAAAATTATAAAAAATGCGAACATAGTTGGTTATCAATAATAATTTTAGTCCTTTGTATCATTTTTATAAAACAAAAAAAACAGCAGCAGGGAAGGGGGAGGTCAAATGTATAAAATTTTTTGATTTTTTTTAACTTTTAGTAGATAAAAATACATATGAACCTGATTGAAAAACTAGAAATAGTTGAAAACTAAAAAAATTCATGTTATTTTAGAACACCCTAATATATATATATATATATATATATATATATATATATATATATATATATATATATATATATATATATATATATATATATATATATATATATATATATATATATATATATATATATATATTTAAGGTTGTTTTGTCTTATAATAATAAAACAAAACTCATAGTCGAAAAAGAGTGCTCAATATTAAAAAGATATTTCAAATAGAGCGATATACATATATATATATATATATATATATATATATATATATATATATATATATATATATATATATATATATATATATATATATATATATATATATATATATATATATATATATATATATATATATATATATATATGTATATATATATATATATATATATATATATATATATATATATATATATATATATATATATATATATATATATATATATATATATATATATATATATATATATATATATATATATATATATATATATATATATATATATATATATATATATGAGGCCCATAACTGACCCCGTTAAGTTGATCAAACTTGGTTAAAGTCAAATCCCGTAAAGCGTCGATATGGGAATGTAACTGGGACCCATATGGGAAGCACATCAGGGATCTTGACTGCGGTTCTCTTCTAGAGCTTATATGGGTATGTCTGCAGGGTATTCCGTATGGTTCTTAGGAGGTTTACTCTTTGCAAATTTAGCAAAACTACGTTTAAAATGGTTAAAATATGTAGAAAAAACAAATTTATATAATGTGATTGGTTTATTTAAAAAATATGATAATTAAATTTACTCTGTCGAAATGCTTTTAAACTTTTAGAAGATTCTTTAATCGTGTATCGAATGCCTTCACGGTTATCTCGCAAACCGGAAGCTTTTCCAATGTTCTTAAAACAATTTCTTTAAATACCTTTTTGTTTACACAATATCTCGTTTCAATATGACCTGTAAAAAAATTAAAGTTGACAGTTAGTCTTAAATTTTATAGGTAACACTATTTTTAATATATTATAAAAGTCTTATGATTTCTCCCTAACACTCTTCGGATAAAAAATGTAATTTTTACCATGAAAGGTAGAAAAATGAACCATTAATTTTCATAATCAAGACTTTTTTCAACCTTTTGAAATGTACTTGTAATAAATAAATACATGCTTGTCATATTACAGTGTTTATATATATATATAATATATATATATATATATATATATATATATATATATATATATATATATATATATATATATATATATATATATATATATATATATATATATATAAACACTGTAAAAAACCTTATGTTTGAAAACCAACATTTATTATTTTTATCAATATTAGAAGAAATAATGGGTTACTTTTGTGTATTTTGTGAGTCAATCTTAAAACCATTGAAGACTGTAAGTGATCTTTTAAAACATTTTCAATATTGCCATGGTATATACCATGATATATACCATATATGGTGTGGCGGGATAGCTCAGATGGTTAGAGCGTTAAAGGAAAAGTGAAAACCCGGACTGTTGAACGATACGAGTTCAAATCCCGCACCGCCAACTCAGCGCTTGAGTAGTACTTCAGTACGCAAAAATGTTGGTCAATAACGGACGCTACTTTGGATTAGTCTTAATGACTATTTGTGGCTGTTCCTATGCTAAGCCAACAATATCTTCGGATATAAGAACATTGTATAGAAAAATATAGCATGAAAACTCAAATAAAATAAAAAAATAAAAAAATATATATAACTTGGCAGAATTTCGATATTTTAAATTTAAAATTCCAAAATTCTGCCAAGTTCGTCATTTCGCGCGTTTAAACCAGAGCAGCTTTGGTTTATTATATTAAATAATAAAATATAAAACATTTAGTCAGTGTTCATATTCTTTTTACAGAACGTATTTATCTTTAATATTTCAAAAGTTGTAAAAGTTTCAGTAACACCCCCTAAGTAATTATTTTCAAAAAATAACAAGAAGCCATATGTCCACTCTGAAACAGCCGTGGTATTTCTTTAACAGAAAATTGTAAAATTCTTTGTTACAAAACATATGACAATGTCCATGTTCTTAAAATTCATTTCTATAGAAAGCATTCAAGTGATCCTTATACGAAATATAAAAGTATAATTATTTTTCCTGTTGAAAGGAATGATGAGCTAATAGATCAGCAAGGTATACAGCTGCACATGTTGATATAGATAGCACTAGTAATATTTATTCAAATGTATTATATGGGGAAAATATAAAAGAAATGATTTTAGATGTTTTAATGACTCATAGATATCATAGCACAAGTGAAGTTGTAATTCAGTATGTAGGAAAAAGTGTTCAAAATATTTTATCCACAGTAATTGAAAATGTACACAAAACAATGCTCAATAATGAAGCTGATGCTTGCAGAGTAAATGATGTGCTAAATGATATTGAATATTAGTGTGTAAATTTTACTTTAATTACATCTAGTTATTTGCAAAGAAAATACTTACAACAAAAAGGGATGGTTGCACCTATTGAAATAACTGTTGGGTTGAGATCTGAGATGCATCATAAAGTTTATAAAAATAATATGATAAGTTATGTAAATAAAACTATGCAATATGTTCTTATACTAGAAACCATTTCTATGGTGCTTTCAAAGTTCACTACTGATAAACAAAAGTTAGTCATTGTTCTCAATTATAATTATATCTTAAACAATGTTAGTTTCTAAATGAAATAACAATAAGTTTAAACAACAACAATATAAAACAATATAAAAACAAGAAATGAATAATATTACTACTTCTACATCCCCTTCCATGTTTTTAAGTGTCAATGAATATAAACATAATTTCTGGGTTCATTTCTTAAAGTCATCTAATGTGAAAGATTTCCCGGTTTCTGGTTGGTAGAATTTTTTGGGGATACGTAGCCTGGATGAACGTTTCAATGGTTGATCTCCTACGATTTCAGTATTTAATAAAGGTGGCATCGCTAGATGCGGCGAGCTTGTTGATAAAGATGCTGGCATCAACGGTAAGGATACTGGAGTTGTTGGTAGAGGTGGTGGTGGTACTGCTGGTGCTAATGTAGAAGGCGGTAGCAACACGGTAGATGGTGCTAATTCCGGTTGGGATCGTATGACTTTGTTGCTACTTTCTGGGACATACTCTGTAAATGGTGTTGGCAAATCGGCAGAGTTATAGTGACTAGAGCTTGGTTTTGGTGGTGTGGTCAATGCAACTTCGGTTTCGTATGACTTTAAAGGGTTGAGGAATTTGCGCAAATATTTTCTATTTCTCAATCTTAGTCGACCTGTTCCTTTAACCTTAATGATGTATTGGTCATTTTCCTTACATTCAACAACTTTTCCACTAAGATCCCATTTTTTAGGGTGGTTCCCTACTTGATTTTGTATGAAGACACTGTCTCCTTCATGTAGTGGTGGGAGAAAACGTGTGTGTTCTTGAAGTGATTCAAGGGTCTTTGCATATCTCGTTCGCAATGCTTCTTCTTTTGCAGACCATGCATGTCTCCACGTTTTCAAGAATTGGTCGTTATTAAACATAGGTATTCTGGATTTTATCCTGGGCATGGCGTCGCGAATGGGATGGCCAAATAATACTTGAGCGAGGGATAACTGACAAGTAGGGTCTAGTGTGTTTCTAATTGTAAGCATTGCCCTTACAAAAGCGTTATTATTGAGATCACCATTTGGTCCCACATTATTTTCGAGGAGGCGTTTTGTTGACTTAACTGCAAGCTCAGCTCTTCCATTAGATTGTGGGTGATGAGCTGATGAAATGCGATGAGTTATGCCCCATTATTGTAGAAACTCTTTTGTTTCTCCAGAGGTGAATTGAGGACCACCGTCGGTTGAAATTTCTTCTGGGACTCCAAATGTTGTTAATAGTTTACGTAAGCACGTGATAAGACCTTTTGCACTCATTTCTGATGTTCCTGATTTTATTCTGTAGGCTTCGGTCTATTTAGAAAGTCATCTCCAATGACTAGATAATCCCAGCCACGGAATTCAAAATAGTCAGCAAATATGCATTCAAATGGTGTCACAGAGATGTGAGGTCGGATGGGTGGTAGTCGTGCATTAAAAGGTGCATTTTGATTACAGCTGCAACAGTTATCGCGCTTACTTTGTATGCTGTGAGTGATACCTGGCCAGAAAACAGTGGCTTGAGCTCTGGCTGTCATTCCCGATACTCCTTGGTGGGCTGAGTGTAGTACGTCCAATATCTCTTTCCGTAGAGTAGGTGGGATTACAATTCTGTCGTTGTGTATTATAACCCCGTCGGACACCATCAAGTCATTGCGGTATTCCCAGAACGGTAAAAGATTTGGTATGAAGTTGTTCTTATTTTTTGGGAAACTGTTTTCTATTGTTAACATTAATGCTTTAAAATTGGTATCCTTTTCTGTCTCTGCTTTGACACTATCCCATGTTACTGCAATCATTTTATCTATGTCGTTTCGTATCGAGGCTATTATTAGTGATTCTGTGTTGTCAAAATCGGTATTTTGATTGCAAGTGGCTGAATTTTCAGATTCCTTTGCGTTCTCTGCAGGGTAACGAGAAGTAGCATCTGCTGCCAGGTTTGTTTTTCCTGGTTGATGTTGGATGGTAAATTTCTATGGCAAAGTTCTCTGTTTTAGTCGGAAAAGTCGTGTGTTGGCAATTTCATCTAAGGTCCTATTTCCTAATAATTTGACAAGTGGTTTATGATCAGTTACTACCAAAAGGTTATCACAACCTTGTGTGAAATATTTAGTCTGCTCCAGGCTCCATGCCACTCCTAGCATTTCGCCCTCAACTGGTGCATATCGTTGTTCAGCAGATGACAGGAATCTGGACCCTGCTAGGGTTATTTTCCATCCGTCTATACTATATCTGGGGAGTCCGATTTACATTCACAATGTTTTTGGCTTAGGTAATATCCTATCCCCAATTTTGAACAGTCGCATCTTAAACAGGTCTTCTTGGTAATGTCAAATGTTTGGATTCCATCTTTAATTGCGTTGATGATTTTTTCCTTTGACACGTTAAATAAAGTGTTGAGTTCGTCCGACCAATAAAATTTTGATTTAGGGCTAAGCAGAACTCTGAATGGGGCCATAGTTTCTTGAAGTTGAGCGTAATGTGATACTTGGGTCACTAAGCCGAACCAAGATCGGTTGTCTGTTATTGAGGATGGTGTTTGAAATAATCTAATGGCGTCGATATATTTAGGTAGTGGTTCAACTCCATTTTCAGATATTCTGAAACCTGCAAAATCCACTATTCTTTTAGCAAATTGAAATTTTTGTGGGTTCAAAATGATCCCAGCTTTACCAACAAGCTCAAGAAATTCGATTGTCCGCCACCAATGTTTGACTAGGTCGTCATTGTAGTGGATGGTGTCATCTACAGGTGGTAAGATTGCTGACTTCAACCCGTATCGGGATGCTATGATAACCATTCCATGCGTCGGTTACAGTTTTCCATGAATTTCTTGGGACTGAACGAGCTAGTTGGAAAGGCGATTTCATTGCATGAGTTTCTCTGTAGCAGTACTTGTTTAAAAGAGATAGATCAACAGTGCAACGAGGCCCACCGTCATGCTTACCTGTGATAACCATTCTATGACACCATGTTGTAGGTTCTCCTAGAGGTACCTTTTCAATAACTCCAAGAGTTTCATCACGAATTAAATCCTTTTCCACCTGGTCTTGCCAATGGATTGGTATGGTGGCTGGAGTAAATGCTGCAAATGGTTTAGCATTTTCTTGAATTAAAATACTTATTGGAGGTCCCTCCATATCAGGTAAAATCTGGTGTGGACATGTATTGAATGTTGAAGCAGAGTATCTTTCAAGGAGCCACGCTTTTATCCGTTCGTTGTTTTCAGGACAGCAGACAAATGGAAGTTTGGTGGGTGCACCTGCTGGGAGATTTCTTTTGGGGCAATTGCACACGTGTGAGCTATTATTTTCACTAAATGTTTTGGTCCCTATAGTTTGAGGGCCTGAGTTAATAGCTCCGTGGAGGGCACTGCCTATCTCTGAAAAGTCCTTAGAGATGATACCCAGTTGGGTCATTGCTTCTTTAGATAGGTAGAATCCGTTTGCGTCTGGACTTATGTAAACCATTACTGCACATTTAACTTTGTGGCCATTCGATTTTCGTCCTTCGAGACGTAAAAGAATTGCACCATCTATACGAAATTGGGTTTTATTTCCGGCCGACATGCTATGTTTCACAGGCATTAAATTGTTTGCATTAAAGCCTGCACTGTCAAACCCTTTTCTAGACCATAAGCAGGACTGTGCACCGGTAACTGTAATAACTTGTATATATTTTGGTATAATGGGAGGAAATGGAATACCAAATGCGACATAGTCTGATTTGTTAGTATTCACACGCAGCTGAATTGTAAGATGAACAAGCAATTGAGCTGTGGCCCATCCATCATGAGTAAATATGTGATGGTTTATTCCTGTGCAGGGTTGTTTCACATTGGTCTTCATTTGTGATCTAATTTTTTTATTTGAATGCTTAATTGCACTTAACTTTAACACAAGTCCGCCTGCCTCAGCATCTTTGGTTGCATTCGATTTCTTATCATTTGGGATAATTCTGTTATTAATTTTAGAAGTGCGAGATCTGAGCTTCTTCCAACAGTCTAGACACAGCTTGTGGGGTTTTTTGTTCCATCCTCTGGATGTTTCTGTAAATAAACTGTAAGATTCTGAGCAATCTGGACATTTCGCTGTTATATTGGTCCTTTTACTACTCTGTGTATTGCTCTTGTTTTGTTTCCTGAAAGTTGATACACTTGCTGTTGTTGAACTACAGCCTAGTGCATTTCGTGCCATTTCTTTACC
This sequence comes from Hydra vulgaris, assembly GCF_022113875.1. Lineage (NCBI taxonomy): Eukaryota > Metazoa > Cnidaria > Hydrozoa > Anthoathecata > Hydridae > Hydra > Hydra vulgaris. Next base: position 6,187,059 of record NC_061168.1, read on the forward strand.
CTCTATAAAAGCAATGATATCTGTGACTGAGACAACAACAATGTCTCGTATGATAACATCGGTAAAATCAATATCTTCTGACGCAAGTGGCTACTGGAATAACGGCCAGTTTTTTTATTGCTTTTAGAAATGCCTCATCGTTTTCATTAATTATCATGGGATTTTCAATTAGGAGTTGATTTCCAAGGTTGTCCTCACAGCACTGAAACAGCTGTGCTGTCATCTCTTCCTGTCTGATGCCTGTACATCTCTTAAACAATGTCTAGCGACTAACAAAGTTTGCTCACTCTTCTTCTGAGATATCCTGACCGATGTGGGGGCGATCCATTTTAGGTGCCTTGAGTTTTGAGAAGGCTGAATGAGTGTCAATTGAGTTTGGAGGATGGTGAAGCTGGTGACTGTTGAATAATGCAATTGCAATTGCTGCGCTGGGACCTTCAATGACGACATTGCATCCTGGGGCCTGGCAAGGTAAGCTTATTGTGGACATAATGTAGGAAAGAAAAAGGTTAGCAAAATCCTACCTTTTGTGTGTACATTAACAACTTCAAACAAATATGTAAGTGAATTACAATTTCAACCACTGATAAGAAGTTTTTATCTTTGAAATACCAGTGTTTTTTTAAAATTTCATAGAATGCATAAGAAACTAACATAAACAAAAGTTAGTCGTTGTTCTCAATTATAATTATATCTTAAACAATGTTAGTTTCTAAATGAAATAACAATAAGTTTAAATAACAACAATATAAAACAATATAAAAACAAGAAATGAATAATGTCACTATTTCTACAGTTGATAAAATAGATAATAACATTAGTACAAAGTTAAATAAATTAACTTGTTATATTGATGCAGAACAGTATGAGAATCACCCTTTATATTAAAATCTAATTGCTCTTCAGCTTCAAATATAGTGTGATGATTTTGAAACAGTAAACCCTCTAGATTCAAAAGATAAAGTTCACAATGTTTGTGCTGTTTTTTTGTCTATAAAAAATGTTAACACAAAGAGATGTTCTAAATTGGCCAACATATATCCTGCAATCTTTTTTTTCAGCTGATGTTGCAAAGTATGGATATGAAAAGCTTCTAAAGCCACTAGTAAAGGACTTGTTAGCTCTAGAAAAAAAAGTTCAATTCTATATAAATGGAACTTACATTTGCATATTTGGTGCAGTAGTTATGTGGTCTAGGGATAATCTTGCATTGCACCAGATTTTTGGATTTAGTTCAAACTTTAATGCTAATAAGAGTTGCATTACTGCTATACAACAAAAGAACAAATATAACACACTTTTAATGAAAAAGATGTAGACTTAAAAACTAAAGTGTCACATTGCCAATTGTCAAGTACTTTTTTGTGATACTGAATATTTTAAATTGTCCGGTGTATATAAACAAAATCCTTTGTCAGAGCTTAAGTATTTTTCTGTTCCTGATAACATTTGCCGAGATTCAATGAATGACATACTTGGGGGTTGTTTGCAGTATGAATTAAAAATAATTCTTCATCACTTATTACTAATTGATTGCCTGTTGACCATTAAGGAATTTAATGGCTGTCTGCTAACTTTTAATTTTAGCATTAATAAAAAAAGACTAAAAGTTAGGTATGAATGCAACTCAGAGTTGGTGTTTAGGAAGATTTTTTGTTTGTTGCTTGGCAATGTTATAGAAACTGATAACCAGAATATTCAGTTACTATTGGAAATATGTGGATTAATCTTTGCTCCAAAATTGACTATTCATTTAATAACTTATTTAACAGAGGTGATTAGGGTTCATCAAAAGTTGTTTACAGAAATATTTTCCGAACATACTGTTATTCCAAAACAACATTTTCTTGTACACTATATTACCAAAATTTTACAAGTGGGACCTTCGCCAAGTTATTGCTGTATGTGATTTGAAGGTAAACATGCTCCTGCAAAGGAGCAGTGTCACATTTTGCACAACTTTAAAAATGTTTGCAAAAGTATTGCGTGGTATCAGCAAATACAATTACATCTTGCTTTGTCAAATTTTGCTAGTATACTAAATTTAGAAGTAGGTCCTGGTCTTAAAATTATGCCTGCTTGCTTACCATTGCCTATATCTGTTTTTAGTAAAATTTCATTATATGAAGAGTGCTTTTGTGCAAGTTATGAAATCAAAGATGGTGTAAAGTACATGTCAAACTTTATTGTAGTTAAAGGGCTGACCAAACTTTGTCTTTCATGTTTTGGAAAAATTGTATATCTATTTGTTTGTGAAAACAAATGCACACTAATAGTTGAAAAAATTTCAACCATACATTATGATGCTCATATTGCTGGGTATAATGTTTGTAAAACATCTTTATTTACAGCTGTTAAAATAGACAATTTATTTGATTCTCATGTACTGTCATTGTCAACTAGCTTCAGAAAGTATTCTGAAGAAAGTTTTGTTATAACAAGACATGAATATATTAACCTGGATATACTAGCCTAATCTTTTATTTTTGTTATTAATTTGCTTTCGTTATTGATGAAACAAAACTATAATAAAAAAATATTTACAAAACTTTTTCAAAATTATTTTATTAAAATTATATATTTGTTTAGTAAATTGAAAATTTCATTCTAAATAAGCAATATTGGTTCAAACACAAATAATGTTTTTTTGTTTTCTTAATTTTAATTAATATTTTTCATAATAATAAAAATAAATAAACACTTAGAGTTGAAACATTTTCTACCATACATTATGATATTCATATTGTTGGGCAGGGATGCAGAGTCCCAAAAAGATTCTTGCTTTATAACTTTATTTTTTTCAGGTCAGTAGTGTCCAGAAGTTCTAAACATATTTGTTGACTGATCTGCCATAAGAACAAAATTCATAAGATTTAATGACTTGGAACTTATTGTTTTTACGCCCAGAGTTTTGTAGTCCCGGAGTTCTTGCCTCCATTATACCTAAAGACTCCAGGTTTAAAAAATAATTGTTCCTCTTATATAAAAGTGTTTTTTTTTCCCTATTATAAGTCCATATTTATATTTTTAGAGCTTCTGGATACCAAAAACTAGGAAGAAGTAATCTTTTTGTGACTTTTAAATCTGCAGTCCTTTTTGGAACTCCGCATCCCTGTTGCTGGGCATAATGTTTGTAAAACATCTAAATATACAGCTGTTAAAATAGGCATTTTATATTATAAATAGACATGTAAAATTCTTCTTATTTTCAAATTATTTTTATTTTTAATTATGTATTTGTTTAGTTAATAATGTCATTCTAAATAAGCAATATTTGTTCAAACAGGGATAATGTTTTTATTTTCTTTCTTTTAATAAAGATTTTCCATAATAATGGAGGAAATTAATAACTTCTTAAGTAAAGTTCTTCCAGTGAAAATATATATTGTCTCTTACCTCTTCTGGTGGAGTTAAGTGCTAGTTCAATGGAAGATTTGCAGTTTTTGAACGTTGAAACAGATCTGCCTAATGTGCTACCTCCTAATAAGAGATGGAAATTAAAAACAGCTTTAGCATGTTCAAAATCTAATCCTGTTCAATCACAAAGTGAAAGATGTTACTTAATTTTTTATTATTTTATATTTTATCGTTGCATAATATATTATTATGTATATTTAACTTCTATACATTTTTTACACTTTTTTTTTAATTTTCAAGTTGTATAAATATTTCTTGTGAGTTTTTGAATAAAAACTTAATATAGTTGCTAAAGGATTCTGGATATTTTAGTTGTAATATATAGCTTTATACTTTTTGAATTAAAAAAAAAATCTATTGGTTTCTTCTATTAGGTTGTGTCAATACTGGCAATTGAAAATCACTCTTTAAAAAATAATATTATTATTTAGGCTCAAAAGACTGCAATGGAGAATCGCTTGCTTTGTCTCCTTGTTAAAGTAGCTTGCTCTTACTTAATTGATTGATTTGGAAAGTAAGTGTTATAATAATATTCATATGTATTTATTATCACAATACATGATTATGTAATTATGTTGTTAAATTAGTTTTGTTAACTGCATAACTACATTATATACATATATATATATATATATATATATATATATATATATATATATATATATATATATATATATATATATATATATATATATATATATATATATATATATATATATATATATATATATATGAGCCTATGAGAGTAAAAGTAGACCAAATCCAATTCTTTTCAAATGACCCTTATGTATGTAAAACTGCTAAAAATTTGCTATACTTTTAGAGCAAAAATGGACCAAGCCCATAACACATTTATTTCTTATTCAATAGAGGGCAGCACATTTTTACTCTAAGAATAAATCGCCAGGTATAGAGAGTAATAGTGGACCAAGTCCATTGATAGTGCATTTATGTAAGAAATCAAGATTTAAGACCACATAAACTACAAATTTTCTTAGAATTATTATTATTATATTAGAACAAGAATAACATTTGTACAGGTAAGATGCTTTAAATGAATATCTGATTATGGTTTTATATTAATATAGTGAAGTATACAGCACTTTCACACTTTATAAAGTGATAAAACTGAGATAGTTTGGTGAGCGATAATATAAGATTTATTCAGTTGCTCTCAGCAGGAATATAAATATTGATTTGTTAGACAGTAGATATAATGGTCTGTCACTACCAAAGATACAGCCTCTTTAGAAAGGTCAATTTTGTGGCTTTAATAACATCTAGCTAGGGGAGCACTTGCATGCATGTTGTGTACATGTACATTATTCTTTTTAATAATATTCTGAATGTATGTAATATTTAAAAAATATTTATTGTAGAATAGTGTAAACATGCATTCGCGAGCCGCACACATGGTGTCACTGGCATTGATAAAGTGCAAGAAGGTTCAGAGATCTTTAGCTACAGATACAACAATTGCAGATCCTAACTTAGCAGCAGATATACAGACAGAACGTTCTACATTAGCAGCTAAATCTCCAATTGTAGCCGATAATTCACCGGTTGTAGCAGTTGAATCTCCAATTGTAACAACTGAATCTCCGATTGTAACCGATCAACGCCCTCGAAAACGAAAACGTTGAGTAGCGAACTGGAAGAAAAATGTGATTAAGCGCTTACGAAATACAGGTAGCGATTATGTAAAGCATGGCGGAACGTTACAAAAAGCTAAGAAATTAAACGAACATTATTTAATAAATCACAATTGCAAAAACAAATGTGCTGAAAATTTGACTTTAGAGCAGACTAAAACTCTGTTTGAAAATTTCTGGCAATTGGGAGATTTTGATGCACAAAATCTGTTTCTTGCTGGCTGCGTGAAACAATCAACAGTAGAATGTAGACGACCAAGAGTAAGAAAAAACAAAATTACGAAAAATGAAAAAAAACATGCAAAGGATTTTGCACGAGTATACTCTGTGTTTGCAGATAATAAGCCCGTTACTGTTTGCAAACCATACTTCTTGGCGATATTTGACATTAGCAGCGGTCAACTAAATCATGCGTTAGTCAACCAACGGGAGAATGGTGGTGTGTCAGGCAAAGATGGACGAGGAAAATATAATCACAAGACGCAACGTATTCATGAGGAACACATCACTTGCATTAAAGATCATATTCGCATGTTTCCCACATACGAAAGTCACTATACTAGAAGTCACAGTGCATCTCGCCGCTTTCTACCTACTCATTTGACGGTATCCACTATGTACGACATGTATAGAGAAAAATGCATACAGGATTCAGTCGAACCCCAAAAAGAGTGGAAATTTCGGGACATTTTTAATCATGAATTTAACTTGACGTTCCATCAGCCACTAAAAGATACGTGCAAGAAATGTGACATTTTTAAAACAGACATTGAAATAGAAAAAACTGAACACAAAAAATCTCAACTAAAAGCAGCGCATGAGATTCATTTGCGCGAAGCAGAGAAGGCGCGTCAATCCTTAAAATTAGAAAAGGAAAATGAAGACAATAAATATGCATCTTTTTGTTTTGACCTGCAAAAGGTTATGTCATTGCCATGCCTTACAACCAATGAAGTTTATTATTGCCAGCAACTATCAGTGTATAATCTAGGCATTCATGACCTTAAAAATGACAATGCAGTGATGAATGTATGGCATGAGGGAACAGCCTCACGAGGTGCAGTTGAGATCGGTTCATGCTTATTGGCATATTGTCAAAATCTGGCAAATAGGGATATTACGTCTATTACAGCATTCAGCGACTCGTGCGGCGGCCAAAATCGGAATATAAAAATTGCACTGTTATGGATGCATTTGACGCAGACGACGAGTATTTAATTTTTTTTTAATTTTATTTTTTTTTTCGTCATTTGACACATTTTACAATGTTAACCTTACATTCAAATAAATTTATACAAATGCGGGCTGACTGGGGCAAGTAGAAGACAAAATGTCTTATCATCAAGCCCCTTCGTGAAAATAAAAAAAATAAAAATAAATTTTACAATTTCCAATAATATATAAAAGAGTGAAATTAAAAAAAGTTTAAAAAAAACTAAATAAAAATTTTGAAAAAATAAAAAAGTTGAAAAAATAATTTTTAAGTTTGACAAAACTAAAAAGTTTGAAAATAATAAAAAATAAAAAAATTTGAAACAATAATCTACAAATCCGTACATATGCGTATACATATCCAATAAACTTCATAATATATATTTAAATATACAAAAGATATTTTGAATTAAAAAAGATTCCGAACATTTTATAGATTTAATTTCATCTACTCATATTTTTTTTTTTAAACAAAATTAAAACAGACAAACAAAAAGAAACAAGAAGAATATATATAAGAAGGATATACGTATATATACACATACACACATACATATACACATACACATATACACATACACACATACACACATATACATATATACATACACACACATATACATACATGTATATATATATATACATATACATATACACATATATACATATACATACACACATATACATATATACATATACACATACATATACATATACACATATACATATATACATATTTATATATACATGTATATATACATATATATATATGCATATACACACATACACATACACACTCACATATATATATATATATATATATATATATATATATATATATATATATATATATATATATATATATATATATATATATATATATATATATATACATACACACGCAAAATACATATATATATTTTTTTTTAATTAAAAAAATGAAAGAATGTACGTATTGTTTAAATTTAGTAAGTGTTTTTTTATAGCTCTTTTAAATATATCAATAGATTTTATTTTTTTCATATTTTCGTCAAGAACCGAGTTCCACTGATAAAGGCAGTGTCAAAACAAAGTTAATAACTGCTTCATTTCTAAAAAATTTAAAGAATTTTAAAGTTTGAAAATGAAAATTATAACAATAAAAAATTCTATAATTTATTTGAACTCACCTTACATTACTCCACCCATCACACATGAATCCTAACGAATCTGCTGTTGCTACTACCTCTTTAACATTGGCAGAAATTTGATTATATTCATTGTCCAAAAGTCTATTTGACATTTCATTTCTTGTCGGGATTTTATACCCTGGACGTAAATTATTTAAAAAGGTTTTCCAATATCTATTTTACTAAACTCAAAGGTTAAATCCACTAGCATAAATTGCTCTTGATAAATGTACATGAATTGATTCCTATTACAAAAATAAACTCAAATAAATAATTTAAAAAAAAATTGCATTATAACTTTTTCAAATAAAAATATGTTAATACTAACCTTTTCACATAGTTTCATACTATCAAACATTGAACAGGATTTTTCACTTTTAGAAGTTGGTTCGGAGTATTTTAACGCATCTGAATTTAAGGTTGGAGCAATATTTGTGACACTTTTAAAGTTATTATTAGGAATAAGATTTTTAAATTGGCTTATTATTTTGCTTTGTATTATATCTTTTACGGGATGTTTTTGCACTACTATCTCATCATTTAAAAATTTGTGTTTCACTTCAGCTGGACATTTTTTACATTTCTTAATATGCATCGCCATTCTTGTTCCACTTTTTGACATAATGTCATTGCAAAAAGAACATTGAACTCTCTCCATTTTGCTCACCTGGCTAGCTGGCTTAAATAAAGTGCTCACAGTTGTTTTTGTTCTACCACCAGTATGGCAACATACCACCTTTTTACTATTTATGCTCATATTTTTTAAATATTAAACCTAATAACTAAAAATCTGCCAAATTAATGACTAGAACCTTGATATTGTAAAATATAATTAATAATTTAGATATTAATGAAATACAATTATAAAAGTTAACTTAAATTTATTGTTGATATAATTAACTGTAAACTGGTACATTATTTTATAGTTTACGAATAAAATTTAATTAATAGAACAGAAAATTAAAAAAACAAGAAGATACCAAGTAAAGTTTGATGAACAAAAAACTTCTATTAAAACTGTGCCAAAATATCATTGAAACTTAAAATACTTTTACATTTTGCAATGCAGTGGTATTTCATTCATAAGAATATAATATTTTTATTTTTTATAATTTTCTCATTCATTTTATTAAATAAATGTGTTTTTAATTTTGAGGAAAAATTTGTTAAAGAAAATAGTTCTTATCTCAAAAAAATTTCTGCGTTAAAAAGACAAAAAGTTCTCTCTGTTAAATTGCTACTATATTTTATTAAAAAAAGATTTGTTAAATAATCTTTTTTTCTTTTATTTTTATATTTTATTTTTAACGTAATATGAAATAGAAATGTCTTTAAATATATATCACCTCAAAATTAAAGTTATTTTAAGTGGTTTGTTTAAAAACACCAAAAAAAACAAAAAACGAAACCCTTGGTTTTTTTGGCCAAAAAAACGGTTTTTTTGGCAAAAAAACAAGAACCAAAAAAACGACTTACATCTCTAGGAATTTCCACGATTTTTGGACATTTCATTATTGGTAAAAAAAAAACTTCATTAGTTGCTAGATAAATTTTCAAGAAGGGTTTTTGTTTCCATTTTTACTTTATTTAAAATATTTTTTTTTAACATTGAGTTGTTCTATTCAGTTAGATGATGAATTTAAATCAATTAATCAAAATTATGCAGAGAATATTCCAGTTTTATTAGAAACAAGATTTTCGAAACAAATAGTTGTATACTGCAACCTGACTGGCAAATGTATAGACATTATTGGAAAAACAGATACTGAAGGGAATAGCAATACGGGTAAATAATCTTTAGAAAATCTCAAACAATAAAGTTATATTTATTAAATCATATCTTTATCAATATAAATTGTAATATAATTTTAATTTTGTTTAGATGCATTGGTACTAAAATCTTTAAAGGCTCTTGTTTATTTCTTGCCAACAATGGGAAAATATCGTGTTTCAATCGTGACAATCGTGTACAATCGACAATCGTGTTTCAGCAAGTGCAGCAATGGTTTTCCTAATTGAAGAACTAAAGGTAAGATTCATTTCTAAATCTCATTAGTTTCTTTTATAAATAATATACTAAGAGTATGATAATTTTTTTTAAGAAGTATAAAATTCATTTATACTAACAAATCTTCTATCTTCTTTCTCTCATCATTTTATTTGTGTTAAATTTTTGTTCTATTTGATTTACTTCAAACTTAAAAATTTTTCAAACTTTTTTTTCAGGATAACGAGACTCTTGAAATGTTTTTTGCTCACTCAATATCCAAAACAGCAGCCTTTCTTTTTGTCTTGAGGATTGTCTTTTTTCGTTGTGTGTGATAGAAAAACAATTATAGTTAAACCTCTGAAAGTTTCTGTTGTCTTTAACTTGAATATCCAAAGCAACTACAAGTTTTATAATCTTGAATATCCAAAGCAACTACAAGTTTTATAAAATTTCTTTAAAGAATTAGTTTATAAACTGCCTGGTTCTCTTGCCACCACTAAAGCACGTAAATTATTCGAAGAGATTTCTCATATGTAGTATATTCAGCTCGAAACATTTTCATTAAGAAATATTAAAGCCTTATAATGATTCTGACAAATTTTAGTTTAGGACATTTTAGTAATTTAGCCTCTTCTTCTTCTTTGAAAAAATTTATAAATGATAACCCTAATGCCAATATTTTATGTGAAACTATATAAATTTAAAAAGTGCACTATATTTTCAGTGAATTTAAAAATTTATTTTAATATTTCATATTCAAACTGCAAACATAATACATTATTTAAATATATGGATAAAGTATATACTAATATATCATGTAAATTCGGTTCTGATGTTAAAATGAAGTTATTAAACATACTTTTTGTATTTTATTTCTTAACAAAGCTTTCAATAAATAAAAGCACACCTCCATAACTTGAATTAAAAATCATCGCAACTTCTTTTAGTCATTTAGTTTAACGTTGCGTTGACTAAAATATGTTTTTAAACGTGTTTTATTAGAAAAACTAGTATAAATAAAAATAAAATAAACTTTACGATTAATCGTCAGATTAATCTTAAAGTTAATTAACCCTTAAATTTAACACAAGGCAATATGTTAAATTAACATCATCTTGTGTTGTTCATATATGACATAATAAAACAACAAAATTAGAACTGCAACTGAAAGATCTAAAAAGTTTGAATTGATTTTTGGCTTAATCAACCCCTTTAAAACAACTGGCCCAATGTATATTAGAAAAAGTCTCAGTTCAGTTGCTTTCCATTTTTCAATATCTAATAAAGACCTTGGTCTTTTAAAAATTTTCTTGGAATGTAACGATGTATCTGGAAAAATAGGTCAGATAAAGTATTGACTGTAATCTGAGACAATTTACAATATTTGCGCTATTTAACCTTAAGTTGACAAATTTTCGCAATACCCCTAAGCATGCTAGATGCATTAAATCTAAAGGAAACTTCATCACAATATTAAAATTTAATTCAATCGAACAAATAAATAAACACACATTTATTTCAATTTAACACACGACTAAGATGTTCACAATGCTTTTTATAGAAAGAATTTGAATAAGTCCTTAAAACTGATGAAACATGTAGGAGTATTTTCTTGTCACACCACTCTCCTTTCTGAACGCAACACTCACATCAATTACAACCATTGTGTCCCTTAATACACTAAACCAATGTTCTAGCTGGGGCATCACATATAATAACAGCAAGATTGATTTCGTACTCAATATTTTCATAGATGAAACCATCTTTTGCAAGAACTTTAAACTCTACAAAAAATTGTCTAGATGATCAAAAATGGAATTAGGTTTTTGGGCACCACTTTTCAAACAAATCTCTAAAAACCTATTTTGGTTCCCCAAAAATCAGGAATCCTAGGCCTAGACTAAAAATTGGGAATCCTAAGCCTGAAGCTGAAATATCAGCTGCAACACCTACTTTATAGGCAACATAGCTGTTTTGATGTATATACTTTATCATATGCCACTAAGAATGCTACCAGCGCGGCGCCAGAGAATTAGAGAGATTTTCGAACTATAGAATGTTGACTTTTTTTTCAAATGTTCTTTTCAAAGTAACGAATAGAAATCAAACAAACAAACAAATAGTAATGTGTTTAAAACTTTCAAATTAAAAAATAAAAGTCAGTAATTGTAGATTTAACGCTTACAAATAAAATGGGGAATATTTTAATCGAAAAAGGTCCTATTCAAAATATACAATCTACATATCCAGTAAAACATCAAGGCACATCGAGAACTGTACTTTTTGGAAAGAATTGGAATTAAATTTAAAAAGAAAAACTACAATTGATAGTAATATACAACGGTATTATGATGCTAAGAAAAAACAAATGCTAAGTGTCAAATTGACACACGCATGATATTTGTAGTACAATTTCTAGCAGGACAGTGTTTAGCTTTTAGAGGTTCTTGCAGCAAATTGTAAAAAAAAAAAAGTAAAATTTCTTTAAAAGCAAATGAAATGATAGGAAAATTTGATGATATAATGGCAGACCACATAAAACACGTACAAAAATCAATCGCTTTAAAGAAGCACGCGCCACCTTTCCTGGGAAATTGCTTTCAAAATGAAATAATTACTTTCCTTGCAAATTAAATTCAAAAATATATATTAACATCAATAAAAGCAAATTATAATGATTTTTAGATATCTAAACACTAATTATAATAAAATTGAAGTTAGAAAAAATTTGATTGGTTTTTATCAAGCTGAAAAAAGTACTGGAGAATCTTTTTATGATTTCTTAATTTAAAATTTAATATTGAACTAAATATTAACTAGATGAGGCGCCAGAGACATAATAATCAATCGGTCTATTATGTCCGGAAAACTATTTGATTGCAAAAACGAATTTTGGACAACTATCCACGAGCTTTGCTTATGCCATGCAACGCGTATACATTAAATATGGCGAATAATGATGCAGCTAAAGTTTCGTTTCCAACGGTGGATTTTTTTAGTACTGTGTCAGCAATAAATAATTTCTTCAGGAGTTCACCATATAGATGGCAAGTTTTAAAGAAAAAAATTTTAAGATTGAAACAGGTTAGAGAAACTTGGTGGTATGCAAGAACTAACTCGATTAGACCACTGCGACATAAATTAAATTAAATTTACTATAGCCTTATAGAAATAGTTGAAAAATGTTCAATGCCAACAGTTTGACATAAGGCTGAATGTTTGGCAATGAAAATAAAATCTTATATATTTATTTGTTCAATAATAGTATGGTACAAAATCTTGGAAAAGGTAGATATCATAAGTAAAATAATGAAGAAAGTTCCTTGAAATATCCATTCAGGTGCTGAATCAATTATGGAAGTTTTAAACTTTTTCAAAAGCATTAGAAATAATGAACGTTTTGAAAATTATTTGAATCTTTCTAATGAAACTTATGAAGCAATTGAAGCAAAACTTTCACTGCTCAATTAGTTTAACGTTGCCGACGTCACAGAAAACAATTTAGCTATGAAGGAGAAGAAAACATTCAATTTACTCTAAAAGAATATTTTCAAATTAACTTTATTTAAAATTATGTAATACTAGGTACAGCTGTTTCATCTCTTACCACCCGTTTTGAGTATTTGTCAAATTATAAACAATGTTTTAGAATTCTCTACAAATTTATTGATACGCAAGATGAAGAAATAAAAAAGTTTCGATCTTCATAATTAACGATGATAATCTTTTGATATCTATGGCGCGGAATTGTATGGAAAATTTTTTTTTTTGAAAATAATCGTAAAAGACAATAAGCAGCCAAAGAACTCCTAATTTTTTTAATATAAATACAACTTGGAGGCGTCTTTTTCAAATGTCGCTACGTGTTTTAAACTTTTTCTAACAATTCCAGTTTCCGTTGCTTCAGTAGAGCGGAGTTTTTCAAAACTGAAATTAATTAAAAACTACCTGAGGACATCCATGACACAAGAACGTCTCAGTAATGTTCAAATTATTGCAATACAAAGTGACATAGCTGATTCGCTTTTTATTAGAGTTTCACAGTGAAAAAAAATCACCGAAAAAACATTTTCTCTTTAATTAAAATGTAAATATAATGTATACAAAACAAATAATGCATAAAAGTTAATTTTTTAAATTTATTTCACGCATATTACAAATTATAAATGGTAAATATTGAGTAAGTTTTGTAATGACTTTTTTAATTATTAGTTTAAACCTTTTTGGGAACCTAATGGGAAACCCGTCAAATCCACAAATTTTTATCAGACAATTCGGCCCTGATAAAAACCAGGTAAAATCAATCAAGCAAATTTTGCTTGATTTTTTTACTATATAGGACCCGTCCAGAAACCAAATGTTACCCGTCGAAACTTCATTCCCGAAAACCCAGACAAAAATTATACGGTACCCTTTTGTCAATGTTGGTTGAGTTATTTTAAATAGGGGAGAGTTGCCTTAATTCTAACACTTTAGGAATAAATATTTATTAACCAAAGATGGCTTAACTATAAAAACATGTATGATTTGATTAATAGAAACAAACAACAATACTATACTTTTGATCATAATTTGACTTAATTGATTGCACTGTTATTGGAAATAAATTTCTTTTGCAAAGATACCATTTTGTTACAATCAGGGCAACTGGTTCTCTAAATAGAAATACTTTGATTCTTTAATCAGAACACGTTTTTTTTAATTAAAAAAAAACCATTAAAATTGACAAAAATTGAATAAAAACGATTTTTATATTTACAGTGAAAATTTAACACTGCATTCAAAACTTATAATAGGAATAATATTACGCTGACAAACTGAAAGTCTACAAACAAAACATTGTATAAAAGCTTCAACTGTATGACGTTCTTCTAATTTATTGATTAAAAATCACTAAATAAAGTATTATTTTTAAGATTTCTGGTTGTTACTAAGTATTTTTTTAATAGTACTCGAACTATTTATACAACCCTTTGATTTCATTACTGATTAAGACAGAAAAACTTTATAGTTCCAATCAAGGAAACTTTGGACTATTTTGTCATGTCACTGTAATGTTATGCTTGCAGCAATTTATATCATAAGTTTATATTGTTACTTTGCATTTCAAATCCCATTGAATTAAACACAAAAAACCGTATAACCTAGAGCAGCATTGTTTAACGAGCGCAATGAATATAGTGTAAACACAAGAATAGATCACCAAAAAACAATGACTCAAAAACTTTAAACCAATGGTACACGTATTATTTGAATAATAACTTTCGAAATGTGTGAAAACGTAGAAAATAAGTCGTTTTACTAAAAAAATGCAAAATATACTCACATTTCATTTTTATCAAAAATCAATGCAAGCATTTCATTTAAGGCGCTGTTCCAATTATAGCAACTTTCCCCAATATTTGCAATTTTTTTAAACTAGCATAAATGTATATACAGTATATGTAGATATCAGTAAAGTCAATAGAAGGTTTCTATATTGTCTTTATGCTCATCAATTAAATATACTCCAAAAAAGTCACTATTCACTGAGAAAATTTTTTTACAGTGTGGCTGAAGCTCTTATATCTGCTAGAAAAGAACTACCTTCAATGTCAGTTGATAGAGTAACAAAGAGATTGATTGATATTGATAAAAGTACAAGTAAACGTGGTTGTGAACCTTTTGTACCAAACCCTTGCGTGGATGTGTGCTATGATTGCATAAATTATCAATCAGAATATTAAGATTTAAAAACAGGT